>JAXDDW010000143.1:82500-125000 GCA_034670385.1 Hoplostethus mediterraneus | reverse complement strand
TTGATACTAAACTGATCTTCATGAATTTAATGTTTCAGTATTCCAAATATTGCTTGTAGTGGTTCTAATCTAGAATATCTCCTCAGTCTGTAACACTCAAGCTTGCTGAAGTGCTGCTACTTTTCTGCTCCGTCTGCATGAGGAATCATTTGGAAAAATAAAGTTTTGATTTCTGTTCAGCCACCAGAAATGAATAAAAGGCAGGAAGAGAGCTGCAGCTGTTAGAGTTGGTGCTACAGTGCTACATGCTGGTGGATCTATACCGCTGCCACTGTGTACTAATGCAGGATAGATGCATGGAGGGGGATTCCTACCGGGGCCCCCACTGTGAGCACAGGGGGATGTAGTAGATAACAACATGATGACAACATGCTGTTCAAACCAAACCGTGGGGGATTCATCAACACGGCGTTGAGTTAAAAAACACAAGCTGAGACATTCCCTGTTCCCCTTCCTGTCTGAACAAACCGCCTGCAAAAAAACAACAATAATCCAACATACTGAAGGAATTTCTGTCTTTCTTTCATCCCGTTACATCACCCCCCCCCCTCCCCTCCCTCGACCCCCCCCCCCCCCCTACACCCCCTCCCTCCCTCACCCCTTCCCCTCCCAGGGCGGCTTGATTACCAGAATAATTAAGTCGGAGCTGTAATGCACTGTTAGCTCCTCTGGTGCTGCAGTTGGTTTTGAAGTCTGACCCCCAACACACACACACACACACACACACACACACACACACACACACATCAATCCAAAATATTAGCATGCACGGGACAATGGGGATGAATTAACAGAGCTCATTTCTACTGGACTGGGTTTGGACTGATTACCAGCCACGTGTGACTTTGAGTGTTTGTGTGTGTGTGTGTGTGTGTGTGTGTGTGTGTGTGTGTGTGTGTGTGTGTGTTTGTATGTGCATGTGTGTGGTTATGTGTGTTCGTGTGTTTATGTGTATGTGTGTGTGTGTGTGTGTGTGTGTGTGTGTGTGTGTTTATAACCCCTCTTTCTCATTACACTCAGTGATTGACTCAGAGGGAGGTGGAGAGGGTGAGAGAGAGAGGGAGGGAGGGAGGGAGAGAGAGAGTGGGGGGGTTGAGGGAGATACTTTCATTATACAATTGAGGATGAGGATTCAATCAGACCTCATTTAAAAAACAATGTCACTGTTTGCCTCTTTGCCTCCCCCTCCCCCCTCCCCTCCCTCCTGTATCGGGGGGGGATTGTAATGGATTGGTTAACATCTGAACAGCTCGGGGGAGGAGTGCCTTTCCTTTGGTTTTCATACGGAAAAAGAGGGCGGGCCGCCGCTGCCATATTGTTGACATCAGTACCAGCTAGTTGACAGCAGCGCTAACAAACCCTCCTTCTGCCAAGATTAGTATCTCCAAAACATCATGTGATGGGGGGGGGGGTCAGACAACCTGTAGAACCAACGGACGCTTGTAGTTGGAGGTCATGAGTTATGTTTTTAATAGTAATAGAGACTGTGCCAAAGTCTCCCTACCATTGGATAGGTGGGCGGGGGGGGGGGGGTCACCCTGTCTTGAAGAGCTGCTGACACTAAAAGAAAGACATCAGCCTGGTTTCAGTGGAGAGTTTTAGTGTCTAAATGTTGTTTCAGAGGCTTTCCTTGGGATCTGGCGACATAACTGAATGATAGTGGTGCTCTGGATCTGATTTCTCTCTGTAATTTACAAATAATTTTACCCCCCACTACTGCTAATAATAAACAATATTAATAATTGCTATATTTTCATACATAGTTATCAAGTACCGTGAAATAAAAGCAACAAGACGAACATTAACTATCAGATATAATAACCAGGTTTGCCCTGCAGGACGTTAAAGAGTGTTGGAGCAAACAAATGAAAAATGTCGCTGCAAAACAACTAGAGCAACAAAAACGTATTTGTGATTTTTTTAAAATGAGTTTCCAGTTGTTTTGATTTGTGTTTCCTCTGTTGTGGCTCTCTGGATAAGAGTCTAAAAAGGCACTGTGAAGACAAACATTGTGATAAAAACATTCATTTCTTTGTTCGCTGTCACATTAACAAAGAGTTTTGGAACACGACACTGTTCTGTTTCTTCATATTTTAGTAAATAACCTGTTTCTACACAGTTGAAATGTCGAAATGTTTTCCCCCATGAGCTCTAAAGACTTCATCTGGAAAATAATCATAATGATACATAACATTATTATTATGAACATAAATACTGAATCTGAGGAATCCATGAAGCCAGTTTTTTATGTAGTCTCCATCTGTCTCTCAGCCTCACTGTGGTGTTCCTCACTGTGGTGTTCTTCACTGTGGTGTTCCTCACTGTGGTGTTCCTCACTGTGGTGTTCCTCACTGCTCTTCCCAGAGATCACCTGTCAATCAAACAGTGTGTCCAGTACTGTGACGTCTTTCTCCTTGGATTTTCTGTTGATGGAGTTTGAGTTCCTGTAGGTGGCGATCTTTTCTTTGTCTGTTCAGCCATGGTGGCTATCACTGCTCATGCTAACTACCCAGTTCTTCTTCTGTTGAAACATTAAACGCATCACTTCCTGTCTCCAGAGGATTTCTCCCGGTAAAGACCTACCTGACACCGGGTGTTGAGAGCAGCAGATGGAGAAGCTTTCTGACCTGGTAGAGGTTGATCACTGTTGTGTGATCAGTCAGTGGTAGAAAGTAGCAAAATGGACATTTATTTATCTGAAAACGAAATTGGTGGTGAGACACACAGGTACATTTGTTCTTTGATGTGTGTGTGTGTGTGTGTGTGTGTGCCTTCAAACAAAGAAAGGACCGCTCAGCTTGTAACTGCTAATAACAGTAATCTTGCCGCAGCTCTGCTCTGCATCGGTAGTCATCACGCTATTATTCTGAAAAACTCTCTCAGGGGGAAAGGACACAATGAAAGAAGAGGGAAGACGAGAAGACAAGAGAACAAACAACAACAGAACAGAACGGCCGTCCACCAGATCCATTTTGCAGGAGGAAATGGGAGTGATTTTGCTGACTCGATAATTCTCTGGCCTCCCATTGAGGCAGTTTCATTGATTACCAATGACTCACGTGTACACGCTCACACACACACACACACATGCTCACACACACTCTTTTTTTTTGCACACATTCTAACACTTTCCTGCCTTTCCATTCTGTCTCTAACACAAACACCTTGTCGATCTCTTTCTCACTCGCACTTTCATGCACACTTCCTCTAATGGCCACATGCTCACACACACACACACACACACACACACACACACACACACACACACTCTAACACTTCCCCAGTCGTTACATTTTTTAATACAAACACTTTGCCTTTCTGTTTCTCAGTCACACACACACACGCAATAGAGTTTGATTGTTGAAAGGAATTCTGGGAAGTTGCCCAGACGGCTTGTTTTATCAGCTCTTTTTGCACTGCTATGTATTGTGCAGAGATAATGCATTTGCTAGATCATTTCAATCCATATCCATTAAATATTGAATTAATATTATTATAAAAATGATTCTATTGGTTTGAGTTCAGGTAGTGCAGTAGAGTGCAGCACCCTGGTGTCCTCTATTCACCGATATCAACAGCTGGTGAGTTGGTAGACTAAAACAGGGTGGAAACGTTTACTTTTCTTTGTGTTTGGTTGGTTCAGGTTCCCGCTGACCAATCATCACCAACCATGACTCCCCAGCAGCTGGTTGATTGGTTGAGTTTTGGTAACCTGTCATCCCATCAGGTTAGAGAGTCCAAACCAACCTGGTTCCAGTCTGTAACTTGATCTCTTCTCTGGTGTTCATACCAGTTAAGAACACATGAAGGAACATCTGAACCTCAGCATCAGTCCAGACTGACCAAGTCTCCTTCTACCCATAATCCCTTGCAATTTGGGGTTGTTTCCTGTCGTTGGTTCAGATTACGTTCTCACTCCTAACAAACTGCTCCACAGCTCGGAGGACCGGTCATTTGGTCACCTGAGTTTGAATGGTGTTCAACGCTCCAAGCTTGTTGTGAACGCTCTCTAAAATATAAAATGTAAAAACAATAATGTTTGCTTCCCTCCCTCCAACAAAGCTTCTTTTAATCAAATTGGAGTGATAGAAGGAGAAAGAGAGATGAAGACAGAGAGAGAGAGAGAGAGAGAGAGTCCTGCTGACTGTCATGAGGATTTGGAGCATATCCTCTCTTCCTTTCTCCCACCCTTCTCCCCTTTCCTCTCATCTCTGTCTCTCTTCTCCATTATGTTCTCTGTTATTCTATTCTCTTTTATTCCATTCTGCTCTCTATCCTAACCTATACCTTTATCTCCTCTTCTCTTCTCTTCTCTTCTCTTCTATTCTATCCTCTATATATCAGTACTACCTGTATGACCACTCCTCCTCCTCCTCCTCCTCCTCCTCTTCCTCCTCTGATAACAGTTAGCTTGGTTTTAAAGAGTCAGCAGAGACGTTCTTCCTTCTGTCAATGGCCATTTTCTTCTTGCTGATGTGTGCATTCTGGTGTGTGTGTGTGTGTGTGTGTGATGTGATTATCTATAACTGTATGTATTTGTGTGTCTGAGTGTCTGTCAAGTTGTGTGCACGTGTGTGTAGCCTATACAAGTGGCTGTCTAAACGTGTGTGTGTCAGTGTGTGTCTATTTGTGTGCATGACTGTGTGTGTGTGTGTGTGTGTGTGTGTGTGTGTGTTTGATAGCCAAGCCGCTGAGGGAGATGGCAGCCTGTCTCTCTCTGTTAACATCTTTGCTTTGCCAAGATTGCCCTGGCTTAGAGCCTGCAGCACGCACGCACGCACACACACACACACACACACACACACACACACACACACACACACACACGTACCCACATGAGCATACACAGGCACAGACAGGTCGACACACATCAGCACACACCCAAACACATATCGACACATCAAACACACACACACATGCAGACACTCACATCGACGTCAACACACATCAACATTGCAATCATGGACGGTCACATAAAACTGCACTCTCTCACACACACCCACACACACACACACATACACACACACACACACACACACACACACACACACACACACACACACATACATACATACATACACACACACACACACACACACACACACACACACACTGAATGATGTGGAAAAATGACAAAACCTCTGAATGTCTGGTTTGTGTGTTTCTGTGACCCTCAGCCTACTTGGAAACAGGAAATAAGACCCTGACCTTTGACCTCCAGTACTGGCGGCTTGTACTGCTGGTGATCGAGGAAGTGAAGTGTACTCTGCTGTTGGGCTCACTGTAAGCTGAAGAATGTCAGCTAAACGCCGTTAACGCCATTCTGTCTGATGTCTGTCAATCAATCTGTCTGTCTCACTAGCTTCCTTCCTTCCTTCCTTCCTTCCTTCCTCCCCCCCGTCTGTACTACCTACCCTACCAACCCTAGCTACCTAACTATATAGCTATCTATAAACAAAAAGGAGGGTTGTTCAAGGGTTCTTCGGTAGTGGCTCTATATTGAACCCTGATGTACATAAAAAAAGGTAAAAAGATATTTTAACTTCTGATGCATTCTTTAAAGGTTCTTTAAAGCACCATGAAGGTCCTGTGTAGGTCCTGTAGAGAACCTTCCCAAAGGGTTTATTACAGCACCAAAAAGGGTTCAAGCCAAAATAACTATACTATGGTGGCTTTGCAGTTGTGTCACAAACCTCCTACCAGCCACATCTGGCACCATAATGGAGGTCCAATAGAGAATCAGCTGTGGACAAATAATGTGTAAATCTATCAGAACCAGGCTAGAAGAAGAGAGCTAGCTGAACCAGGTTGTTGTGGTGTGTCTGTAGATCATCCAGTAACGTTCTCAGTAAAAGTGATCAGTGTGATCAGGTAGATTTGTCTCCAAATGTAGGTTACTGTGACTCAGTAAACTGTCTTGTCTTTAGCCCTAGTCTCTACTCCAAAACACTCTGAGTTGGAGCTGGAGAAGAGTCAGCTCTGTTAACCTGAACTAACTGGTAGCTAGCTGGTAGCTAGTTTAGTTACTGTTAACATGGGGCTACTAGCCACTGCTAACACTACCTACGAGCTATGTAATGTTAGCAATTGTGTAAATATCAGCAAGACAGTGATGCTGATCAGATACTAATTGGTAAATGGTCTGCACTTATATAGCGCTTTTCTAGTAATTTCTGACCACTCAAAGCGCTTTACACTACATCCACATTCACCCAATCACATTCATACACTGATGGCAAGGTGCTACCATGTAAGGTGCCAACCTGCACATCAGGGGAAACTAACCATTCATACACATTCATACACTGAAGGCGCAGCTTCGGGGGCAACTTGGGGTTCAGTGTCTTGCCCAAGGACACTTTGACATGCGGACTGGAGGAGCCTGGGATCGAACCACTGATCTTCCGATTAGGGGATGACCCGCTCTACCTCCTGAACCACAGCCGCCCCTCCTGAGCCACTGCTAACACTACCTACGAGCTATGTAATGTTAGCAATTGTGTAAATATCAGCAAGACAGTGATGCTGATCAGATACTATGGTTAGCTAGCTAACAAGCTGACTAAACACAAGATGTATCAGTGATGAAATCATCAGTTCCCCATCAGGAACAACACAGAAATGAACTAACAGTTTTCCATCATGTTGAAATGTCCTAAGTAGTAAGTTTAGAAATGTAGCTCTGTTCCCAAAGAGCTGAGGACCTCCAATATGGCCGCCAGAGGTTATTATATGACCTGAAATGACCTGACCTCTGTACTAATATAACAAACCCTTTTCGTTGCGAGTGTACCAATTTCATTTAATTTCAGACACCCTCATCTACCTAGATATGGGTATTTCAAGGAGCATGACCACATTCCTTACTACCTTAGTCTTGTTGAGGTAAAACGGTCCACCACATCTTGAACTGGATCCCAGCCTGCCTAAACTGGTTGACAAAATTGGTGCTAGGAGCAAAAATGGAGCTGTTTCACTTCTAGAGCCTACAAAGATGGACACCCAACATATCACAACTCCTCTGCAGAAGTTGCTACCGTGTTGTCCAGGTCAAATGTAACTGAGTAACAGTGACCGTTTATCGCTTGATGGCTTTTCTTGTTTGCTCTGGTATCTAATTTTTAAGTGTCAAACAATAATACCAGTGTTTTTAAGGTTGCCCCTTTCCTTCCCACTATTCCTGATGGAGTCTGCAAACACATCCAGTGTAGGTGAAGATTTCAGGGGTTGTTTTCTTCCATTCAGAACGTCTTGCTGCCATTTATTTGAATGAAAAACTCCCACAGCCACAGGTACAGTGAGTAAACCTGCAGTCTTGATTTGGTTTTGTGTCCGACTGCAGTGTTTTCATATCAGCATTACGTTACGCTCCGCTTCCTGTCAATCGCCCGACACCCAGAGGGAGAAATTGAAAGCCTCCGCTAGGAAATAACAACAACACGTCGCCTTACAAACTTTACTGTCGCATCCACGTCTTTGTTAGCGGGGACAGCAGGTAGTTTCAAGCTAGGTTTGGCACAATGAAGACGATGAAAACAAGTTGCAAAATGATTGTGGAAATGTAAACTAGGCAGACAGTAAATGGGCGATAACAGAGCTATTCTTATTTCAAATGTATATGTGTTATCAAAGTCCTGGCAGCAGGAATCAGGTCTGACCGGGGAACCAAACCCTCTCTCATGAGGCTTTGGGGCGGAGCCGCCTGGTGCTGCTGTCGGAGGGTGAAATAACAGGTTCACCTTCTGGTAATCATCATGTTGGTCTGGGTGCAGTGGAGGGAGCTAATACTGCAGTGGTGCTGCCTGGCTGGCTGAGCGTGTGTGTGTGTGCGTGTGTGTGTGCGTGTGTGTGTGTGTGTGTGTGTACACATACGTCGAATTGCAACCAAACTCTGACTTGAGCGCCCCGGTACTGCGGTAGTCATTTCTGCCAAGCCAGAGCTGTGTGTGTGTGTGTGTGTGTGTGTGTGTGTGTGTGTGTGTGTGATGGAGAAAATTAGGGGAGAGGGAAAGACAAAATAGCATGGAGGAGAGAGAGAGAAAACTAATTAGGGGAGAGACAGATGAGGGTGGAGTGTGTGTGTGTGTGTGTGTGTGTGTGTGAGAGAGAGAGAGAGAGAGATTGTGTGTCACTGAGGGAGCGAGATAGAGTATGAGTGAGTGTGTGTGAGAGAGATAGAGAAAGAGTAGTCATTGGAGAGAAAGGGATGAACGAGAGGAAAAAGGAAGAGGGAGTGTGTGGGAGAGAGAGAGAGAGTGTGAGTGTGTGTGTGTGTGTGTGTGTGTGTGTGTGTGTGTGTGTGTGTGAGAATGTGTGTGTGATGAGACCTGGTTGACTGAATCCCATTCAGGGAAGTACAGGAGGAGGTTATCCCTTTACTGCAGAGGCTGGAGACAGACACACACACACACACACACACACACACACACACACACTTGGTCTCTCGCTCCTCTCTCTCTCTCTCTCTCTGTCTCTCTCCCTCTCTCTCTTTCTCTCGCTCTCTCTCTGTCTCTCTCCCTCTCTCTCTTTCTCTCTCTCTCTCTCTCTCTCACACACACACAAACACACACACACACATCTTGGCGGGAATGACTGCTGCAGTACCAGGGCGCTTAAGTTAGGCTTGGGTTATGACACACACACACACACACACACACACACACACACACACAATGACACATCCTCTGCGTCACACTCTGCCTCACAGACTCTCTCTCTTTGTGACGCACACACAAACACACACATGCATATTCCATCATACAAACACTTGTGTACACCTTTACTTGCATACTGTACACACACACACACACACAAAATGCAAGCAGAATGCATATAAACAAACACACACACACACTCACAATGCAAGCAGAATGCATATAAGCAAACACACACACACACACACACACACACACACACACATGCACTCACAATGCAAGCAGAATGCATATAAGCAACACACACACACACACACACACTTACTCTGCGGCAGTAAGGAGAATTCTGCCTTTAGGATTAGTCGTGGTAATATCTCAACAAAGGCCTGGGAAATGGAAAGCTCTTCCGAGGGAAAGTTACCGTGAACACTTTTCCCTCAGAAAATAAGACTTTCACTGGCGTACCTAAAGAAAAAGAGAAGAAGCGAAAATGAAAGAAAGAGGCCAGGCTTTCCTCACCGAAATGCAAAAAACACTAAACTTCCACTTACAGCAACATCAGAATGACAATTACTGGATGAATGAATGAATGATGGCATGAAGTGAATGTGATTTTAATCTCTGACCTTGAACGACCTCTGGGGGAGATGAGTCGTAAAACTACACGGAAGAACTTCTCTCCTCCTACACATGTTTCTGAACCTCCAATAGGCTTGAAAGTGAGTATTGAAATCCAGGAATCAAGTAATTGTTGAGTCATTGGTATCGATCAACAACCCTATCGACCCTGTGCACATATATTATAGTCACTTTGTGCTAAGGGGCAGTAAAAACCTTATTTATTGCCCCTTAAACACTTTTCCCCCAGACACAAGTCTTTCACCAACGTGCCGAGACAGAAAGACAGAAAACCTACAGCAACCTCAAAAAAACCACAATGTCAATTTTAGAGTGAATGAATGAATGAAGAGAGAGGAATGAGAAACTGTAATCCGGTGTAGCTCAGTGGGCAGAGCCAGGCGCTAACCCTGCATTCACACCAGACGCAAAACACTCATCAGAGGTGGTGCGAATGAAAGAGGCTGACAGAGTGAGATGGACCGAACTTCGCTTTGAGCAGGCATGAACTGAGGCGATAAGACGTTGAAAAGTTTCAATCCTAGCAAGAAATGTTCCTGCGGTGGTAAAGCCAGTCGGCTTCCAGCAGGATTCTACCCAGGCGCCTGTGAGTTTCTCCCCTCACTCAGTATTTACAACGGGGAAAACTTTCCATTGGGTATTTGAGACCGATGACACTGACCAATCAAATCTGCAGAGAAAGTTTAGAAAAGCTACGTTCCACAAAGAAGGTACTGGTGGTGCTGCTGCCAAGCCTGCTGGTGCAAAGGGTTTAAAAGGCAGCATGACAGAATTAAACAATATCATGATGAAGCAGAGTTTCAGGTAAACTACACTGTCTCAGCAACAACGATGTCAACCAACCACTAATCATGATGGACTATAGAAAGGTGTCAACTAACCACTAATTATAATGGACTATAGAAAGCTGTCAACTAACCACTAATCATGATGGACTATAGAAAGATGTCAACCAAACCACTAATCATAATGGACTATAGAAAGATGTCAACTAACCACTAATCATAATGGACTATAGAAAGGTGTGAACCAACCACTAATCATTATGGACTATAGAAAGATGTCAACTAACCACTAATCATGATGGACTAACCATTAATCATGATGGACTATAGAAAGATGTCAACTAACCACTAATCATAATGGGACTATAGAAATATGTCAACCAACCACTAATCATGATGGACTATAGAAAGATGTCAACTAACCACTAATCATAATGGGACTATAGAAATATGTCAACCAACCACTAATCATGATGGACTATAGAAAGATGTCAACCAAACCACTAATCATAATGGACTATAGAAAGATGTCAACTAACCACTAATCATTATGGACTATAGAAAGATGTCAACCAACCACTAATCATTATGGACTATAGAAAGATGTCAACCAACCACTAATCATTATGGACTATAGAAAGATGTCAAATAACCACTAATCACAATGGACTATAGAAAGGTGTCAACCAACCACTAATCATTATGGACTATAGAAAGATGTCAACTAACCACTAATCATAATGGACTATAGAAAGGTGTCAACCAACCACTAATCATGATGGACTATAGAAAGGTGTCAACCAAACCATTACTCCTGGTTGTGACTTTCTCCCCAAGTGTCATCGTCAAACTTGCGCACGTCACCAATTTCGCTGCTTGTTTTCCAATCCAGTGATCAGACTCTCCTGCTAGTGAATCCTGGATTTGAACACACAGGATTTGAGTACCTGTGCAGCCCAGTGGTTAGAGTGAGTCAGGGGTTTCATCCCCACCGGGGCCCAGCCACGCTGAACGCATGTATACCCTCATGGTACCGTGAGGCACTTGGGATAAAAGCATCCACCGGATCATATTATCTTGTGTAGAGGTAGTGAGAGGGAACAAATTTGACAAACGTATCCCTGGGAAATAAGTCTTTGATCACCGTTCTTGGAACAGAGAGTGAGAGAAAGGGAAGCTGAGGCTGGCCTCATTGAAATGCAAACCACCAAACAGACAGTAACCTCAATAATGCTGCAGAATTTAAAGCCATGATGAATCAATGAATGGAGAGAGAGAGAGAGAGAGAATAATATTTTCCCTCCAGAAACTGTCTTTCATCATCTAGAGTGAGAAAGAGGGACGGAGATCATGAAAGAAGGAGCCATTGAAATGCAAAACCACCAAACTTCCTCAATGATGGCACAGAATTTAAGACTCTGATGACCATCGACGAGGTGGAGGAACGAGTAAACGGGTGAATGAACGAACAAACTGATGAATGGATGGAGAGAGGGGCATTATGGGAGAGAGAAACAGCAAACCACCACCAAACTTAGGCTAACTGCAGTGAAGATAAGGCGGAGAGAGAGAAGGGTGACAAATAGAGAGGAGGAGACAGAAATAGAGAAAATGTACCACTTTTTCCCCCGGCCAATAATCCTTTCAATGCTGTAACCAAGGGAGCAAAGTGAGAGGAGGAAGCCAAGAGCTCACTACCTCATCTAAACCTCTCTAATGGATCTAACTGTATTCTGCTTCCAGCTCCAGCAGTTGGGAAATCATTTGGACTTCATGATCCTCGCCGATGTCACAGAACGAACTCGACCCTTCACGATGTCCGGTGGAGAGACGAACCGAGACGATGACGATTCTTTAATCAAACATCTCACAACACGACAGAGGAGAGAAAATCAAGAAAGTCAAAACACCTTGAAACCGAGCAACTCTCTCACTCTCGCGCTCACAAAAATATTCATGAAAGTGACAACATCACACTTAGGGTGTCAAATGTTGCTCTTCCAATGGAAGTTCATTCATTTTAAATTGACAGAATTTCCTACCGCTGAATAATCCATTGCAGATGCACGGCGTTGTGTTGCAGTTAGTCTGCTATATAATAATCAATATAGACCAAATGTTGTTTCAGGGTGTTTTCACTGCCTCTGTGAAGGTTTCTTGATCCAGGTGCTTCATGTCAGTGATAGTGGCAACGACATCTCAATACGTTTGAAAACTCATCACACACGTAACAACGAATTTCACGGATTGGTTTGCCTCTCAATGATAAATACCCTTCACACTAGATAATTAGGTAACGATGAGTCTAATATCAGGAACTCACACAACCCAACATGCTTTAATATGCACTGAAAAAACCCAAACACGTAAAGCTGTGGCTGGAGAGACCGGTCAGTATGGGCTGGGGTGAGTCGGCTTCATCAGAAAAAAGGTAATGTTAGCTGGGCTAGGTTTCCCAAAGTGTTTTCATTCCAAGGGCCTTAGGTAGGTGCACATTATCATCATTACTGTCACATTTCTGCCTCATCTCACTGTTAACTCGGCTGTCATTGGCTATTGGCAGTCTCTGATCCCCTGCACACTGCAGGACTTGTCCACGCGTCGGGTCGTCGATGTCGAACAGGTTTTATATCACCGGGCGGCTCAACTCAGTCTGTTAAAACTGAATCTGTAAACCACCTCACGCTGGCAGATAATCTTTCCTGATGATTCTGATCGGGATTTCCTCTAATCTCCCAGCGTTAGACCAGGATCAATCTTAATCCATAATGTATTTATGCTGCTGCAAACTAAGATGCTCAGAGACCATCCCTTCCAGCCCTGGCACGGGGTCGGTACGACGATGAATCCCTACCTTGTTCCTGATATACAACAAAGACGGTGAGCTGAATTCAAAGCCATGATGCTGTGCAGTGTCTGATGAACCCAATGAACCACCAGGATCCACTAAGATCCATTAAATGTTTATTTGTGGCTCTTTGGTTCATCTTTTCTCACCAAGCTCCCTTACATTGAGGTTTACTGAGGAGGGATTTGAGAAATTCTGAATAGATTTTTTTTTCGCTCCAGCAGGTGACAGTCTGTATCCACGGCTGTTTTTATTGCTATGGAGTTTCTCTTGCATTACTTGGCAATGCTTAAAATGGATGTGAAAACGTACAAACATGTCAAAATGATCAAGGATGACGCAAAAAGTCGATTTATCTCCAACAAAGAGATAGAGGCAACACTCATTATGGAACTACTACATGTCAGTTCAGGGAAACTAAACAAGTAACTGCAGTTCATTATTCAATAGATACAGAGGACACCGTCTACAAATGTGACATCATATGTCCAATAAGGCATGGCATCAACATTCATGTTCAAAACAAAGCGATGTGTACTCACAACCCTTTGTGCAGGTGTAAACACAGTTATGGATTTTGACAACAACTGACAGTTTCTATTTTCAGTTTTCAGGCTATCCCTTACAGAAAAGTCACAATAGATTACAGACGTGAATTCAATTCAATTTTTGTGCTTTTTGGTTTTCACAAGTGAGCAATATTGTTTCATGTTTATTGTGAAATCACGTGGGAGTTTTAGATTTTGTAGAGTGCAAAAAAAAGTGCTTTGAATTCACATGTCTTTTCACATGTTTTTGTAACGGATATTTGAAGAGCTTTATTATTGGAGGAAGCCTCAGTGCTGCAAAGACATCACAATGATTACAAACTTGATACTGAAGTTCTAAATTATATATTATACCACCATCTCCCAAATTCAAGCTCCAGGCTGAGAACCACTGAGTCGCAAACAACTGTTCCGGTGTGTTGTTGGCTTGTTTGCTTGTTTGATAAAAGCCGATGTGCCTGATGCAGCCCGGCAGTCCCCTGGGCTTTCTCCCTGATCTCAGTATTAGTACGATGGTGCAGATCAGGTGAAGTCAAATGCATTCTGAAAATGCCTTTTACAAACAAGTCGGTCCCAAGAGAACACGGGACTCGACTAGAGATAAAAACACAAAAACACAAACAAACACATTACCCTGCAGGTCAACTGGGTCAGACAAATATTTTCTGGAAGTTGTTTTTTTATTTTTTATTCCAAAATTGATTGATAGAGAGAGAGAGAGAGAGAAACAGAGCTCGATAAAGAGCCTGGTAGGTCAACATAGATTGCATTTTGGCTTTTATATTTCCCTGTTGGTTTCATGCCAATACAGGCTTTTTAAATCATTGGACTCTCCTCAGCCTGCCTCTTTCACTTCAGGAGTGCCTGGAACGCAGTAGGAGTCTTTTTAGACTTAATATTTGTATTTATACTCCCCCCATTTTTCTATGAGCAGAACTTGTTTACCAGTATGAGATCCCTGACTCACCTGCTGCGCCCGCTGAGCTACATAGGTAATCAAATCCTTTTTGATTACTTTGATCACTTGATTGAAAAATAAGCAGCGACATTGGCAACGTGAGCAAGTTTGTTGATGACACTTCACACAGGGGAGAAAGTCACAACCAGGATAAATGGTTTGGTTGACATCTGTCTATAGTCCCATTATGATTATAATGTTTTCCCCTTTATCCTGGATGTGTAATATAGGGTCTTGGAAATTAACTTGTCCAATATTGCATTAGTCTGTGCTATATTACCACAAGACATCACTATAAATTGGTTGTATTATGATACCTACGTCAAGGACCATCGGAAGAATGCAAGAACATTTCCAAATACCACAGGACATCTTCATTCATTAGAGTTGTTATTTTGTCTGAATGAGCTGATCCCAGGTCAGGGAGGGAAATTACCACCAGCCAAGCTGGGTTTTTTGGGGGGGTTGGTGTTCCCTCGTGCAGACACTTGGGCTGGTCTATCAGCATCCATCACTGACGTTTTTCTCCTCTGTAAATAAACAAATCACACTTGGCTGGTAAATCGGTGGAAGTGGCTGGTGAATTATTGAATCCATCCGCCGCCGCGACGGCTTGAGAAAGTTATTTTCCCGCCGTTCTGCTGGATGGATGAGCAGCAACGCGCTGTTTGGTGTTGATGTACAGATTGCTCCATTAATTATGGATGCAGTGCCCAACGAGCACCATGCACTGTCACCTCCATGCATGTCAATGTTGCTACGAACACAGAGGTGTTCTGGTTTGTGTTGGATGGAATTAAGCCATCTGCACCGCGATATGAAGTCAATGAATCATTAATGGTAGATGTTAGAGGTACTCCCAGTTTTGTTGTACCACATGTACCGTGGTTTCCTGGCTTTCAGAGAGGTTTCAGTGGAGGTGATGTTAGTAGTGAAAGGAGAAACTATTGGGAATTATTCCAATAAAATACTCCTGTCTTATTTTAACATTGTCTTTATTTCTTTACCAAGCTCTTCTCTATCATACAGCATCATTCCCATTCATTGCTTGTAGTGTCAGTGATTTAATTGAGGCCTATTCCCCTGTTGTACTTCAGGTAATGTTTTTTTTTTGCCTCTTTCAATTTAAGCCGCTCATTGTAAGTTGTTCTGGACGAGAGCGTCAGCTAAATTTGTAGAATGTGAATGGAAATTGTTAAAAAAAACATTACGTCTGCAGAATATGTGAAATACACTGCAGTCAGTCAGTCAGTCAGTCAGTCAGTCAGTCAGTCAGCCAGCCAGTCAGTCAGCCAGTCAGTCAGTCAGTCAGTCAGCCAGCCAGCCAGTCAGCCAGCCAGGCAGTCAGTCAGCCAGCCAGCCAGCCAGTCAGTCAGCCAGGCAGTAAGACAGCCAGTCAGTCAGTCAGTCAGTCAGTCAGCCAGCCAGCCAGCCAGTCAGTCAGCCAGGCAGTAAGACAGCCAGTCAGTCAGTCAGCCAGGCAGTAAGACAGCCAGTCAGTCAGTCAGTCAGTCAGTCAGTCAGTCAGTCAGCCAGCCAGCCAGCCAGTCAGTCAGCCAGGCAGTAAGACAGCCAGTCAGTCAGTCAGTCAGTCAGCCAGCCAGCCAGGCAGCCAGGCAGTAAGACAGCCAGTCAGTCAGTCAGTCAGTCAGTCAGCCAGCCAGCCAGCCAGGCAGTAAGACAGCCAGTCAGTCAGTCAGTCAGTCAGGCAGTAAGACAGCCAGTCAGTCAGTCAGTCAGTCAGCCAGCCAGCCAGCCAGTCAGTCAGCCAGGCAGTAAGACAGCCAGTCAGTCAGTCAGCCAGCCAGCCAGCCAGCCAGCCAGTCAGCCAGGCAGTAAGACAGCCAGTCAGTCAGTCAGTCAGTCAGCCAGCCAGTCAGTCAGCCAGGCAGTAAGACAGCCAGTCAGTCAGTCAGTCAGTCAGTCAGTCAGCCAGCCAGCCAGTCAGTCAGCCAGTCAGTCAGTCAGTCAGTCAGCCAGCCAGCCAGCCAGTCAGCCAGCCAGCCAGTCAGTCAGCCAGGCAGTAAGACAGCCAGCCAGTCTGCTACAGTGAGAAGATGCTGCATTATTAAAGATGAATTCATAGAATGAAAATGTAAAAGGTTTTGTATCAGTAAACATGAGAAAGACATTGCACATGACACATCCAGCCATCTATCCTGCCAACCACCATCCATCCATCCATCCATCCATCCATCCATCCATCCATCCATCCATCCATCCATCCATCCATCCAGCCAGCCAGCCAGCCAGCCAGCCAGCCAGCCAGCCTGCCATCCAGGCTTCCATCCATCTCCATCCATCCATGAGAAAGACATTGCACATGACACATCCATCCATCCATCCAGCCATCCATCCATCCATCCAGCCATCCATCTACCCATCCATCAATCCATCCATCCATCCATCCATCCAGCCATCCATCTACCCATCCATCCATCCATCCATCCATCCAGCCATCCATCTACCCATCCATCCATCCATCCATCCAGCCTGTTGCAGTGTGAGTCTGTTGCATTATTAAAGAGCGTTTTTCAGTCAGTTGCTATCACTGATGCAGACAGCCTGGGGCTACATGTTTTAGAGCAGACGGAGAGAGGGAGGGAGCGATGGAGGGATGGGGAGAAAGATGTAGATATAGCCAGATGCCCCGAGGTTACAAGGTCTATAAACGGGGAGTGGAGGTGGAGAGAAAGAAATAAAGAAAGGTAAAGATGAATATAGCTGGAAGCTGTGTGTTTATGGAGGGAGAAAGGGATCAAGGGGAGGGCGGGTGAAATGAGAGACAGAACATAAAAGGGAAACAGAAATTGTGTCTGTTGTGTGGGGGAGAGAGGTAGAGGAGGAGGGGTGATGAAGGTAGAAGGGGAGAGAAAGGGGAGGAGGAGAGAGGTGGAAAGGGAAGAAAAGAAAGGGAGGGAGGGAAGGAAGGAGAAATTGAAAGAGGAAAAGAGAGGGATAGGAAGATATTACATTACATAGAAGGAGAGGGAAGGAAGGGGTGAAGGAGGGAAGGAAGAGGGGAGTGGAAGGAAGAGATAAAGGAATGAGAGAAGGGAGATAAAGGGAGAGGGAGATGAGAGCAAGGGAGATGGGTCAGAGGAAGGGAGGAAAATGAAGAATAATGGCGAAGTTAGGAAGGAGATTGAAGGTGGAAGAGGGAGAGGATGAACGGGTGAGGAGAAAAGTCAAAAGAGGGAGGGAAAGATAATGGGGGGAAAATAATGGGGACAGATGGGAAGGAGGGAAAAACGATGAAAATAGCCTCTTCTGTTCAGGGGGAGAGAGAAGTCTCCATTAGATCTCCACAGTCAGAAAGAGAGGGACAGAGACAACAGGAGAGAAGGATGGATGGAGAGAGAGAGAGAGAGAAAGAAAGGAGAGAAGGGGGGAGGCTGGAGGCAGTGTGTACTGTCTTGTTTAACCTGGCCTCCTATCTGCTCCAGTAAACCACCGACTGTCTGTCACAGCCTAAGGCAACACTGTAGAGAGAGAGAGAGAGAGAGAGAGAGAGAGAGAGAGAGAGAGAGAGAGAGAGAGAGAGAGAGAGAGAGAGAGAGAGAGAGAGAGAGAGAGAGAGAGAGAGAGAGAGAGAGAGAGAGAGAGAGAGAGAGAGAGAGAGAGAGAGAGAGTAATGTAGTGTAACTGTTTGTCTGTTTGTCTCTGGGGAATCTTTAAGTGCTCTGATTCAATCTGCTTCAAGCTGAGGAGCTGGGAACACACACACACACACACACACACACACACACACACACACACTTGATTTGGACCAATTTGGGAACTGGTTTATTACTTTAAATGTCCATTGTCCTTCTGTGCTTTCTATTTGTTTTATCTGTTTTATTCCCATCACAGCTGTTTTCTACTCTACTAAAGTACCTATCTATCACAATGAAGTTAATATTATTATTACATATATATACACAATTCAATTACTTTAATGGCTGTGAAAAAGAAAAAGTATTTGGCTTGACAACACGAACCATAAGACCATAATTCGCCAAAATGTGGTGAAATGAGCATGAACTCTAAAACACAGATGACATGAATAACGTGAAGGATACTTCCTCCACCACACAGCGTTCCTATTGGTTAGTGTTAGCATTATTTTCACCTCACTCTGTTTTCACGTTTTCAATATTCACTGGTGCATTGGCCATTTCATGAGGTGCAATGACACTTATTTCTCCGGCGTCATCGGTTTGGTATAGGAGATCTGCAGTATGTGGTGGATCTCATACACCACACTGCTTTTAAAAGATGAAATGAGCTGATTTGATTGGGCAGAATTGAAGCCTCATCACACGTATTCCTCTTAATCCATCCTCTTCGACCACTACGCCGCCATTGGTCACCAAAATACACTGGACACGCCCACTAGACCAGGCGCCCTGCACTTCCATGACATGAATTATAGGTTCAGACATGTTCTCTACAGTAGTGCATGATCATCAGTATCTATAGTAATGTATCACACACAAACACACAAACACACACACACACACACACACACACACACACACCATCCTGTCCTCAATTACACTCCCAGCACCCCAATTTGTAGTAGTAAGTATAATGAGTATTGCTCCCCAGTGCTCTATCCTGTTGGTGGGTTTGGTAAACTGTTCAGTGACTGAGCGCTTCTTCACACAGCAGGATGTAATTCAAATCCCCTGTGTGTGTGTGTGTGTGTGTGTGTGTGTGTGTGTGTGCCCATGCTGAAACAGTGATTAAGACTGCAGCAGAAATAGCACTTTTGATATGAATTGATTGTTACGCTACATCCCCCCTTTCTCTCTCTCTCTTTGCTTTCTCATTCTTTCTCCCCTCGCTCTCTCAATCTGACTCCTACGCTCTCTTTATCTCTCTTTTATTATCTTTCTCTCTCTTTGCTTTCTCTTCCAAATCCTCAGTATCTCTCTATCGCTCTCTGTGATCCTGCTGACTGTGCTAAAGTTATGCTGTAGTTGTATTTTAACTACAGACTAATCTTCACCAACCAAATGCTGGTAAACTTGGACTATGGCCAGTAAGTTAGTCTAGTCTAGCAGCCACGTTGGCAGGTAAGCAGCCATCACTTTGAGGTGCTTCTTCATTTCTAAACATCTTCTTGGCTGGTAAAATCTTTTGCGTTGCATCTAGCTGGGGGATGAAAGAAGAAGTTTGTTTCCTGGCTTGTTTTGCAGCACACCGCTGGTGGTTGGTGTTAATTTTCTACCCTGGTTGTCAGGGCCGACCGCCTTGTTTACCCTTGGTGTCACAATTCTCCTCCAACTGAAAATATATTTTTTATAAACCTGCACTATGTAGCTTTATGCAATTGTGTCATTGGCGGCCCCCAGTGGCAGCAAGAGGTAACTGTTACGTCTTTGCCTGCGGTAAATCAGCTTTCTGTAGCGATAGCTGCTAATTTGCTCTCTGCTGTTTCGGAGCTGTGTGCGTTTGGCTAGTAAGTTTCGATTCATCACTTCCTGTGCTCGGAGAGAAAACGTTCCCTGCAGTGTATCTACCGACTCCAAAACTTAACTGGGTTGAAAGGAGCGAATCTACAGCGGCTCAATGAAGGGGGAGGGGCTAGGCTTCTTTGTCACAACCCCACCTCATGAACTAGACTGATAAGACGCTTTTATTTTTACATTTAAAAGCTACATGATGCAGCTTAAAGTTTGAATTTGTCACTTTGCGTGCCCAGAGAAGTTTTCACACCAGTGTACACACCGATGCTTTAAAAAATAAAATATCCAAAAGTAATGCAGGGCACACTTACATGGTGCATCATGGGAATTGGACAAAGGAAAATATTTAAAAAATATATATATTAAAAGCTCACCTTTAAGCAATGACTTGTTGTTGCTCTGCAGTATTGTTAATTCGTTTGTCGGCAGTCCAGTTTGGTTGAGAAGAGATGTGCGTGTTAATGGAGCCAGCAATGGAAGACTTCCATTAATAAAATGACAGTGAAGTGTTAGGGTGCTGCTGCTCTCCTCATGTTGGAGTTGTACCGTTAATTGGTTTGAGTTCAGCCTTGTTTCTGAATTTTGCTGAGTGGGCTTCGTGAGCCGTGGGTGTTAATGGAGTCCGCAGTGCTTTAGAAACTTGTCATTTATCTGACAAGTTGCCATTGCTCTTATTATTCTGTAGTAATGTTGTTAATTTGTCTATTGGCAATCTTATATGGTTTCTAAATTCTGCTGAGTTGACAAACTGTTGTTGTTAATGGAGTACAAGACTTCCCTTTACCGTAGCTAATTGTTTGCTGTTATGCTTTTACTGATCTTTCATTTTACAGCCCTTTATAAGAAAAGGGCTGTAAAATATAGTTGTTAGTGGTAGTATTATTATTTTTAGTAGTACTAGTAGTAGTACTGCTCTGTACATATTTCCGTCCTTGTCTCTGATATATGAGCTGATATGCATTTCTATACACAAGTCTCTTCCATCTGTACAGTGGGTTAGTGGGGAAATAAGTATTTGATCCCCTGCCGATTTCACAGTTTTGCCCACTTACAAAGAAATGAGTGGTCTATAATTTTAATGGTAGTTTTATTTTAACAAGAGAGATAGAATATCAACAAAAAAATCCAGAAAAATGCATTAAATAATAGTTATAAGTTGATTTGCATTTCATCGAGGGAAATAAGTATTTGATCCCCTACTGACCAGCAAGAATTCTGGCTCTGACAGACGGGTTATGTGCCCACGAGGCACACAGATTAGTCCTCTCGGCTTTCCTCTCGGTTTAAGAAAGTACTCCTAATCTCAACTGGTTAGGTGTATGCACAAAACCTGTCCAAAGAATCACACTTCGTATCTTCAACCTCACCACCATGGGCAAGACCAAAGATCTGTTTAAGGACGTCAGGGACAAGATTGTAGACCTGCACAAGGCCGGAGTGGGCTACAAGACCATCGGCAAGCAGCTTGGTGAAAAGGAGACAACTATTGGTGCGATTATTTGTAAATGGAAGAAAGACAATCTAATCTCATCTAATCTAATCAATCAATCAAATCTCATTTCAATCTAATCTAATCTGTGGAAGTATCAGTGTTGGGGAAAGTTTCTTTTGAAGGTAATTAGTTACTTTATTTTGTTCTGTACCTTAAAAAGTAACTTGTTACGTTACAAAGTTTCTTAAAAGTGATTTTGAGTATTTGTTGTTGGGCCACAGTGTGAGGTTACAAAACTACAAAAACTTTACTGATACTCTACCCTTTTAACAATTACCTCACATCCCACAAGGAGAACCATTTTTCTCTGTTAACTACAAAAAACATTAATCAGCAGACAACATTTGCATCGACATTTACTACAAATACAAGGCTGCACATTTCCAAATATAGCAACACATTTCCTTTTGCCCCCATTGGACGAACACCAATACAGGTACCTTTTTTAATACCTGCACAGATACAGGTATCAAAAATGACTCACCCCTCACCGTTTCAGCACTAAGCGGTCTGGTGGCCGACTAACCCGCTTGAGATGCAAGCCCCCTATCAGCCCCCACCCACATCCCGTGAATCAGTGACACCCAAGGGACCATCAGAGCTTGGGACAGGCACCAATTCAGCCTGCTCAGGCTGTGAAGAAATGTCTCTCTCCTGGCCAGAATCCGACTGGCGCTGAGACTCCACCGACACCTCTGGTTGGTTGTGATAGGCTAGAAATGTCAATCTCAGCCCTCTGACATCACTCATATTGATTGAACTGGCCTTCATAGTCACAATTGTTCCAGTGACCAGTGAAGGTGCCACCTGTGGATCGTGACAGACAGTATTAATCTGAGCATTTGATGCCTCTGGGTAGTATTGGTCCATTTTACCATCCTCAGAACATCTCTTGGTATATTCCACACATTTGCCATGCAGCAAGTGGTCACAAGTGGTCAAACTTTCCCCGCTTCAATTTTCTCCTGCTGATTTATCTTGGGTGAAAACACACTTTCCCAAAATGATTTCTCCTCTTAGCATCAGTTACAAATTTGACCAAAAGCAGGGCAGTTTCTTGGCCGGCGTTTCCTGCCGCATCTATCTGTCACTTTCAGATTGATGTTGTCTTTGCTCCAGTCCTCTTCTGTCCTTATCAACCCATCAATACCAGCACTTCCTGCTTCAGCCCCCATTCTCGCTAAAAGCGGAGGCAGCTGTGCCACTTCACCTTTGTGACATGTTTTGATTGCCGACTACAAAGGGAGGTCATCATCTCTGAGCAAACGTTACCTCACTTTGGAAATGACTGACAGCAAACACAACTCGATTCCTCAGCACCAAAATTGCAAGTCTGTGCTTTTAGTCTGAAGGCTGTGAGAAACAACTTTTCTCCCTGTCACAGCAAAACACCATTCGTAGGCCTTGTTCTTGTGAGGAGAGCAATATGTGTCAGGCTGTTTGACGACTTATTTTTAGCCTCATCGTCTTCGAACTGGAATGCATTTCACTATCGATCGCCTTCGGTCCTACTACTGTCAAGAGAAGAGCAGCTTTATCCTCGTCTGCTTCCTTGTCTGATCCGATGGCCGACAGATTCACTCAGGTACAGACATGCAGCAGAAAACACTGTTTAGAAGTCTTCCAACTCTCGTCCACGTTGCCGTCTAGATGTCGCTCTCAGGAGGTTATTTGCATTCATATTGAATTTGTTCAGGGCACAAACAATAGAAATTCCCTCCCGGTGTATTTGTTGGCGGGGCTGAAAAAACTCAATTTATACTCCGTTCCCGCTGATGTAACCCATATCAATACAGCTAGTTTAAAACAAGCAGTAGCAATATGTCAATCATTGTTTTAACATGCAATGCAAGTAAGACAGTCTCATTTAGATCAAACTTGGATTGCACAAGATGCTGCAGGAGGTTCACTTTTTCATCTTCAATTTTATTGTTTTCTTTTAACAATATGAAAGAGAAGATACCATTCTAATTTTAAAAAGTAATAATTAATAACAGATTACAAGAAAAAAACTAACATATTAAGTTACTAGTTACCCCAAAAAGTAATCTGAGTACTCTAACACTGGAAAGTATATATGAAGTATTATATCATTATAGTAATAAGTGGTGCTGCTGGTCAACCAGCCTCATTGGCTGATTCATTCATATATTCCTGTTTTCCCAGAGGTTGATTGATGGCTGCTGTCTCTGCTTCATCAGGTATGAAACGAAGTGTGGAGGGAGGGCGGGCCGGGCCAGACTGCCCTGTCAGTCAAATGGGTAAAGAAAAGACAGCGGGGCAGTGCTGACGGTGCTGAGGTTCAAGGTTTGAGGCTGTTACACCTTCTAGGGAAATGTGTTGGCCAAGTGCATGAAAAACGCTGAATGCAGCGGAAGGGATAATTACTGAATCTGACGGTACCATTCAACGCCCCTGATGTGACTCTATGGTACAATGCAGTGGCAGCTTTGAAGCGTCAGCAGCGTTGGCAGCGGTATTACACCGTAACGTCACTAGATATATATTTCCCTCAAATAATTTGGTTACTGTGGCTGGAGAAACTTCACTGCAAGCAACATCCACCTGGAGTCATTTAGTCTGATACTGAGGCTTAACATGTTGGAAACGACATCTGCTTGTGAGATCATTCACCAGTACAGTTTCACTTGTTTAGAGACTTTTCTTGAAACAAGTGACAATATCTTGAAATAAGACAGATCACTGGTATCAAGATCATTTCATTTTCAGAAAAGTCTTGAAACAAGTTGATTTGCATTAGAAACAAGTGGAATTATTTCACCCCAATGACAGATTTGTGATTTGTTCACTTATTTTTTCTTAAGTTGGTTAGCAGCGTCTTAAGGCAGGTTTTACTGACTGACCCCTGAATGGAGCAAAATTATGGCCTCACCTACATCATATGTACTGATGTATTGATATATGTATAAATATATTGGGCTTCACTGATTGGACGATACCTGGTATTTATTGACAGGCTAATATTGTGGTCAAATCACACACACACACACACACACACACATACACACACACACACACACACACACACACACACACAGAGACCAATGTATTCGTCTCTTTTCTGTTCTGCATCTATTTGTTGTTTGTTGGTTGCATGTGTTTCTTGCTGAGATGTTTTTGCCCCTCAGGGCTTTTTGCTGTCTCATTTGCACAAATTAGTAATTTTCTCTTTTTCTGCTTTTATTATGATTGTGTTTCACCAAAATGAATTAAAACCAAGTACAAAATGTCCTAGGACCTCGCTCTCATGCATAACATTACTCTGGGTTAAATGACTGTGGGTTAAATGACTGTAAACAAGTCGAAACACAGAGAGCAAAGTGAAAGACTCTTATTGAAGCATTTGAGCAGAAACAGAATTTGTCTGTTTGCCAGTTTCTATCAGTCCATCAGGTCACATCAGCTCTGTGAGTGGATCAACAACTCCCCAATCTACAGCTCAACATACTGAAAAATCAACAATTATTAACAATCACACGAACTTTGGGTGGATTGCAGCCACGATCTGGCGTCATGGCTGATTTTCACGATGGGGGGAACCCACAAGTCGCCTTTATGTACACTAACGTAGAATAGATATGCAGGGTAAATGCATGAAGGAGGACTTTTAAAATGGCGTTTGGTATCTGCTACCTATTATTTGTGCTCTTGTATTTCGGGAAAACGTGGTGTAAATTATCGTCCACGGTCACAGGATTTGTTTTTGTCCCTGGAGTCCAAACTGAATTAGGCGGAGGAGCTTTCATGTACTCTGCTCCCTCTGCGTGAAACTCAATGAAAAAGGATTTGGAAATTGAAAGTGCGAGTCTTTCTTGAACTCCTGTGGCTCCGTCATTGTTTTTCTATTCTGTGGAACTGTTCAATCATTCTGTGGCACTTTTCTTCCTCCATTGTACTATAGTGGTATTGCTCTGTCATTCTATTGTTGAACTGTTGTTACTTCGTTCTCTTGTTCTACCTGAGTTCTGTTGTTCTCTCATCCTGTGGTTCCACTGTTCCTTCATACTATCATTATGTCTTTCTATTAGTCTAACGCTCCATCGTTCATCAAATCCCATCCAGACTGCAATGACTGCTATCTGTGCACGTGTGTATTTTCAAAATGTCTTACAGTTCACATTGGTATCGGATATAGATTACATTTTAAAATAGATATGACCAGTCACCAAAAAAAATTTGGGTATAATGAATGCAGCCATCGTGTAGAACAGAGATTCTCAACCCGTTTTCAGTGGGTTTGCCCAGGCCTTTGCCTGTGCAAAAAAATGTGTTAAGAAAAAAAATCCTGTGCTTTTATTTTGAAGGGGATTTTTTATGCAGCGGAGTGCCGTCTATTCACACTCCTTAACAGTAGGTGGCGATAATGCCCTGTAATGCTAATTGACACCCGCCATTTCACAGTATAGCGAAGAAGACCTGCAAAGTTACTTTTCATATGGTACGACACCGACTACATGAGATGAGATAAGGATTTTCTTACATTGAGAACAAAGGAGGACAAAAACCTCAGTGTGTTTTGTGCAGCGAGGTGTTGGCACATGAAAGCATGAAGCTTGTCTACTATAAACTGACTTTGAGACTCTTGTCAGGAGCAAAAAACACCCCCAGTTCTCCCATTAATTCCTCCAAACTCAGGTCTATGATGTCAGTGTTACACCAAAGGTTGAAGTGAGTGCTGCTTAATTTTCTTCAAAGCACAATGTTTTTCAGTATTTACCTACTGATAAAGTAATCAGAAGAAAAGTTAATTTTGTATACTTGAATCTTTTTGAATTGCACTTTTTGTTTAATTTATTTTGAGTTTGTGGATTAAGAACTGCTACTGAAGAAACTGAATTTTTTCCAGAGTGCAATGTTGGTTCTCATAGATTGAGTGATTCTGTACTATCTCAGGTTCAAACTGCACCATCTTTTCATTAAATACATTTGAGAAGTTGAAAATTTTCCTCGATTTGGGTCGCGGCTTGTCATTAAGGGGTGATGGTGGGTCCCGAAGCCAGACCAGTTGAGAACCATTGATGTAGAAGGATCCAGTGACCCTAAAAAACCAGTGATGGTCCAACTGCACTCAGGATCATGAAATCCCTTCATTCCTACTGCCTTAGGCCTCCTAAATGTTAGTACAGAGGAGGACAGCCATGATTGCTTGTCGATTATGACGTCATGATGATGATGATGATGATGATGATGATGATGAAGATTTGTCTTATGGAACTGCATCAACACCTTCAACTGGCGACAGACTGTCTCTTGTTGCTGTGCCTGTCAGTCTCATGCTTTCATGTAATGTTTTTAATTCTCACTGCAAAAATCAATTGGCCATTAGGAAGAATGAAGTTGCAACTTGAACTTGATCGCATTTCTGAATTGTCTTTCATTTCCAAGTTGACTTTGTGTAGTTTATTTAAAGTCTTCCTGTGTAAGGACGAATGCATTGTGTCAGACAGAATACTGCTAATACTGATTACTGTTTGTTTTGTTCTAGTTAACTCTGTAAATATTGTATGTTTGCTTTTAGTTGCACACAGTTTACATTCATTTGTAATATCCAAGAGTGCTTTGGCAACACGTATGCGTGTCCTGCTAACAAAGCCATTCTGAAAGAAAGTCTATTTTGAAGTGTCACCGCCCCGTGGCAGAGAGAGGCCGAGCGACAGGCCCACTGATGTGCTTCTGTTCGGTCCAATCAGAGTCCTCAGGCTCTATCAGCCACTGACAGTGACGGAGCGCTGGACGCCGTCTGGCCTCTGATGGGGCGGACTGACTGCTTTTGTGAATGAGGCTGTCTGGGTGTGTGTGTGTGTGCGTGTGTGTGTGTGCAGGAAATGGAGAAAGGCAGTGAGAGGAAATGGAAAGGGGGAAAAATAGAGAACAATGGAGAGAGAGAGCGGGGGAGAGAGAGAGAGAGAGAGAGAGTCTGAATGTATGGAATGATTGTTTTTCATCACCAGAATAGAAAAGCTTGACAGGTCGGCATTTGTGAGAAGTGTGAGACAGAGATCAATAGACAGACAGACAGACAGACAGACAGAGAGAGAGAGAGAGAGAGAGAGAGAGAGAGAGAGAGAGAGAGAGAGAGAGAGAGAGAGACATTGAAAATAGGAATAACTGACTTGTGTTGATCAGTTGAGTCATACTTTAGACTGAGCCTTCTTCACTTAGTTTACTTTGCTCCATCGCTCCTCTGCATGCCGTTACCACTCCTGTCAATAGTGGCTGTTTGAATTAAATTGACTCTTACAGAGACCAAGAGTGTGTGTGTGTGTGTGTGTGTGTGTGTGTGTGTTTCTGCAACAGCTTTTCCATGTCAATTTGACAAATCACTGTACAAGAACAGTGATTGACATCAGCTCTTATAGTGCAGGTGGCCTAATGGTTCACATTAGTAACGTTATGTTCGTCCTCCACCAGCTCGTTCTGCCTGGTAGAGTAGAATAACTCAGCAGCCACTTTGGCAGGTCACCAACAACCATCAGGTCCTGCTTGTTCAGAAGATCTACTTGGCTGGAAGCTGCTGATGAACTATGGGACGTAACAGTGACTGGTGGACGAAAAAATCATTTCCTGTCCTGTGTGCCTGTTCACATGAACTACAACATCCCTACCTGTTCACATTATTGGTCCTTTAGAATGCCTATTCACATTACCTGTTCACGTTACCTATTCACATTACCTGTTCACGTTACCTGTTCACGTTACCTGTCCACATTACCTGTCCACATTACCTGTTCACATTACCTGTTCACATTACCCATAGAGGGCCTTCAGGTGATGTAACAGGCCCTCTAGTAGCCATATTGGAGGTCCTCAGCTCCCTGGGTAACAGTAGCTGTGAAAGCTACCGTAACACACACAGAGCGGGTCATTTCATCACTGATCTGATTGCAGTGTGAGTTGGATAATGTCAGCTTGTTAGCTGGCTAACCGTCTGGTTAGCTCATGAAATGGATCCACTGGCCCTCCAGACGTGGTCGCTGGGAGATCGGTGATACGGAAGGCGTCTAATAAAATGCTCCCCCCCGTTCACATGACCTATTAGGAATTCCTCATCCTTTCATATTCTGTTTTATTGTTCATACCTGTTGCCACTACCTACAGGAATGCTCATACCTACTCCCATTCAGAATCAATGTACCCATTACTGGCTAATGGAGTGGAAAGCTTCCTGTTCCTCTAAGAGCCTCTCTCCAGGTTAATGAAGTGTGTGTGTGTGTGTGTGTGTGTGTGTGTTGTGTGTGTGTGTGTGTGTCTGAACACATGCTTCATACACACATGCACACGTGTGTATGAAGTGGAACGCATCCGTAGGGTAATGGGAATAAATTAAGCTAAGATTTGGCAGAAAGAACCCATTGTTTCAACAACGTGCTGTAACTGAAAGGTCGCAGCATCGATTCCCTGCAGCAGCTAATGTGTCCATCAACAGCAGCGTTTCCTGTCAAGCTGTCCTTGAGCAAGACGCTGAGCCCACCCTACCTGCTCACAGCCGGCGTCAGCTAAATAGTCCTGTTATTTTAAAAGCTTTTTGTTTATCGGGTTACAATGACAAAGCAAAGGCAAGATATGTGACAAGGACGCGTTAGTCACCACCGAGGGTAGCGGTGGGGAAGCAGACGTGAATGTACGAGCCAGAGGTCGCAAGTTTGATTCTCTGGTGCGGAAATTGCACCTTAGAGAGATACTAATGCCATGTTGAGGGATTTTATATGTCATATGTTTCATAATCTTTTATGTGGGTGTAGCTTAATTCAAACGTATTCTGGGCGAAATGATATTGCTGAAGAAAAATGTGCACTGCAAAAAAACGTCCGGGTCATTTAGTCCGGTGTCTGCTACTGGAGCGAGATAACTTCACTTTCACAAATCAAATCGTCTGGGATCAAATTACATTATCTTGGTTACAGTGTTCGGCCTTATTTCAGGATGTAGAAATACTCAAAACAGGTAAAAATACATTGCAACTAAGTGGAATTATTCCAGATTCAGACTCGATACTATATGACTTGTTATGATGGAGATTTTTTGCAGTGTGCAGGTTTCATCATATTCCCTCTCCTACATCATCCTCTTCTTCTTTCTCTATTTTGCTATAGCTCTTATTTCTCTTGTCTCCTACATGGGAACTACAGGGTCACAGGAGTATTGTGACCTTTGACCTCCCTACCTGTGCACTCATTGCTAATGTTCTGGATGTGTGTGTGTGTGTGTGTGTGTGTGTTATCTCTGCATGTAACTGTGCTTACGTCTACTTGTGTGCATGCTGGTGTGTGTGTGTCTCTTTTGTCTGTGTGCTTTTGTGTCTGTGTGCATATGTCTGTGTGTGTGTGTGCATATGTCTGTGTGTGTGTGCGTGTGTGTGTGTGTTTATCTGTTTTAAGTAGCTCTGGTCCATTAGCAGACGGCGGTAAACAGCTGTGTGTTTTGGTCTCAGGTGTAGCCAGTAGTGGTTGCCTGGATCTCCAGCAACCCCCAGGGAACCCAGTCTCTTTCCATGGAGTGTGTGTGTCTGGGTGTGTGTGTTTGGGGAGTGTTATTGTCGAGGTGAAGCAATTGTTGTTTTCTGCCTAAGTTGTGAGCTCAAAACAGTCGTAATCATCTATCTATCTATCTATCTATCTATCTATCTATCTATCTATCTATCTATCTGTCTGTCTGTCTGTCTGTCTGTCTGTCTGTCTGTCTGTCTGTCTGTCTGTCTGTCTGTCTGTCTGTCTGTCTGTCTGTCTGTCTGTCTGTCTGTCTATCTATCTATATATATATCTAGCTATCTGTCTATCCTTACTGGATATAAACTTAACTAACCCTTACCTTAACCCTTACCTTAACCCTTATCTTAACCCATACCTTAACCCATATCTTAACCATTACCTTAACCCCTATCCTAACCCTCATCTTAACCATTACCTTATCCCTTATCTTAACCATTACCTTACCCCATACCTTAACCCTTACCTTAACCCTTATCTTAACCCATACTCTAACCCTCATCTTAACCTATACCTTAACCCTCATCTTAACCATTACCTTAACCCCTACGTTAACCCTCATCTCAACCATTACCTCATCTCGTATCTTAACCCTTATCTTAACCCTTATCTTAACTCTTACCTTAACCCCAAACCTATATTTAGCCTGTTAAAACAGTAAGGGCTCCTGGATTTTGACACTAGCATGTACGTGTAATAGGCGTGTGAGATGCATGCAATATTAAGCTTGCCTCTCACACTTAGTCACAGTCAGGTACATATTTACCGACAGACAGTGTTAACACCCAAAGGTGCTGCGGGGTGTGTGGTGATCACATTGGGTGTCACATTCTCTTTCTGTCTTTTTTCTTTCTGTGGTTAAAGAACATTTATACCTGCACCCAGTATGGTGGTGTATGTGTTGGTATCTGCCTCTGTGTGTGTGTGTGTGTGTGTGTGTGTGTGTGTGTGTGTGTGTGTGTGTGTGTGTGTGTACAGAGCATTTTAAACATGCATCTCTCTGTCTGTCTGTCTGTCTCTCTGAGTGATGTGTCCTGGTTGACATCATACTTAGTGGTAGTGGTGGCCGTAACCCTGCCCTTGCAATACAAGTATTCATAAAGTCACCACAAGAGGGCAGTAGTTACACACTATATCTGACTGGGAAAAAAGAGATGAGAGGCAAAAACGAGACAGAGGGGAAGGAAAGAGGGATGAGATGGGGAGGAAGTGGACGAGAAGGGAGGAGCGAGAGGAAGAGAAAGGGCAAGGGAGAGTGAGGGAAGAGAAGAAGAGGAAGAGGAGAGAGAAGGGGGGTGAGGGGGAGGGATGGGGTAGTGAAAGAGAAGAGAGGAGGAGAAAGGAAGAGGGCAGAGTGGGGTAGAAAGAGGAAGAGGGGACAGGGAGAGAAAGAGGGAGAGGGGAGATGGGAAGAAAAATGAAGATGAGGGAGAGAAGAGAAGAAGGGAGGAGAAAGGGAAGAGAGGAAAATGAGGGGTGAGGGGGAAATGGAGGGAAACGGAGAAGAGGAGGGAGGAGAGAGAGTGGGTGTGGGAGGAGAGAAAAAGAAAAAAGGAGGGAAGAGGGTGAACATGAGAGAGAAGATGATGGGAATAGGAGGGAGGGAGGGATGGGAGACAGAAGACAGGGGAGAGGAGGGGGGAGAAAACAAAACAAGAATGAATGAGAGAGGAAGAGAAGGGGAGAATGAGAGGGAGAGAGAGAAGAAAGAAGAGAGAGGAAGAGTGGGAAGATGAGGAGAGAGAGAGGAAGAAGAAGGAGAGGGGAGATAGAGAAAATGAGGGAGGAGAAAGAGAAGAGACAGAGAAGGGAGGAGAGAAAGAAAAGAGTAGAACAGCGGGGGAGAAAAAGAAGGATGAGAATGAATCATAGAGAAAGAGAGAAGAGGAAGGGAAGAGAGAGAGATGGGTAGAGAAAGAGGAGAAAGAAGTGAGGAGATAGATGGACGAGAGAGGAGGAGAAAGGGCAAGAGAGAGAGAGAGAGTCCTCCTCCTCCTCCTCTTCCTCCTCCTCCTCTTCTCTGTTCTACTTAGTGAAAATATTTTCCTGTTTATTTGAATATTATTCATATTTATTTTAAATGATGTGAATATTTTCTTCCTATTTATCACACACACACACACACACACACACACACACACACACACACACACACACACACACACACACACACACACATACCAAGAAGCACACTCACTGGGTACTGTAATGAACTGAGACTCATCAGTGCAGTTTAAAACAACCTGACAGATGATGTGTGTGTGTGTGTGTGTGTGTGTTAGTGTGTGTGTGTGTGTGTGTGTGTGTGTGTGTGTGTGTGTGTGTGAGAGAGAGAGAGAGATATATGTGTGTGACATATTCCGCTAGAGTAAGCCTTATGGCCTTAAGGTCTTAAAACTGCCTAACCAGGACAACACACACACACACACGCACACACACACACACACACACACACACACGCACACACACACATCACACACACCCGTCTGTCTCTATCTTCCTCCTCTGTTTTTTCCCAGACAAAAACCCCATTTGTGATATTTCCATTATACCATTTCTCTCTTCCTCACCATGTTCCTCACTCTCCCTCCCTCCCTCCCTCCCTCCCTCCCCCCACCCAGTTCCATTATTATCTTTTTTATATGTTTTTATTATTTTCTCTTTCAATCTGTTTTGAAATGGAACGTGTCCTTCGGGTGCTCTGTGTGTCAGTACGGAGACACCGTCCTACATCCGCCATCGGCTGTCACCGTGGTTTGACTGGAGGGGGTCAGAGGTCATGTGATGTCATCAAAACGTCACCGAGGGACATCCACCTGCACTGCAGCTCTTTAAGCTTTGTAATGTTCATCAGAGGACCAAGCCGGTGCCCCTCAGTCTGCTGAGTGACATCACATCATCACATCATCACATCATCACATCATCACATCATCACATCATCACATCATCACATCATCACATCATCACATCGGCCCTGGAGGAGAACGTCTGCTAAATGCATCAATGCTAGTTCCATGTTGATACCAGTGATGCTCTAAAGGCAGAGCATGGGCTGCCCCTAAGATGCCCCTAACTGTGGCAGATCTCGCCACAACCTCCCCCGGTCCCTTGATAACATCCAGACACGCCCCTCATGAGATTCAGCATTTCTATTGGCTGGAAGATAGAATGCAGATATGAAGACCACACCTGTAGAATTAAAGGAAGTGTCCTTGAGAAACAAAATGTGCCTCTACCCCTGGAGAACTAACCTTAAAGGGGCAATAAGTTAGATTTCTACTGCCCCACAGAACAAAATGACCATACTATATCTGCAGGGGTTGATAGGGTTGTTGAGTAATACCAGTGACTCAACAAATACTTGGTCAGGTGTTGAGATTGAGGCTTTCAAACCTCACTCTGCAGCCCGTCCTCTGCTTTAGGAAACATTTCAAACCTCAGACCAACTCACATTTTCAACATTGCATCACTGTAGGCTAAAGATCCTTCTCAAGCCAGAAGACCAAGCAGTGTTATTTCTCTCAGATACATATTTGTTTTAGGCAACTACATTTTTAGAATCGAGTAGGACTTCAAAATGACGGTTGGTTACCTAAAATAGACCAACCAACCAACCACAGGTGAAGAGTTGCGTGTACTCCATGAAGAGAGTTGAGTTCCTCGACCCTTCCTCCAGGTTCTCTCGTGTTCCCGTGGGTTTCCTCCCACGGTCCAAACACATGTCAGGTGGACTGGAGACTCCAAACCCCCCCCTCAGGTGGGAGTGAGTTAGTCTATGTGTTCGCCCTGTGATGGACTGGCAACCTGACCATGTTTCCATACCTTCCACCCAATGGGATAGGCTCCAGCCTGAATAGAAATAAGTGGGTAAATAAAATGAATGAATGAATGGATGGATGGATGGATGGACTCGTATCAGAACATAAACATCTATTTCTTATTACCTAACTGGTATTTGGTTGTTAGTTGAATCTGCTTCCCCTGCTTGAGGCGGCTGATAACTCAGAGGTGATGGATGACGGTGTTCAGGAGGGTAATAACCTCCGTTGGTGTGATGAAGATGAGCAGTTCTGTAGTTAGCCATATTCTCGCTGAGTGGGAGACATAAATCCAGAGAACAGCAGATTATGGGATGGCAGGCTTCAGATGAACACAGACAGACACTTGGTGAAGGGGGTTGGGAGGCGCACACACACACACACACATACACATACAAACACACACATGTACATACACTTATACAGATAACACACGTGCACATATAGATACAAACACAGAAGTGCCTAGACATGCTTACATGGCCAAGTGCAAACTGAAACACACATCAGGTTGACGTGTGTTGATCTTAATTGTGTCATATATGTTGGACATTGTATTGATATATTGGATATATTGATATTTTCAGAACGTCTTTCATACTTTTCATTAGTTTTATTCTTCATCTCATTCAGTTCCACCCTCTTACTGATGTAATCCAGCATTGCCACTTTGCATTTCACTGCATGTATATGTATGTGACAAATAAAACTCTTGAATCTTGAATCTTGAATCTTGACTGCATCCGTAACGTCTTCTAGTGTTGAAGTAGTTTTTGCTATATTCTCATTTAAATTATATTTTTCTTGGCTGCATCGTGTTGCTGTTTGCTGAAGCAACAATCTAGTTTCTCCACCAGGAACATTCGAGTTTCGTCTAATCTCGAGTTGTTTAGCCACGTAGCAGCCTCTCCAGGCGGGACTCCACCTTGACTTGACTTGTGGCGGACCTGGTGGTGGACGATGGTACTGCGACTTAAATTTCCACGTAGTCCAGAAAGGGTTTCCCCCGATAGACGACCCGAAGAAAAGACACTTCAAAAACTACTCTTTGATTTTATTTATTTATTTATTAATCATGAGGGCCCATTTTGAAATGTGATCTCAAGGCCTCTGATCCACACCAGAGATAGCTGCTCATGCGCTGACAAGATACTACTGTCATAACTGGACCCAGGAATTTTATTTATTTAGTTATGATGAAATGAATAGCGTCATTTTGCAATACCTTAACCATATCTCTTACTACAGCCATGCTTTTCAGCCTGAAACCTAAATACAGTCATTCTAAGTCTCCTACTCTGCCTGGTGCCTCGATCAATGCCACTGATCAATACTGATTGTGAACTATCTCGAGTATCCCACTGCGGCCCCGATGTAAATTCCCCTTAACTTTTCCATGACTTTGCAGAACTATGCCGGAGCGCCTCCGTGACCTAAAAATTGTTATTCCTTCCTGGTTTGGTGATGATGTTTTTCAGCTCAGAGAAGTTCTAAAGGGGTAAACAGCCCGGTGGCTCCACGGCTGGAAAACACATGAAAACCATCGAATGCAAGAAACGTGTGAAACAAGCTGGAAGATACATTCTGCTATATTCCTGTAAAACGACTCATGTAAAATCCCATGATATTCCCCGACTTCACCCAGATGATTTTAAAAAATCACCTTACTTTCCCAGAGGAATACACCTCAGAAGATTCCACGATATTCCAGAAATTCCACGACCAGTGGGAAGCCTGGAATCCATCCCAGGTCACACAAAGTAATCACCAGACAACAGGACAGCGAGTCAACGTCGAGTCTAGCAGTAGCAATGTACCAAAGCAAAATCATCACAGCGTGTATGAGTGTGTGTGTGTGTGTGTGCGTGCGCTCCCAGTGGAGGCGAGTTGAGCCAAGAGCCAGTGTGTGATCATCATAGCCACAGGACGGTAAGGCGAGCCCACGGCTTATTAAAGGGATCGCCACAGGAGGGCGAGTCGATCACAGAGCCAGCTGGAGGTTCCTCAAAGCACTTAGGACAAGAGAGAGAGAGAGAGACAGATGGATAGATAGAGAGAGAGAGTGGGACAGGGAGAGAGATGGATAGAGAGAGAGGGACAGGGAGAGAGATGGATAGATAGAGAGAGGGAGAGTGAGAGAGAGACATGAATCAAATCAAAATCAAATCCAATTTAATTCACATAGGCATTCCAGTTGTGTCATCAATCTCCTTGCAACCATGACTGGCCCCATCATGGAGGACCAATGGACAAATAAAGTCTATAAAACAACCATAATATAGAAAAATATACCTTTAATGGGTTGTTGTGGTGTGTCTGTAGATCATCCAGTAACGTTCTCAGTAAAAGTGATCAGTGTGATCAGGTAGATTTGTCTCCAAATGTAGGTTACTGTGACTCAGTAAACTGTCTTGTCTTTAGCCCTAGTCTCTACTCCAAAACACTCTGAGTTGGAGCTGGAGAAGAGTCAGCTAGTTAACCTGAACAAACTGGTAGCTAGCTAACTAGCCAGCAGCCTAGTTTAGTTACTATTAACATGGGGCTACTAGCCACTGCTAACGCTAGCTTCTAAAAGATACGTTAGCTAGTGTGCTAATCAAATGTGTCAACAAGACAGTGATGGTTAGCTGACCAGATGCTATGGTTTGCTAGCTTACAAGCTACATTAGCTAAACAATGCTTTACAGCATCAAAGTTAAACTGCTTTACAAACATGATTAAAAAGAGTTCAGTGTCACAAAAAAGAGACACAATAACAAAGGAAGAGACAATCATGTATATTAAAGGTGCACTATGTATGAGATTTCCAGTTTTAAAAAACTCTCTCCCCAGACTGGAAACAGTCTCTCTCGTCCCGAGGACGGTGCTAGGTAGCAGTATTATTGCTCATAGGGACATATCACCTCTTCAAATAATATGATCAAATAATAATAATAATGATAACTCTTGTGGTTCAGAGAAGTAACATTTTAAAGTGTTAATTGGTAATAAATAAAGTAAGAAAAATAAGTACAAGTAAAAAATAAAGAAAGTATGGTTAAAAAACAAACAAGCTCATTCATAATTTGAAGACAGCGAAAACAGGAAAAAAGACAAACAAACACTTTGAGAAGCAGATGGACTCCACACACACGACACACACACACACACACACAGATCATAGCGGTATGACTGTGATGACTTGGGAACACAGCGTCTATGATTGATGACTGGTGGTCTCCTGTCATGCTTTAATCATTACACTGCATTGTCAGCCATATGAAAGCTCAACATTACTTTACATTACTTTACTTTATTTCTGTCTCTTCTTTGCTGTTCTCTTGTCTGACCCTCTGTGGACTTGATTCAGTGTGGGGTTGCACATCTGAGCTGGTCCTCTTTGGTCGGCCCACTCTGGATTCTGGTCTCACCTTTGCTCTTGTACAGGTTAATTCAAAACCTTGGCTTCTTAGTCTCTCCCATCGGTGAAACATCAGGGATGGACCTTTTACCTTTTCGTGTTTTTTATAGGAGACTGACTGCACATGAACATACACACACACACACACACACACACACCTGTCTAATCCTTATTAAGTTGTAAATCTTCAGTGTATGTTGCATCTCAGAGAGAGAGTGAGAGAGAGACATTAGAATAGATAGGTATGAATTTCATTTCTGAATTGGTGTGTGTGTGTGTGTGTGTGTGTAAGTGTGTAAGGTGTAGGTGCAGTGTGTGTGTGTGTGTGTCAGGGATCAGAGGCTGGTTAGTAACTTCATGCATAACGATCAGAAACAACAGCTAGCTAACATCTGGCCAGCCAAGTCTCTCTCTCTCTCTCTCTCTCTCTCTCTCTCTCTCTCTCTCTCTCTCTCTCTCTCTCTATGTCTCTCTATCGTTCTCTATCTCTTGCTGTGAGATTTATGAACAGCAGATTGAGTTCCATGCTGCTTGACGTGATGAATGCTGTTTACAACATTTGTCTGGCCCCTGCACACAAACATATACACACACACACACACACCTGCACCTGCACCTGCACCTGCACCTACACACACACACACACACCTGTGTGTTTGTGTAAAATGTTATTTTATCAGGAAGAAAACTCCTGTAAACCTACTATTTCTGCTGTGTGTGTGTGTGTGTGTGTGTGTGTGTGTGTGTGTGTGTGTGTGTGTGTGTGTGTGTGTTCACAATCTAAAACAAATACTATTTTCATTCAGGTTTCTCATAAATGAATCACACTCTGTGTGTCTTCTGAATATCACTTTTACTCTGCAATAGCTGAAAGCACACAAGCAGAAGTCTTCTCCAATTCAATACTGACCCTTCCTGTACCTGCTCAGTGTCACAGCTCGCTGTAGGAAGTCTCTTATTTATCATCCAGTATCGCCACCCACTGGATCAGATATTTCCATTACTGTTAACTAAGGATCCTCTCCCATAAAGACTCTGTTACCCACAATGCAAATGTGTGGCGTTCTTGTTTGTGTTTAGGTTCATAACTGATTGTCTTTTAAATTTCCTGAATTGCAACGGGCTGCATCTCAGAAATATGTTGTTATTATTATCATTATTGTTGTTGTTGTTATTATTATTATTATTATTATTATTATTATCATTATTATTATTATTATCATTATTATTATTATTATTATTAGCTTCTACTTTTTACCCGCACCCATTTTTAGTTTGTTTTGTTCATATCACAGTGGCAGTATTGAGTTAAAGAATGGTATTATGGTGTTATGATTTTTTTATTTTTCTGCTGTGCAGCTCTACTGGCCTCTGAGGACAGAACAAACATGTTTTAAGTCGTCACCCTATCTCTCTTTAACACACACACACACACACACACACACACACAATTACATAATCATATACAAACAGACACTCTCACAGGCATCAGCATCTGTATACACACACACACACAGCGTGGCAGAGAAAGGCAGTGTCCTTTAAATGTGTTACGACATGTGCCCACACACACACACACACACACACACACACACACACACACACACACACACACACACACACACATGTCCTTCAGTCATTGTGTTAATTAATTAGCCTGTACAACAACACAGCATGGAGTTAATTAGAAACCCTGTCACCTCCCACAAGCCTCCCAGATATCACTGTTTTCTCAGGGCACTTTCAACCCCTATCACACAGCAACACAGGCCCACACACACACAAACACACACACACACACACACACACACACACACACACACTGAGCACACTGGACATTCAGCTACCAGCCTGGCTGGTAAGTTAGTTACTCTGCAGGTAACCAGCTGTTGTTTAGAGTCTTATTGTGGTCTAAAAGTGTGGGTGGCTAGTAAACTAGTGAAATGGCTAGTGGCTATTGGATGGACCTGCCCCTTGGGCCAGTGGACTAAATAAGAACCTGGTTTCATTCTGTAATGTTACATGTAGTTTAGCTCCTCCTAGTGGTGGTGCAGAGAATGCAGTTAATCCATATTATAGCTGTATGTCTTTCTATTGGTTGTTTATTGTCATAATGACAAGTTTAGAACAAGGAAGTTGTCATTTTGTCTTGAGCAGTCTTGTAAATCTAAATCCATCTGCTGGTGTTAAACCTTGGAGAAGCTTTGCTTGTAAGTTCTTTCATTTATCTAACTTGGTAGAAATAAAATAAGTTCATATTTACAACTTCACTGTACATTTTAGATGTTTTATTGATAATGTACACATATTGAGACAAAACACATTGACAATGTAATGCAGTGATTCTCAACTGGTAGGTCGCGACCCAAAAGTGAGTTGCAGACCCGTTTTCAGGGCAAAAAAATGTGTTAAGAAAAAAAATCCTGTGCTTTTATTTTGAAGGGGATTTTTTACGCAGCGGAGTGCCGTCTATTCACACTCCTTAACAGTAGGTGGCGATAATGCCCTGTAATGCTAATTGACACCCGCCATTTCACAGTATAGAGAAGAAGACCCGCAAAGTTACTTTTCATATGGTACGACACCGACTACATGAGATGAGATATGGATTTTCTTACATTGAGAACAAAGGAGGACAAAAACCTCAGTGTGTTTTGTGCAGCGAGGTGTTGGCACATGAAAGCATGAAGCTTGTCTACTATAAACTGACTTTGAGACTCTTGTCAGGAGCAAAAAACACCCCCAGTTCTCCCATTAATTCCTCCAAACTCAGGTCTATGATGTCAGTGTTACACCAAAGGTTGAAGTGAGTGCTGCTTAATTTTCTTCAAAGCACAATGTTTTTCAGTATTTACCTACTGATAAAGTAATCAGAAGAAAAGTTAATTTTGTATACTTGAATCTTTTTGAATTGCACTTTTTGTTTAATTTATTTTGAGTTTGTGGATTAAGAACTGCTACTGAAGAAACTGAATTTTTTCCAGAGTGCAATGTTGGTTGTCATAGATCGAGTGATTCTGTACTATCTCAGGTTCAAACTGCACCATCTTTTCATTAAATAAATTGTTAAATTGTTTGGGTCGCAGCTTGTCATTAAGGGGTGATGGTGGGTCCCGAAGCCAGACCAGTTGAGAACCATTGATGTAATGTACATTTATTCACTTTACTTGAAGACTAGGTCTTATTTACAACAATAGAAAAGGAGATTTCTATGTGTTTCTATGTGTTTGTGATTTCAGTTTTTACACATATTTACAAAAGGATACGGTACTGCAACCATGTACATGTTGGAAGGGACATGCAAGTACACGTCATGAAGTACTTCAGCGGCTGAGTCTCCATCACAGCTTCACGGTACTCCTCCTATCTGCTGTATGTATGCAGAGCCACACATGCAGGGGACAGAATACCGGCCCTGTTTTTATGATGAATGAAGCAATACAGTTCATGATTCGACTTGAACTCAATATGCTACTAGTTCATCTCAGCCTGCTACACACACACACACACACACACACACACACACACACACACATACACACACACACGCACACACCGCTTAGAAGAATATCTCAGCTTCTCTTACCAAAGGACAATTTTCTCTCTCCCCCCCGACACACACATTGTCATTTTCAGACGACAGAACACACACACACACATACACACATTCTGCTTCTGATAATCACATCAAAACATACATTTTGTTGTTTCCTTTGTAGTTTTCAGCTATCATCCGACAGCAACACTCTCTCTCTCTCTCGCTCTCTCTCTCTCTCTCTCTCTCTCTCTCTCTCTCTCACACACACACACACACACACATACACACACACACACACACACACACACACACACACTCAGTGGGGAGAAGGTAGACAGTTTGTTCTTTGATTACATCTCCCGGAGGTTCGCTCTGACTTGGACAAGGAGTGACTCACGACGGATGCAGAAGTAGAATAAACTTAAATTCCCAACCAACATCACCAACATTACAAGTAACTAATAGAGGGGAGGTCAGCGGTCAGGGCACGCTGACAATAGATGGAACCAAATATTCTTGTGGCCCCAGAATGGTTACGTGAGAGAGAAGTGAGACATGAGAGCTAAGGACTTTAGACGTGTTTGTTTATCTAGTTAGTCACTTATTTTAAGATGCATTTTAAGGTATTTGTGTGTTGCAGCATGAGATGTCCTCCATATCACAGCACAACATGGACAGAAATGATGGATAACTTGAGTCCTCAGTTGACAAAATAACAGTTTTGAATCAATTGTGAACGATCAGCCACTTAATGAAATTAACTCAACTCAGCAAACAACAGCGGATTCTGCAGCGTGGCTCAACGTTTTTTTAGGCAGCTGAAGCGTTTTGTTCCAACATAAGATTTCCATCGCTTGGAAAACGTGACAGCTGCTCTTAAAAAATAAAAAATACAACATGTCATGTTCCTTTTTAACGTGGCTTGGTAACTCAAATCCTCGGGTAACAAAATGATTATACTTTTACAGGATCCTCTAAATGTTAGTAATGTGTTAGTAATGATGAGCTTTTACCATAATGGATGTGACACAGAGTGAGAGGAAGGCATAGATAGAGGGACGACTGAAACAGAGAGAGAGAGTGAGAAAGGAATAGATAGAGGGATGACAAACAGAGAGAGAGAGTGAGAGAAAGAAATACATAGAGGGATGACTGAAACAGAGAGAGAGTGAGAGTGAGAGAAAGAAACAGAAATGGAGAGTGAGACTGACGGAGAGAGAGAATACAGAGAGAACTGTTGGCGTGAACAGCTCATGTTAATCCTGCTACTAATATTGTGATATTGTGTTTTAGCCCAGAGAGAGAAGCTGTGAGTCTGGCAGCAACACGACTCCTAATACCGGCTATTTTTAGAGCATCATCAGGGTGGGAAAGTACCACCAGCCACCAGTCAAATGTGAATCCTTCTTTGTCTTCTTGCCCCAGCCGCTCTGGCAGGCGTCCCGCCATCGATTGGAAGTCCGATTCCGCCCTGAAACCCAAGCCGGCCCGGGAGGAGAAAGTTGATTTCCTGCCCTGATTCCCACCGGCCTGTGGAGATGTTGCAGTCATGGAGTTTTGGCGGCGAACTGCTAAAAATGACATGGTGGGGCGTTCAGGGCACACCCAGGGCATCTGGCATTTAAACCCCCATGTAATCCTTCCTCTGGGACATGGGTTCACTTCCTAGTCCTGGGAAGGAATTTAAATAGGATATTTTGCAGTCCAATAATTACAGTTCTGCACACTTGTGACTCTGGTTAACTATTACAGATTATTCTTGGCAAAGCCTCTAAAACCACATTTAGACCATCATGGGACACTGAAGCTCTCAGGCAGGGTGACCCACCACACTGTGATGCATGGCGACCTTTAAAT
>JAXDDW010000143.1:72500-77500 GCA_034670385.1 Hoplostethus mediterraneus | reverse complement strand
TTCTTCATGAAGTCAATCCATTTAACATATTAATGTTAATAATCCAGTTTTAACTGATGAAGGCAATATTATGACTATAGTGAATATCATTAAAGTGCCTTAGTCTGATTGTCTTACTCTGATTAAAGTCATAATCTGTGTAAGCATTGCCAAATTAACACATGAGCCTTGTCTGGATGGCATTAGTACTAGCATTTCAGCAAACTCCCACATCCTCTGTTGATTCTAGCACCAATCGATCAATGGTATGTGATTAATTAGGGGAGTAATAAAGCCATGCGTATATTCTGTCTGGATCATTCATTAAAATCACTAATACACAATTACCAACATTGTCCTGCAATACTAATGCTGACCATGTAAACACCTTAATCTTACATTGACCTTTTAAAATGAGCATGTGTCTAAAAGGTAACAGAGAAAGATTAACTGGATGCAACTGTTCTGTATCGACTTGAACAACAAAGAACATTAACAAAATTGACAAAATATTCCAACGTTTTCATCTGATATAATGACGGCTGCTGGCTGGATCTCAATGCGTGACGTTTTTCTCTGAGTAAATTAACCCTAAACTATCATATAAATCCACATAAACCTGGAATACTGTGGAAAATACTCTGAACCATGTAAAAACTTCAATCAAACTATGCCCTTAATCCGATAATTCATATAGGACGTAGTATTGTGTACATGTAAACCCACTGAGTGCCTGCCTTTCTGAATCATCCGTCCAGTTGTCAGTTGTAATCTACAAAGCCATTTCCAAGACATTAACCCAAATTGAGTTCTCTGACATTTAATATCTCAACAGATTTTTCTTTATCACGTTTCCATCTGCCCAAGGAAACCTGATAGAAATGTATTTGAGACGTCTGGCAACACGCTAGTCTCTCGCTCCACTCCAGTTTGCACTAATTTAGCGGCGACTACACCATTCAAACTTGATGCTGCTGGTAGAAATAGATTATTGTTTGAGAAGCTGAAGCTGGAGGCAAGAAAACGAAAGCCGAGACAAGGAGTGGGAGAGATTGATGGACGAGGGAAGGAAGACAGAATAATTCTCAAATAATAAAGGCTTAATAGAAAAAGCAAGCCCTTTGTTAGTCCTTATGTAATGCTTTTTAGGTGTAGGGGAACATTTGAGAATTTTATGCTTAGAGTTATTTTTCACAATAATTTGGGGCGCCATTGGGGTGCCATTTACAGTTCTTTGGTTCGAACCGTAGTTGCATTTTCGTATTTTGTTCTTTTAGATTCACACTGACCAATTACAAGACAGAGTTTTGGTAACCTGTCAGAGATGTTAGCAGCAGGGGGGAGTCACTCCTTGCTCTCTCAGCTTCTCGCTGAACATCTTGTATACTTCAGGTGATTTTTTTCAAAGAGTTTGGAAATATGCTCCTCAGCCCAGATATTAAAGAGGCATTGTACCTCATCTTTGCTCCAAGTTTGCCCTTGTTTTGTTTTGTTATGCTAGGCTTTCTAAGCATGAGTGACTGCTGGCTATCAGATGTCAAGATCCGTCTCCTTATACCCATAATCCCTTGACGTTTTTGGTTGGTTCCTGTTCACAGGACATTTTTGCAGCATCTTGGTGCCACCCAAGTTCCCACCTGGCCAAAGGAACCAGAACGCTCCCCTAGACAACGTTAGCTTGCATTTTGTAATGCTGTCAATCTGTGAGATCATCCAATCAGTCAGTCACCCAGCCAGTTAGTGAATAAACCAGCCAACCAAGGGAAGGAATGAAAGATTAGAGTGTGAAGTCGGAGCAGTATTGGACCAGAAATGGGTCATATGCCTTTTCCCCGTGGGCTGCTAAAGTGACACAAGGCTGTTTTGGTGAGCCCGGGTCCCAGAGTGACACACCAAATGCTTTTCACAGCAAAGTGAATACGTAATGTGAAATATGAGATGTTCTAATACAAAGTTAATCAGACGGCACCCAATGAACACCAGATGGAGTCCACAAAATTCAATCAGGTTCTAAATTTTTATCCTTCTTTTCATCTGGTGGAAGTTCACAGCCAGGGTCGAGGAGCGTAGAGCATCCAGCCACACAGAAAACTGTCCTAAAGTATTTTATAGTCCTAAATTTAGGTCCTAGCAGTAAAGGTTTCAGAGGCTCTGAGTCAGAGAGGGAGCAGAGGAGATTATACAAGTCTACTCTCTGGTGGTTTAACGCCTGACGCCTTAAAGTTTGTTACAGCTTGTCTGCTTAGATTTTTTCCTCTTATTTCTTGTCTTGTCGCTTAATTTTTCCTTCTCACTTTTTTGCTTGTCTTGGCTTGCCTATTTTTTCACTTGTGTGTGTTTGTGTGTGTCCCTGACTCTCTCTCTCTCTCTGTGTGTGTGTGTGTGTGTGTGTGTGTGTGTGTGTGTGTGTGTGGAGGAATTGGCTAACACTCTAATTGTAGGATCTCTGGGGAAATGGCAGAAACAATAGGAATTAACTACAGATTAGTGTTAATAAGGGGGCTTGTAATCCATAACATAGACAGAGCCCACCACACTCATCCATGTTTACATTGAGAGGAGTCTATCTATCTGTGTATGTATGTCCATATGTATGTAGTATGTATGTATTCACCTTTCTGTAAATATGTTTGTGTTGTGGACACAAATAATGTGAAGATTACGTTCCTCTACTACAAAAGGATTATGACAAATAGCACAAGCTTGACATGCTATTTTCACTGTTCGCCACCTGAACAATTTGGCTAACGGTTTGAGCAAGTCAAGTTTAGGCAAGTAACACAATGGTTAAGGTTGCCTCAACACAAAAAAAGCACAGCAGAAAACTTCTTTGTATTGGACAGGACTCGAACCTGGGTCGTTGGAGTTGAAGGTAAATGTACAGTCAACCACAGTCTTCTACTGGTGGCCACTGGGAGCTGAACCAGTACAACACACCAAACAGCTCCACTGGAACAGCTGAGGTTAAGTGCCTTGCTAAAGAGCACATCAGCAGTAGGCGTTGAGGAAGGAGAGTGTTTTCGTGTCACCATCCCTCTGCACCCTTTAAGAAGAAAATACCTACTGCCTCCTATTGTATAGCGCTAATCAGGTCTCTATGAGTCACTCCAAAATGGGTCACTCTGACTCTGTGTGTGTGTGTGTGTGTGTGTGTGTGTGTGTGTGAAGTTCTGTTCAGTTCAGTTTAAATTTGAAGTTGAGTTGCTGTGATTAATTCCCACCCCCACTTGGTGAAGCCGTTTCATAACCAGTTCATATAGAGAGCCAGTGATGGGTGCATGTGTGTGCATACACATACGCACACGCGCACACACTCTCACACACACACACACACAGGGTATATATCTTGTTATGAAACTTTGAACACCCTCCTGGCGTCAGAAAGAAGCGTCTTCTCACCCTTCTAAACCCCTTCAACTGAATTAATGAAAGTAAGCCTAGTTTGTGTTGTGTGTCTGTGTGTGCATCTCTGTTCTTGTACTTCTATCATTGTGAGGACCCTAGAAGAACACATGGACAAGAAAAATCCTCCAAAATGTAGTGTCATTTTAGTGACAGTGTTAAGCTAAGCTAAGAGAAAAGGTCACAGTTTTTCTTTCTTTGTTCCTGTCAACTGACGCATGTGTAAAGCTCAGCATGGTCAGGTTTAGTTCCCCCAAGAACTAAAAATGTGATTTGGATGTGAATCTGTGAGTGATTTATCTGCTCATCCCCGCTCACCCTGTTTGTCTACAGGACCAAGAGTTAAACAAAATTTCAAATTTCAAAGCAAATAATGTAAAGATTGTAGTCCTCCTCCATGAAAGGATTATGCAACAATACCACAAACTACAGATGCTATTTTCACAACAAGGTTAGCAAACGGTTAAACTTAGGCAAGTGAAACAACTTTGGTGAAGGTTCGGGTTCAGTGTCTAAAATGTTGGTTAAGGTTCGGGTTCAGGGTCTAGACATCGGTTAAGGTTAGGGTTCAGGGTCTACACATTGGTTAAGGTTCTGGTTCAGTGTCTAAAATGTCGGTTAAGGTTCGGGTTCAGTGTCTAAAACGTCGGTTAAGGTTCGGGTTCAGTGTCTAAAACGTCGGTTAAGGTTCGGGTTCAGTGTCTAAAACGTCAGTTAAGGTTCAGGTTCAGTGTCTAAAACGTCGGTTAAGGTCAGGTTCAGTGTCTAAAACGTTGGTTAAGGGTCGGGTTCAGTGTCTAAAACGTCGGTTAAGGTCGGGTTCAGTGTCTAAAACGTTGGTTAAGGTTAGGGTTCAGTGTCTAAAACGTTGGTTAAGGTTCATTCTGGTTCAGTGTCTAAAACGTCAGTAAGGTTAGTGGTTCAGTGTCTAAAAGTCAGTTAAGGTTAGGGTTCAGTGGTCTACAAGTCAGTTAAGATTAGGGGTTCAGTGTCTAAAACCGTCAGTTCAGGGTTAGGCGTTCAGTGTCTAAAACGTCAGTAAGATTAGGTTCAGTGTCTAAAAACGTCGGTTAAGGTTGGGTTCAGTATCTAAAAGTCGGATAAGTTCGGGTTCAGTATCTAATAAACGTCGGTTAAGGTTGGGTTCAGTGTCTAAACGTCGGTTAAGGTCGGGTTCAGTGTCTAAAACGTCGGTTAAGGGTTCGGGTTCAGTGTCTAAAACGTTCGGTTAAGGTTCGGGTTCAGTGTCTAAAACGTTCGGTTAAGGTTCGGGTTCAGTGTCTAAAACGTTGGTTAAGGTTCGGGTTCAGTGTCTAAAACGTCGGTTAAGGTTCGGGTTCAGTATCTAAAACGTTGGTTATTTCATGACGTTGTGCTCATTTCCTGAAATTTCACGAGACCAGGCTGACAGGAAGAAGAGGGTGTAACATGAAATAAAACAGAGCAGACCCAAACACGCGACATCACAGGTACATGGCATGTGGTTCAGCCTGCTGCGTCACCAAGGCGCCACAATTCTGTTTTAGTTTAATTTCCATTTGATACACAGCAGCATTCAGAGAGAAACAACTTGTTTTAGGTCTGGAAACTGCTGACAAAGCCAACTGTATTTAGTCTAT
>JAXDDW010000143.1:0-67500 GCA_034670385.1 Hoplostethus mediterraneus | reverse complement strand
CCACAGTGAGGCTGAGAGACAAAGATGGAGACTAAAAACATCTCCCACGTTGCTGTAACACTGTTGAAGATGTGCGACACAAATTTCCCTGCAAGGACAATCAAGTTTTCCTCATCTCAGGTGGCTCGTAGTTTCAGTGTGACGATGTTCAGCTGGCCGATCATCAGTTAGCGTTACCGCGACGCTGTTCAATTAGCCTTGTGCTGGTTAGTGTTGCTGCAACACTTGTTAGGTAGCTCATGTTTTTCAAAGACTTCTGAGGGGGTTTCGTGGAGAGCTCACACTTTTAGTGAGAAGGTTTATTTTTGAGCTCGCTTTGATGGGAAGCACAGCGAAGAGAGAGAGAGAGAGTGTGTGGTAGAAAATATATAAAGAGGGGAATGTAGTAAGGGTATGTGTGTGTGTGAGAAAGTGGGCGAGAGAGAATGTGTGTGTGTGTGTGTATGTATGTGTGTGTGCGCCCACATCTGCCGCTCCCCCTCTCCTATATCCTTTCATCAAACAATCTTTCTAATCACTCAGCAGAAACAGCCGCAGCCAAACTTCAAACAGCATCAAACAACCGTCAGAGAGCCAAACATTACAGTGCAGGCGCAGGAAGGTCACTTTGAAAACAAGAGGAAACACAAGCTTATGAAGGGAAAGATCCCAACACCCCCCGCCTCCCCTCGTTTCCAGCACAAACAACAGAAGATGTTGTTCTCCCAACATAACAGACGCTATTTGGTCGACGCTTTTATCCAAAGTGTCTTACAGCAGCGGCACAGCATGCGTTGATAGCATGGCTCCCAGTGGGAATCCAACCGGGTGAGACCAATATATCAGGCCGATATTGACCTTTCAGTACCACTCAGTATCATCCACCCCGATATGATGGAGAGACTGTAAAACCTGTAATGACATTTAGTTTTATTTATTCATTGAAATGTTCAGTAATGTTTCTGTGAACGACTTCTTCATTTGAAGGCGGTGGTGTGTCGCAGAGTTTCCTCTACCAGTAAATACCCTTGAAGAATCTCATCATTCTGTGTTTTCATGGATAGTTTTAGTGCCCCATGTTGGTCTGACGAGAAAAACTGAATCCTGGTCATTTTTTTGGCATGAAAAATGTCAAATTTAAAGACAATATTGGCTTCAGTCTGAAGGTATCGCTCTTGCTCTGCCCATTGAGCTGCACAGGGAATGGATCCCCTCACCCAGCGTCTTGTTTCTAATCTGTCATGTCTGTTAACTAAAGGTCTTAAGTGCGGCAAATGGCAGATGATGTTGGGAAAATCAGGTGGATCAGGTGAACCATCATGTATGTCCTCAACGATGTCTTGCTCTTGGCCAAAATGTCTCCTGTTGCGGATTGAGTGATGGCCAAAACTCTTCCCAGGTGTCGTGTGTCGGTAGGTAACTTCAGTACGCTGCAAGCCACCGAGCCTCTGCATTATTTCCACCAGAACCAATTTCCTTCTGAAATGCGCATCATATAACACGCTGAAGTTATCAGTCCCGCGGCGACAGTCCCGCTGAGCGACGGCAGCAACCTACAGATAATACAAACTAGACGCGTGATCAGGGAGGGAAATGACCGCCGGCCGCCAGACACATGCTGCTGTGATAGGCCGACCTGAATTCACCTTGAATGGAGTTGTAGATAAAATACAAAGAGATCAGGCGTACGCAGGGGTGGCAGGCATTTAGCTGACACTCTTCCAGAGTGAATTACAAGGAGTGAGCGGGCAGGGATTTGAACCTGTGACTGTTTCAGGTAACCTCTATCCAAGCAGCTCCTATTGGCTAAAGTAGCTGAATTAGATTTGTTTTTGTGTTAAACTACCTGTCTTATCAATCTGTATCACAAAGTGAAGCTGCAATTTTTTTCATTTTTTTTTCATTTTAAGTCATGAATCGAAAACTGAAGAGTGAAATCCAAAGTGTCTCCTTAACAGCAGTGAGGCTCCGCCCACACAACGCTGGACTCGCCACCGTCAGATCTTCTCTTCTCTCATCTCTTTGGGTTCCTTTGGTGTGAAGCATCACAGCCCGGCCTGCTCGGTAAAAACACCAGCGAGCTGTGTGCACTTCACTGATGTCACCTTACGCGGGATTTCTCGGTATTGAAGTTCAAACAGTTACCTCTCTCTGACATTTGGAGCCACCGATGTGAGAAGTTGCCCAGTGCAGCTTTAACTGGTTGAATGGACGCATGGACGTATAACCAGAGCAGCAGGAGGAGAGTGGCTGGTGAAATGTGACAGTAGGAAGCAGCCAAAACACAAAAGCCTATAAATATTTGGCTGTGAGTGAGTTTGACCGCTCTGGAAACCAGCCATAATTCTGTGGTCCTGTTTTATTGTAAACATCTAGTTGGCTGGTGTTAGTGTGTCTACTCTAGCTGTCACTTTGGCAGGTAACCAACCATCCACTCCGTTCCAAACGTCTTATCAGCTGATGAAATAATGAAACTGACCAGTGAAGTGTTGGGATGTACCAGCTAGTTTTGTCGGTGGACAAAATAATCGAGTTTCCTACCTTGTTTACAACAGCTGAAGTGGCTAAAAGGCATTTTTAACTGAATAAATGGATGGAGGCACATCAAAAGCGCCGCAGAGGGACAAATAATCAAATAGGCCCATTGAAAGCTGCTCACAAAGGCTGAAGAGGCTGAAAAAGCATCCACGACTAGCTAAACGGAGACACGCGCATCAAAAGCGCAACACAGAGGGGAAATAATTGAATCTGCTCGCAGCAAACACATAAAAGGCGCCAAGCAGGGGGAGGTAACGAAATCTGGCTTCAGAAAACAGCAGCAGATAGTCAAGAACATGTTGGGTTTGTTGACAGATTTCACCTGAAACTGTGGTCTCAGTATTTCAACAGATGATGCTTCTGTATTGTCGACAAAGGTCTTCAGATAGTCAGTAACTTCAGTGCTATACCATAAATAATTCTATGTTTTATCCTGTCTGTGTTGATGTTTAGCTCCTGAGGTACTGAGGTGTACAGGGTCAAAGGTCAGGAAATTACCACAAGCCTGCCAGCCTGGTTGGTTACCTGCCTGGTCGGGAGACAAAACTAAAGTAATGTTGGTACATTTTTGAGTTAAGGCTGTTTTAGTGTTGATAAGTGTCTTATGAAAAGTGTTGGACGCCACTGAGGCGATTTACACTCAAGCAAAGTGTCAGGAGACGTCTGTGGCAAGAGCTGCCGTCTCCATGGTAACCAGCTGGACGCTTCTGGCTGGTTTGCTTATGTTAGTTTAGAAACGATGGCAGCGCTAGGGTACAACCATGTAATGTTAACTACACTATTATGGAGGAGGTCTGTGCATCCTGTAATACTATTTTGATCAAAAGCTAGAGCTACGCAGTTGTTTCCGTCTCCGTCTTCAGTCGTCCGTCTTGGTCCAGCCAGCCAATGAAAATGTAAGACAATCAATGACAAATTACGAATTTCGGCACGTACAAGACACCGTCAGACGACACATGTTTTTTGTCATGTTGGCATCATTTCACCCTGTTGACAGACACTGGACAACCATGAAACATAAAACTGGCAAACTTTAACAGTGGGATAAAAAGTTTCACGTACGTGGTTTCATTTCCCAAAATCTTGATATCCAATTTAGAAAAAAAAGATCGTTACCTGATGTTCATTCCTCAATATTTAAAAACCCACAGATGATAGGAATGAAAAGCTTCATGTTTCCCCCGTTCAAAAAGAAGTGGCGCTGTGACACCGTTGCCGTTCTGCGCTCAAATACACTTTTAATAATGCACGAGTGTCTTTTTACTGCATGAATCCAGAAGCACAAATAAAACACGACAAGCACACAAACACACTTAGGTAGGGCTGTAGATGTTGATGCATTAACACAAAGGGGCAAAACAGTCACAAGAGGACATGAAAATAAGGTATCGATGCAGTGTTATATTTCAGCAGAAACATCCTCAGCGGTAGACGTTGTAGAGGTCTCCTTTCATGCATTTGTCCTGCATCTACTCTGCATCAGTGCTGCAGACAAATGCGCTTTATCGAATTTATTGAATTGCAAAACTTCATTTCCTCTGGGAGTGGAGCAAAAGTGCAGCAGTAGTTCAGCAACCATGTAGTAAAAAGAAGGATTTCTGTCACAGGCTGCATCTGTACGTGATCATTCTAGGGGCAAATTGATATTTAGGCCACTCTGGCTCTGACCTTTGACCCTTACAATTGGTTTCTTGTAATGTTGGTGATCTAGGAATGGAAGTTCTGCTGCTGAGTGTCAGCTGAAGGACTAAAATGTCTTTCTTGTACAGTGGATGGAAGTCATGTACATTAAGGGTTAAGTAGTTAAGATCCTTTGCTGAGTTTCAATTAAATGAAAGATTATCACTGAAAAGCATCTATGATTTTTTTCGGCCAGGGATCCTGCACAGCACCAGAGTAGCTTGTTCGGCAAGCTGTCTCGAACACCTTTCCCTCCGAGGAAAGAACCTGCTGCCTCCTGCATTTTGGAAATTGCAGTCGTCACTCTTGAGGTTTAGATATTTTTGTGTTTAGCTGTTAATCTGTAACCTGCAAACGTCTGAGAACGTCTAGCTAACAGGAGCAGGGTTAGCATGATGGAGATGCTTTACCTTTAGTCTTCAGTACATTTTAGATTTTGTATTTGTATCTCCTATTTGTTGTGCTGACACGGGGGGATCAACTAAGCTCATCGTATCTTCTCACTTATTGACCACATCTGTCACGAGACTGATTCTACTGTTCCCCTGTCCCTGACGTCACCAGATCTTCAGTGCTTTATAACAGCACTCAGAAGGAATTGTAGTGTAACGCTGTCAATTATTATTGACGTAACATCAGTTGTTAGCATGTGAACAGTATTTTACACTGGGAAAGTTAAATCTCCTCCGTGCTTTGCCCCTGGTTTCTTCCGAGCTGGACCACTGGAGCGTACAGTAATTATGACCCACCAACGCAGCGTTAGGTTCGCTAGCTAACAAGCTGACATTATCTAAGGCCATACAAATGTACTCTAAGCGAACTTCGAGTGTTTCCTTAAGCCAATCAGAGCCCCCTGAACGTGTCACATGGAAAGAATGTTTGAAGCCCGAGTAGAAATTTGAAAGCGATTCATCAACAATGTTTTTTTTAAAAAAATTTTTTTAGAAAAAGTGACGTGGCTCATCTGTAAAACAGTTCAGTACATGTGCACGGCCTAAACATCCGTGGTGAAATGATCACTTCGCACTCAAAAACAGCACAGAAATGAATGGTGCCTATTCAAGACAGCGCAGTCGTATGCTCAGAAATGCAACCAGTTCACAGCCACTGAGCAGACGACCTCCAATATGGCCGCCAGAGGGTGCGTTACATCACCTGAAAGCCCTCTAAGGCATTATGAGTGCATTATAATTCCATATGAGGTAAAATATATAGATGTTCTATAAAGATGTTCAGGGAGGGGGGGGGGGGTTAATGTTGTGGATTTGCTAAATGTCTTTGTGGTGATAGGAAATAGGAAAAATAGGAAAATCCTCCTGGCATTCAACTGTGGATATCAGATGTTATGGTGTGTGTGTGTGTGTGTGTGTGTGTGTGTGTGCGTGTGCGTGTGTGCGCGCGCGCACACTCATGAGACACATTTACAGGCTAAATTTAGGTGTTAAATCCCTCCTTTCTCTCCTCTCTTTAAATCTCCCTTTCTCCCAATCTCTCTCTCTCTCTCTTTTTCTCTCTCACCTTGCCCTCACCCTCCTGTCTCTCCCCCTCTGTCTGCCTCTCTATCTCTTTAATTCCTTCCCTTTCTTTCTCTCTCTCGCCCCTTTTCTCTCTTTTTGACTCTCTGCCTCTCCCCCCTCTCTCCGGTCTCTCTCTGTCTCCCTCTCTCTCTTTGCCTTTCTCCTTCAACATTTCTGTCTCCCTCCTTCGCCCACTCTGTCTCCCTCTCTCTCTCTGGGTAATATTACAGCGGTGTGTGGGCGGATGTTTCATTTCTTCTTCTGCTCCAACAGTAGAACCGGCTACCCAGCAATCACTGACAGCAGCTTTACATCTCATTTCTGCAGCTTCAACTGTTTCCTTTTATGTCTTGAATTGTTTTTTGATCTGTGTAAAAACACATTGTAACCTTGTTATTGCAATTAGAGTCAAATGTATTTATGGAGGACAGGTTTGTCACGGCACTTCACTGACAAGGGATGAAAATATACTGCTAAAAAAATCAATAAATCATCAATAAATCCTAATAATATTAATAGTAATAATAAAAAGGGTAAAACAGAAAATGAAATAATTTAATCTCAAACACTAATAATCATAATAATTATAAAATATCTTTGACACCAAATAATGACTTTTATTTTCCCTTTTCAGGATATTTTGCATGATTCATTATTGGATGAAGCCTAGAGGCTGCAAGTATTTATTATTTCAATTTCAAGATAAAGGCCAAAGACTAAAAACATGCTAACGAATGTACCCTGGGCCAAGGTACTTAACCCCTACGCCACAACCTGGCGGACCCCAGGGGGCAGGGAGGAAAGAGAATTTGCCCCTTGGTGGATCAATAAAGTATCAAAATCAATCAAATCTTGCAAACAGCCCCAAAATATTCTCAGGGTGACAACCACAGCTTGAGAGCCACTGGATTCATCAAGCCAGATACTGTGATCTCATCATCCTACTGCCACTCCGCAGCAGCATCGCTCCTAATCTCCCACTGTAGGTTGAAGACTAGCACGCAGCCCTCCCTCCCCCCACTGAATCACATCCCCGTCTCCTCCACTCAGCGTAATTGCTCTCCAAAAAAAAAAAAAATCCCCTCTTCTACCTCTCGCCTTGGCTCTTGTTTTTATTTCTTTTCCTCGCACTTCACACCTACGTGCTGCATCTCATTTCGGTGAACCGAGGAAAGTGAAGCTCATTCTCCTGTTGCCCTCGCGGTGAGTCGCTCCGGATAAGAGCGGCAGCAAAACGGCTAAAATGTAAAACTCCAAATTGCTCTGTGCTCTGTTCCGAGTGCGACATCATAACGCCACGGTCCATCCACTCCTTCCTCCTAGCTTGTCTGATGGAAGTGTGTGGCGTTGGCCTCAGCGGGTCTCATATTGGTCCTCTCACTCCCACCCACAGACCCCCATTTGATAAGATTTAGAGCCCTTACGGGGAGGGTTTTTGATGGTTTTTGTAGTAGTGATTTGTATACCTGTCTAGGCTTGGAGGATGATAGTGATGAGAGTGAAAGCTATGATTAGGCCCCCTGCTGGTGCCCGCTGGTCTAGGTTTATGCCTGGCAGCCCTGGGTCAACGTGTGGATAAATTTGTAATTTAATTGCAAATGTTCCCTCTCAAACAAATTTACATCCCACCTTGGCTAACCTCGCTAGTTTATATTGAACAATTTTCTGTATTGCTTGAATGATTTGTGGCGTCCGGAAACCTCCAGGGGTCCTTGGGGGGGGCGTCTGGGGAGTAGTTTAATTTCAATAATATTTCCCTAGAAATTGGTGCCATGAGAGAAAAAATATGGACAACTTTGTATTCATAGGTTTCACTTTGCCTCTCCATCTTCAGTATGGAGACTTTATGCTGTTCTAAATTGAATCATAACAACAAACTCCCTCTCCGGTGGGGGTCCCGGGGACAACGTTTCTAATCTGTGTCTGTTTTCGGGCTCCTTAACATGAAGGATTTTGGGAACCCCCGGCATAACCATGAACCTCGGCACTAAATGCCCTGAAGGACAATTCCACCATCAGATGCTCTTCCACCGTTAGATATCATCCAGGAGTTATTTTGTGATGAAGTGCTGTAATTTACTTTTTTGTTGTACCCACTTTTCCTCAACCTGCCTTGTCTACTCCCACTGAGTGATAGATAGTGATTTCCTACGTTTCCCAGAATTCATCAGAAAGTAGTTGCGCCCTTTACTCAAAACATGTCTTGTGGCTGCATTGCATTCTGGTCTATCTTAGCTACTGTTGGTGGAGAAATTGGTCTCTCTCTTCTTCTCTGATGGATTTCTCCTGTATGATTGTTGGTCGTCGGTCTAGAAAGAAGCCCTTGCTCTTTGATTCTTAGGGGCTGACACCAAAGCCTGACGGTTACCGTTGATGGTATTAAACCTGCATTGTAGCTGCACTGGAATTATCGATGTCTACGTTTGGACAGTTATCTGTGGGAAAGAGAAATATACACCACCGAACAAAATGGGCCCAGAAATGCAATGTACATCACCACTTGACAAAATGCCTTGATTAAACCCACACCTATTTGATGGGGTTGGCCCTTGTCTGGAGCTGCACAGGGTCGAGGTCTGAATAGGGATCGCTGGCAGCTATCTGTTTGTACATCACTAGCCGACTCAGCAGCGGCTCTGTCGACAGAATTGGCAATTTCCTTCCTCTCTAAAACGTCTGTGGGTCGAGGGGTCGATTTGTTGGCGGACACCCGTGATGGAATCAAGAGAATCGAGCCATGCACTGCTAGCCAGCAACAGCAGGGAAAGGATTGAGAACAAAAGGTCAGACCACACCCAGTCGATTTCGTCAATAAAAACATCATCATATCACTGATAGTGTTTTTACTGCTGGATCCTACACCTCTAATGCAATTCATGTGCTTAAACAATACTTTTTGGGTACTTTTCTTTGTCAAATAAAAGCATGTTTAATTACAGAGCAAAGTATTTCCTATGCACTATTTGGCAGAGTGAAGATCTGCCATCTGCTTTCCTAAATAGAATCAGACCTTGACCGTTTGATTTGTCACCGAAATTGGCAATTTGCTTCCCCTCTGAAACGTCTGGCTGGAGAGGTCGATTTGTTTTGACTTGATAGAATTGAGCCATGCACCACTAAGCTGTGGCTGTGGGGAAAGAGGTACCAGAGAGTAAAGCTGGAAAACTGGAACTCAATCTGGTTCCTGTTCCAAAGCTGCTTCTGAAACAACAGTCTGTCAAATGGTCTGTCAGTCTGTCTGTTATTGACAGAGCATTTCTGTGACAACGCACGGTCTGCAGCTCTTGGGCAAAAACTAGCTGATTGCATTTCTAAAAGTATGACTCAGCTATCTCAACATGATTGAATAGAGTTAATTTCTAATAGTCACGGTAACTAAATTAGCCTGCTGGCTAGTTAGCTAGCTACCAATTTGTTCAGGTTAACTGAGCTGAATCTTCTCCAGCTCCAACTCAGAGTGTTTTGGAGTAGAGACTAGGGCTAAAGACAAGACAGTTTACTGAGTCACAGTAACCTACATTTAGAGACAGATCTACCTGATCACACTGATCACTTTTACTGAGAACGTTACTGGATGATCTACAGACACACCACAACAACCTGGTTCAGCTAGCTCTCTTCTGCTAGCCTGGTTCTGATATATTAACACATTATTTGCAGTCACTTCTCCAGTGGACCTCCATCATGACACTATCCATGGTTGCTGAGATTTGTGAAGCAACTGCAAAGCCTCTTTAAAGAGACATCGTACTGTATACTGTTGTAGTAACCCAACGTTTGAAAGCATTTTGATGATACAGATGAACAAAGAAACTTTTGTGATATGTGTGAGATTTTTTTGATGCCATTGGCTCTCAAAAAAAAAATTTTCTGTCTCAGTTTCTCTCATTCAACCTCTGTCTTCCTCTCTCAACCAGTCTGTCTTCTTTTCTCCATCTCTCTCAGTTTTGCATGGTGTATTTTCTGCTGAGATGGTTGATTTTCAGACTTCCTGTATTAACTAAAGCGGATTTTTAAATTCAAGTTTCTCTCGCTCACGCACACAAGCATCCACATACGTCTTCCACGTCAGCCTAAACAAACAACGCAAAGACAGCATTGTGTTTTCCCACTGCGCAGTAATGAGAACAACACTGGAGGAACATGAATATTTCATAGTCATTCTCACTGAGAGAGAGAGAGAGAGAGAGGAAGGCAGAGAAATGCCTTACGTAGACACTATCACAGTCTATTGCTGTCTCTCCTCCTATTCGTTCTCTATATCTCTCTTACAGATGTACACACACACACACACACACACACACACACACACTAGCAAACAGAGCTGAGAATGAAAAACACATGGGTAGAGTAAGATAACCCCATAGACAACCACGCTCACACCCACAGGTATGAGCGTGGGACCCCTCCCTCCCTCCACACACACACACACACACACACACACACACACACACACACACACAAATCCTGGGATTCACACAGGGTCATTCCCAGACCCATTCAGACCAAACTACTGTCCCGGGTTTATTCCAGGTCGTTGATCATTCAGACCAGACCTGTGTCATCTGTATACGTCACTGCTGCTCGGCCGAACAAGTAACTGTGTGATATCGGCGCATTGTGTTATCTACGCCGTAGATAGTTGAATCTTTTACCGCCTCGGTAATTTGTCAATTTATTTCTTCTCCCCCGCTAATGGACAGAAGCTCTCTGGTTTCTGAATCTTTCCAATTCTCCGTTGTTATTCGTTCTATTGATTTGTTGTTGAAACGTTTTTTGTTGTGAACTGACCTACATACTAATGCTCCTCTGATCGTAACCAATGAGGTTCCTGTTTATTGCGGGTTATACTCAGGTCAGTGAGGGTCATTTTGGGTTGTTTCCCCGGTGTGAAAGGGGTAATAGACAGGACACACAAACACACAAACAAAGTTGAGCGTGAAAAACACAAATAGATACCCAGACACACACATAGGTTGAGTGTAGAAACTCTACACTCACACACACACACACACACACTCACTCTCAGGAAGGCTTTCCGTAGCGTAGTGTTGAAGCAGAGAGTGGGAAAAGAAAGCGACAGAGAGAAGGAGAGAGAGATCAGCGGGATAGAAGAGATAGTAACCGCTAGATTCAGGAACGTCTTCTCTCTGTTCAATCCTTAATCTACCGGGCGGGGAGAGAGAGCGGCGTCAAAGCCTTTTCTGTCGTCGCTGGGGAAAGAAAATAAAAAAAGAAATCCCTCCTTCTTTCTGTCACTTGCTGTCGCTTTCTTCTTGATGCTATTTGGAGCGTGAGGAACATCATGTTCTGTTAAAGCCTTTATGTCTCCCAATGCCGTGTCAAAGACTTCTGCTGTCATTGGCGAGAAACTTGTGCCTTCTCTCTGGCTGACGCCTTCCTCGCTATTTGGAGCTGAATGTGTACTTTCAAAAACTTACTTTTGTTTTTTTTTTTTTAGAAAGTTGCACATTCGTATCCAGGGGCTGAGTTTCTCTTTTTTTGCTTTCTTGGGCAATTTCTTTCAAGTGTTTTAATATTTAATGAACAGGAAATCAGGGTATATCCAGTGAAAGTCTGAGGTAGAAGGTGTTCTTTGGTTTGAGGTTGTTACATCTGGAAAGAAAACAAATTCCACGGCACTCTTCATGAAACATGTTAAAGGGGCATTAAGGGGCATCTATTACCTTTATTGACCTCTATTGGCGACCAGTAGTAACTGCATAATATAGATAGATAGATAGAACAAATCTCCTCCCACTCAAATCTCTGGTACAACCCCCTACCATAATCCTCCCGCCCCCTTGAGCTATAGTGGCCTGTAACCGACACAAACACTAAAGTCAAATTTTCACAGTAGAGACAAGTAAGCTAGGTAGTTAGAGCAGAGCCATGAAGCGCCAGTGGCTCGGGAGTACGGCACAGAAAGTGACTTTTGAAAGCCAGAAATCCCTGAGTCATCGTTGTCATTTGGTCATTTTGTGCTATGGAGCAGTACAAATCTAACTTACTGCCCCTTTAAAGAAGTTAAAAATCCTTGAAAGTTGTTGAAGACTTTTTAAATTCTTTCACAGAGTGGCTTGGGTTTGCTTTCTGTTGCAAAAGTTATTTTTGAGCAGTCGAGTCATGCGGCAAAACTTGTGGCTGATGGTTTTGGAGCGATGTGACTTCATTGACGTAGGTAATTTAACATCACTGTCCTGTGGAAACCTAAACATTTTGCTGGATTGTAGAAAATAACTTCCCACAAATGCTCCACTGACATTTGTGCATTTGTGTATTTATTTACACATGGACCTATTTATGTGAAATAGTGTCAAATAAAACGGTGTAATTGATGAATTCAGACAGAAAGTTGTACTACTGTATCCAGGCACTCAGTTTCTTTTAGTGTATTTTTTAGGACAATTTCTGCAACTGCTTTGTCACTATCGTATGCAAACGTAAAAAAAGTAATTTCACTTCCCCATATATCCATTTTGGAAAAAGAAATCATCACTTGAGGTTCATCATTAAGCAGCTTGAGGATGCAGGCTGTACAAGTCTCATCACTTGTCATCACTAAGTTACATAGTGTTCTTTACAAAGTACCATCATTTATTTATATCTTGTGCCATCAGTCACTTTGTAAGAGGTTTCACTTTTTGGAACAAAACAGGAGTGGAGAGGAAATGATTAGAGGAGAGGAGACAAGAGGAGAGTGCTGGGATGAAGAGGAGAAAAGATTATCTCTGGATAGCAGCAGTGTGGGAGGGAGGAAGCAGTATAAAGCTGCACAAATGATGGCACGAATTCATTCCCCATGTAAATGATGGAAGTTAGAGGAAATGTATGCAGAGTTTTGAGTTGGACTGCTCACCATGCGTGTTGTGAAAGTTGCCCTCTGGCTGTTCCTCTCATGTGGAATCCTGCTGTTATAGGCTGCGTGTCCACCGGGAGTCTCTCTTTTACTGTGCTGCTTCCCTTTTCTGGTTGTTTTCAATGGGAAGGACACACCGGTGAGAGTGTGTTTTAGCACTCAGAGCACTGAGCAATAGACGTTGCAATATGTTTCTACATTTGGCTTTTCAAATGGGTTTTCAATAATCCTGTAGCAGCCGCAGTAGCCAGAACCAGCACTTCCCACATCCATTGGCCACTGTTGGACACAGGGGCATGGGGTGTTTTGGTCCAGCCCTTTGGAAACAGAGCCAATGACAGCAAGAGGCTGGTCAGTAATGATAGGTCATGCAGCTGGCCATATAGTATGAATCAATGAGTAGGCATAGTATGAATCAATGAGTAGCTATAATATGAATCAATGAGCAGGTATAGTATAATTCAATGAGCAGGTATAGTATGGATCAATGAGTAGGTATAGTATGAATCAATGAGTAGGTATAGTATGAATCAATGAGTAGGTATAGTATAAATCAATGAGTAGGTATAGTATAAATCAATGAGTAGGTATAGTATGAATCAATGAGTAGGTATAGTATAGTATGAATCAATGATTAGGTACAGTATAAATCAATGAGTAGGTATAGTATGAATCAATGAGCAGGTATAGTATAATTCAATGAGCAGGTATAGTATGAATCAATGAGTAGCTATAGTATGAATCAATGAGTAGGTATAGTATAAATCAATGAGTAGGTATAGTATGAATCAATGAGTAAGTATAGTATAAATCAATGAGTAGGTATAGTATAGTATGAATCAATGATTAGGTACAGTATAAATCAATGAGTAGGTATAGTATGAATCAATGAGTAGCTATAGTATGAATCAATGAGTAGCTATAGTATAGTATGAATCAATGAGTAGCTATAGTATTGTATGAATCAATGAGTAGCTATAGTATGAATCAATGAGTAGGTATAGTATGAATCAATGAGTAGCTGTAGTATGAATCATTGTATGTTGTGGGAACTGGCCAACCCCTCCAAAACTCACTCACACTCAGTAGGGAAGTTAACATTGAGAGTCTCCTTGTTATTTTTTTTTCACATTGGCCGCCTGTGGGGAGCATCACAGCAAACACCGTCTCATCTCTGTAGCATTATGGGACCCAGTACATGTGGTGGTTTGATGTTGCATTGTGGGATAGGAGCAGCAGTGGGTGCTGTTGCCTTTGGTTGCATCAGATGTTTAAACAGCAAAGACATATTTTGAAAATAGAGGAGAAAAGAACAGAGGGGGGGCAGGAGGAGGAAAAGATGAGGATGGATGAGATGGAAGACAGAAGGAGAGGGATGAAGACATGAGGATGGAGAAGAGGAGGAGGATATGGAGTAAAAGGATGAGGGAGAGGAGGATGGTGGATGGGGTGGATAGGGAGGAAGAAGAGAAGTATGAAAGATGGAGGATGGAGGACAGGAGGAAGTGGATAAAGAAGAAGAGGAGGATGGAGGACAGGTAGGAAACAGAGAAGACAAGTGAGGAGAGGTTAACGGGGGCAGAGGAAGGCGCAAAAAAAACATTTAGAGCAGAAAGAGACATTTGACTGAATGGGACTATCTGAGGCTCTTCTTCTGAATGAGAGGCATCTGGTTCATTCTGTTGTTTTTTGGCATGAAAATGGTCAAATTTGAAGACAAAGACAAAAATATCGGTATCATATCAGCCTTTCTACTTACGGGTGTCTGGGATGGGTCAAATGAGAGGAGGAGAGGAAAGAGGGAGGTAAACAAGGAAGGAGGGAGGTGATGAGAATAAAGAAAAGGTTAGGACAGACAAGCAAGAGAGGGAAGAAGAAGAAGAAGGAGGAGAGGACAAGAAAGGAGAAAAAGAAGATTTTCTGGGGATTATGGAAGGGAGAAGGTAGAAGATAAAGCTTTCTCCCTCATTCCCCTCTTCTCTCTCCTTTCACTCTATCCATCTCTCTTCCTCCGTGTGTGTGTGTGTGTGTGTGTGTGTGTGTGAAAAACACTTTCTGTTTGCCACTTTTCTCTCTGTAATCGGGAGATGAGGAATAGAGCCAAACAGCTTTGGGATTTCCCTCTCCCTCTCCACACTCCCATTCTCCCACTTCCTTTTTACTCTCTCTTCCCCTACTTTTCTTTCCATTATCCCTCCATTAACCCACTTCCCCTTCTGTCTCAGCTTGAATAATACAACATGGATGTGTCTCTTGTAAAGGTTCACTTAAGATATTTTTAACCCTGCACTGACTGGGCTGGAGGCCTGAGATGCTAATCTACTGGTATAGATAGAAGGTTTAGTTTAGACGGGTAGTTTGTCAGAGGAGGACAAACAAGTGTCATAAAAACAACATGTTGAACTGCAGAGAAAAAATTGTAAAAGTTGTAAGTAAGTAAGTAAGTAAAAATGTATTTATAGAGTGCCCTTCACAGCACAAGTGCACAGAGTGCTTTACAGCAGTAAAAAAACTAAAAAAACTAGTGTCAAATAAAAGTACAATTAAAAACAGCGGACACTGCAAAATGCAAAACCAAAGAGAAAGTAAGACCACAGAAAGACAAAAGACATTACACACAGGCACAGAGGCTGGTTATAGATGGCCGAAAGCCTGCCTGAACAGGTGGGTCTTTAGCTGACTTTTAAAGGTCAACTCAGAGGTAGTGGTTTTCAGGTCCAGGGGGAGGGCATTCCAGAGTCTGGGGGCAGTCACTTCAAAGGCTCGGTCCCCTTTGGTTCTCAGCCTAGTCCTGGGAACCACTAGGAGGTGCTGGTCAGTGGATCTGAGTGACCGGGAGGATGAGTATGAATGTATGAGATCGGAGATGTAGACGGGGGCTTGACCATGGAGGGCTCTGAAGGTAAACACAAGGACTTTAAAGTGAATCCTGAGTTGAACCGGGAGCCAGTGCAGAGAGGCTAGGATGGGAGTGATGTGGCAAGACTTCTTCGACCGGGTGAGCAGCCTGGCGTTATGGACCAACTGGAGTTGATCCACGGATGTTTTGTTGAGACAGGTGAACAGTGAGTTACAGTAGTCGAGTCTTGATGAAATAAATGCATGAACAGACATTTCCAATTCAGAATGGGATATGATGGACCGGAGTTTTGCTATGTTTCGGAGGTGGAAGAAACAGGTACGGGTGAGGGATTTAACATGTTTGTCCAGATGCATGGATTGGTCGAAAACAACGCCCAGATTTCTCAGGTGGGGGCGTACATTCTCCTTGAGGGACCCCATGTGTGCAGCTATTCTAGAAGCAATGTTCTCTGCGGCTACGATCAACACCTCCGTTTTGGCTGCATTGAGCTGAAGAAAATTACTCCCCATCCAGTTCTCAATGGTGGACAGACACTCCTGACAGCTTCTCCATTTTGTCAGGTTTAAAAGAGACATAAAGTTGAATATCGTCTGCGTAACAATGATAGGAGATACCCTTGAATTTACTAATGAGGAGGCCTAGGGGGAGCATGTACAGGGCGAAAAGGATTGGCGCTAGCACAGATCCCTGTGGCACGCCGCATGGTAGAGGTGTGGGGTCAGATTTAAAGGGGCCCACGGCCACAGAGAAACTTCTCTCCTTAAGATATGAGGCAAACCAATTCAGGGCGCTCCCAGAGATGCCCACCCACTCCCTGAGCCTGTCTAGCAGGATGTCATGATCTCCCGTGTCAAACGCTGCGCTAAGATCTAGCAGGACCAGGACAGAGCATTCACCGGAGTCAGAGGACATCATGAGGTCATTAGCCACTCTGAGGAGGGCAGTTTCAGTTGAGTGTTTTTTGCGAAAACCGGATTGGAATTTGTCTGGGATGTTGTGATTTGTCAGATAGGTGGTGAGCTGGTTGGCCACAACTTTCTCTAAAACCTTCGAGACGAAGGGCAGCTTGGAGATGGGTCTGTAGTTGCTTTGTATGGAGGGGTCTAGGTTAGGCTTTTTGAGGAGGGGCTGTACGACCGCCTCCTTGAAATAGGCTGGGATTATTTACACACGATTTCTGAAACTGAGGCTCATTTTCTCAAAACTTTCTCAAAAATACAAAACAAAATGAAACAATACATTCAAAATTTTATTTTCAAATGAAAACATACACACATTGTTCATATGAATATGTATGTGCGAACCAACACACCAATCTGCTGAATGAAAAACATAATTAGTATCTTCAGTATCTTCAGTAGGTTCAGTGTTACACCACACTGTACTGTCTGCTGAAACAGATTGTTACAGATTGCTGAAAATATACACTAAACACACAAATACAACGCTGTAACAAAAAGTTTATTTTTTTCAAAGCACTTTTCAAACCAAAATGCTGTAGGACAATGTATAGTACAGTAAATAAAGAACAGGATGTGTATAAAAAGAGAACGAGAGACACGGAGAGAGAAACCTAGGCTGCATCCTGCCTCCGGTTGGGATGCGGCCCCAGCATCCCGTCAACATCACAAGCTAACCAGTGAGGGAAGCATCGCCTGGAGTGACGTCTCCAGCCCTGGATGGCGCCCACATCAATATCACCATACGCCTTCTCTATTGCCTGGAGAACAGGTATGCGTGCATGGGGTTGGCAGTCATACTCCTTCCATCGCCATGCTGCCATGGGATTCAGAAAAGGAGAGTATGGAGGGGATTAAAACTGTGAATTGTGGGTAGTCCGTGAGCCAGTTGTGGATCAGAGTAGCCCGGTGGAAACTCACATTGCCCCAAGTGGCAACAAACCTGAGCTGCTCTGGGCCGTCACTCTGCTCAGCTGTGACAATGTGTGCAATGTGTCCAGAAATGTACGGGCAGTGTTGTAGGGACCGAGGGTGGCATGGCTGATGTCTGCACACATGGTGATATTTCCCCAGCGCTGTCCAGGGACATTGACAGTTGCCTGGTGGCCGATGAGGTTCTTTCCCCCGACACCTTGTTTTTGCCAGGTCTAAGCCTCATCAATAAAAATGTGTTCGTGAGTAGAACCTGTGTTCGTTCGACAGCCTGGTTTACAGTTTTTTACAATCGTTTTCACACTTCTCAATACCATGTTCACACAGTGTGCTCACACAGTGTGCTCACACAGTGTGCTCACACAGTGTGCTCACTGTGTGAACTACGCACTTCACACAGTGCGTAGTTCACATTGAAGGATGCACATCTCACCTGTTGTTTTGTTGGAAAATTCGTACTATTGATGCAACTGTTGAACTATTGATTGATTTGGTTGCACCCTTACAGTAAACCAGCCTCTCTCAAAGAGAGACCATGGTTTACAACATGGTCAATTGTGGCCCTTATTCAACTTTCAGCTGAAATTGCATTCAGCTGTGTTTGGAATGATTATTATTTAATTTTTTGGTAAATCCTCTGCTAAGATTTTCTATATATTTCAATATGGTTACTGCAGAAATCATTCTGTTTTGAATGTGTTTTTTACAGTTTTGAAAACAGTGTGTTAGCATTTGAAAAATGTGCTGCTAATATATAGTGTTTTGCAGGTGGTGGAATATGAATGAGAAAAGAGAGAATGTGGTCATTGAATGCATTTTGTGTGAAAGCAATGAAAAATGATTCACAGTTTGGTCCACATAGACTTCTGCTTCGCTGACTGTGTGAAGAGTTTTGACAATGTGACTTCAGTATTGATCGATGCGAGTTAGCAATCGGAAAAAAACGTATGTTATTGAATACTGTATTGTCAGCTGTGATATGATTTTGATGTCATCTTAGGCGAATGCTATTGTTTGCCAACACCATATTCATAAAAGCCGTTTCTTGTTCAGCTGTGAATATCTGCTGCCATCTAGCAGTTCTGTAGAAGATCCAAAAACACAATTGGTTAGGGTACAATATGAAATAACATATTGGCCAATCACGGGGTGGTATAGACCTACTGGTATGCAGTACAGTGTAACTATGAAGCGGCTCTGTCATGGTCAACCCATGGTCACCGCATTGTCCTCCTCCTCCTCCTCTCCTCTGCTACAGTGTTTGCTTCCACTGTTGTGCAGAACAGGTGTGCTCACCTGTGCTCTTACCTATTTCTAGTGCTCAGGCTTTGATTGGTCCGTTTGATTGGTGTGGCATCTTGAATGACAGTGCCTTCCAAACGAACAACAGAGATTTTATTTTTGAATGCCGTGTCTAATGTAGAGAACGGTGTAGTGTTTGTTTGTAGTGTGTGTGGTTTAGAAATGTAAAGTCAGGTTGCACTGAGAGATTGCGCAATAGGGGACTTCTATAAAGATTTGTTAAATGTTGTCGACTTCTCAAGAGTCAGTGAATTACATGATAATCTGATACTCCATATGTTGCAAATCCTTTTGCAGTGCAGCCCAGACGTCTGACAGGCATGGTGATGTTACTGGAGGAGGCGGGGCTAAATGTATCTAAATGGCTCCTATTTGGCTGTTCAGCTGTTGTTTGTTTCCAAATACTCAGTTATAATCTGATGCTGTTTTAGTCATGAGATCAGAGGAAGTGGCCTAGATTCAAGACACACACACACACACACACACACACACACAGGCACAAACACAACACAGAGAGACACATACACAGTGCACACATGCACACATACATTTACAGGGGATGTGAATTCACACACACACAAACACACACAGACTACACATGCATGCACACATGAGCACAACCAACACATACACACAGAACACGTGTTGCTGTGTATCAGTGTGTGTTGCTGTGTATCAGTGTGTGTTAGTGTGTATCAGTGTGTGTTAGTGTGTATCAGTGTGTTTTGCTGTGTATCAGTGTGTATTGGTGTGTATCTGTGTGTTAGTGTGTATTAGTGTGTGTTGCTGTGTATCAGTGTGTGTTAGTGTGTATCAGTGTGTGTTAGTGTGTATCAGTGTGTGTTGCTGTGTATCGGTGTGTATTGGTGTGTATCTGCAGCCCTTGACAATAAGCTTTTTAAGTTGATGGCCCACAGGGCTAGTAGATTTGAGAAGTTGGTGGCCCTGCTCAAAAGTTGGTGGCCCTGCTCTAAAACCAGGTGTGCGGACACCGTTTTTTTTTTGCGAATCGAAATATCATTATTTCCGTTCATGTAACCCGCCATATTGATAGTGCATGCACTTCATATAGCTTGCTTTTATGTGCTAGCTTGCTTTCAGTAGTTTAGACATGGCTTTTTGTGATTGTCTCTTTGTGACAGTCTCTTTCCTCTGTTCATCATCCATCTTCCTCTTCTTCTTTCCCCCGGGCGACTGTCCGGGAGCAGGAGGCTTCAGGCGAAAAGCCATGTCTAATTACTTAATTGTGAATGAATTCTCTTCTTAATAGTACATGTATACGGGCAGTGGTCAAGGGTGGTCAAGTGTGTAATGAGGCGGGATGCTGATGGTCACCTATTACGTAAGTTTGGTCCATTTCCGAATCCACACTCCTCCAGCAACGTATAGTGTAAACGAGCGGTTTGTCCCACTGTCCGAAGTGTGCGTACATTTGATTTCCGAAGTTAGCCGAGCGGACACGAACTGAATCAAAATGGCGGATTGAAAGAAAGTTTACCGATTTCGACATGAAGATTTTCATTATTTGAGCATCGATAAGGTAGGAAAAGTGTATAAAGTAATTTAAAATGTGGTGGCCCGGCCGGGCCATTGAATTAGGAAGTTTACTGGCCCGGACTCAAAACACCTCCGGGCCACCGGGCCAGTGCTTATTGTCGAGGGCTGATCTGTGTGTTAGTGTGTATCAGTGTGTGTTGGTGTGTATCAGTGTGTGTTAGTGTGTATCAATGTGTGTTGATGTGTATCAGTGTGTGTTAGTGTGTATCAGTGTGTGTTAGTGTGTATCAGTGTGTGTTGGTGTGTATCAGTGTGTGTTGGTGTGTATCAGTATGTGTTAGCGTGTATCAGTGTGTGCTAGTGTGTATCAGTGTGTGTTGGTGTGTATCAATGTGTGTTGATGTGTATCAGTGTGTGTTGGTGTGTATCAGTGTGTGTTAGTGTGTATCAGTGTGTGTTGGTGTGTATCAGTGTGTGTTAGCGTGTATCAGTGTGTGTTAGTGTGTATCAGTATGTGTTAGCGTGTATCAGTGTGTGCTAGTGTGTATCAGTGTGTGTTGTGTGTATCAGTGTGTATCAGTGTGTGTTGGTGTGTATCAGTGTGCTAGTGTGTATCAGTGTGTGTTGGTGTGTATCAGTGTGTGTTGGTGTGTATCAGTGTACACTAAGCCTGTTGCAGAGATTAGCACTGAGAAAGAAAGAAAAAGAAAGAAAGAAAAAGAAAGAAAGAAAGAAGAGGTGTGGGAGAGAGACAGATGAAGAGGCACGACACAAAACCACTTCCACATTCTAACATATTGTTTTATTGTTTCGTTTTATTCTTTCACATCAGAAACTCTGTTAACCATCTGTTGGTTCAGATCTTGTCCCACACATTTGAACTGACTCATTCCAACAGGCTGTCGCAGTCACGGCCGGGCCTCCACTTTTCCCTTGTGTTGTGTTTCCCCTTGTGTCTGCTGTGTTTGTGCGTGTGTGTGTGTGTGTGTGTGTGTGTGTGATGTGGGCGTGGCCTACTCTCCTGCTCCAAGCTGCACACCTGCAATCCATCATCTCCCGTAGCTCCAGTGACTGGATCGTCTTTGTTTCAGAGACACCCGATTGACAAACTGAAGGTGACATCTTCTCTTCCCAGATGCATCCACACGGCAGTATTTTTGGGACCGCTGCTCTTCAAATATATACGATTCAAAAAATGACTGACAGCTGGCTGCACATATAAAAACATATAACCTGCAAGTATTTCTGTGTGCGGTCAGCTGTCACCCACCGGCTGACGGGTACAGCTGCAGCTCATGTACTTTATGCAGATGGAATAGAAACGCTACGGCAAGTGTCAGTTTCTGCTAACGTGTGTGTGTGTGTGTGTGTGTGTGTGTGTGTGTTTGAGACAAATTAAACAGAGCAGTTAAATTGCTTCCCACTTCGCATAACATTTATAATCAGCAGACCAAATTGTATTAGCAATTCGCGATGACGACCTTTACTTATCGATGGCACGGCTACAGGAAGTGGTGATCGGTTGTTGTGGTTGCTTTTAAAAACGCTGCTCCCAAGTGATCAGTCACCAGTAGACCCTGGAGATCAGAAAATGTGTCGCTTCCACCCGGGACAAGTTGGGGGTCGGTTAGGGCGGTGAGCCGTAACGACTGTCTGGTTTGTTTCCTTACAGCACCATCAAGGTCCCTGTGTAGAACCGTAGAGTACCATGAAGGGTTCTGCTGTGGTACGAGCCCCTTTTGTTAAGAGTGTGCAGCATATATAACTAAAACAATGGGGTTGTTTTTTTGCAGACATCTTTGATTTTTCTGCATGCATGCACACACACATACACACAGAGCACACATGCACATGTACACAAACAAACACACGGTAAACATGCAGACTATCATCTGTTTCTTCCTCCCTCGTTCTCTCTACTATCCTATCACAGCTTTAATAAGAGTCTAGATTCTCTCTTCTGATATCTAACACAGCAGGGGATTGGGCTAATAGTGTGTGTGAGTGTGTGTGTGTGTGTGTGTGTGTGTGAGGTGAATGCACTTTGTTTAAACAACGCTCAGTAAGAACAATCTCACAATAATGATCTCACGTCCCCTGTGTGAGTCAGAGAGAGAGCAGGAGTATGTTGTAGTAAACAGAACGAAGATAACCTTGAAACCATGTATTGGTGCATAGGTGTGTGTGTGTGTGTTGTGTGTGTGTGTGTGTGTGATATCCCTACATGGGGATAGTAGTGAGACACAGAGCAGATTAGGTTAATGAGAGCCGAGCCCAGTTAATCCAAGCAGAGCTCTGTGTCTCTGATGTCTTCTACAGGCCGCACACAATGGTGTGTGTGTGTGTGTGCGTGTGTGTGTGTGTGTGCGTGTGTGTGAGCGTGTGTTGGGTGTATAATGATAAAAGACAGAGAGAGATGGGGTGAGGTCTTCAGCAGACTGAGAAAGGAGAGAGACAACCCTTGCAGTTCTTTCTTTCTTTCTTTCTTCCTTCCTCCTCCTCCCTCCCTCCTTCCCTCCCTCTTCTTCTTCTCTCTCTCATCCTCTCTCTATTGGAACAGCTGTGTAAGATGCTAGCAAAATGCTTACAAGGTCTCGGGGGAGCAATCAGCTTTTTAATTAAAGTCCATCATGACAGATTGTATAGAACATAATGACTCTGTAGTAACAAGCAGTAGAATAAACACGGTGTCTGGTAGACGGCTGCTCCCGTCTCCAGCGTCAGGGCGGGCTTTTCTTTACAATGTGCACGTTCACTAGAAGTTGGCTGGATTTAGATCTACAACTTCCATCCTAAATCACCAGACACTTTATTGTGGTAATCCTCCACAAGGCTTCAGATCTGTGATTTGTACTCTGTGTACTGTGCTGGTATGATGCTCCGCACAGCTGCACTGTGTATTTCAAGTGCAAGTCCGTCACTGTGAAAGTTGTTTTTTTTGCTGAGTTGATGAAGATATGACATTTTCATTTGTTGTACGAAGTGACCAGGTTTTGGACTTCTCTTTCTGCTACACATCCAGGGAAGGACAGTGACGTTGTGTCCACTAATGGATTCAACAATTCACAATTCATAGTTTTACAAGCCAAATATGCCTTTTACTATAGAAGAGCACCCTTGTACGCTGGCCGGTCCCCTGCCAAAAGGCCTGGTAGAGCAGATCTGTCTTTCACCCTGCAAATACAATCTGTATTTTTTTACACTGTGTTGCACTGTGAATCGTCCACGTCACATTAGCTTGCTGCTGTAGATCTATGCTTTTGTACTGAGACGATTTTTCCTCTGTGTCCATTTGAACTTCAAAATGTCCAAAATCGTCACCGTGAAACCAAGACTGGTGTCTGAATCCCTGATATGAGGCTTTCATCTGACGGCAGTGCTATGCTCCTGTATTACTGTACACGCTGCATTAAGCATACGATGTGATGAAGTGGCCAGGCTTTGGACTTGAAGCTACATTGACTTTCTGCTGTAGGGAAGGAAAGTGAGTCTGACTCGGTCTACCGGCCTCAGCGGCTGATTGATTCTACAATACACAAGAAACTTTACCAGCAAAATACCACTTTTACTAGAGAATCGGTTGCTTGCTTCACTAAAGGTTTACCAGCATTTGCTTTGCTGGTGGTCGGTAGAGATGTTTCACCCTACAAACGTCTATATGTCTGCACTGTGTTGCCCAATTGTTGGACTCCCAGTCACATTAGCTCGCTGCTGCAGAGCTTTGATTTTGTGCTCTGTGCAGCGTGGCGGTACGGGGCGATTAATTGAACGAGCTTCCGACTCGGGGGTTACCGCGGCTTGCCGCTCTGCACATCTGCAGCTCGGTGTGTGTTGGAGGAGGTGATGGAGTGCACGAGCCGAGCAGCGGCGGCGGCGTGATTAATAACTCCGCCGCACACCGAGACAAGACGAGAGACTTTTAATAAGAAACAGGGAAAGATTCGCCTGCGTTCCCTAAAGCCTTCCTGTCGTTCTCTCGCTTGCTATTTCTTTCCCTGTTCTCTCTCTCTCTCTCTCTCTCTCTCTCTCTCTCTCTCTCTCTCTCTCTCTCTCTCTGTTTCCATCCAACTGTGCTGAAAATTTCAGGCGATCCTTTGAAATGTTAAAATGAAATGAAAATTAAATTAGGTGCGAAGATGCAAGAGGTGAAAAAATGGACGTCCTCAATGAGAAAAGTCAAAAGAGTCTTTCAGTTTTTTAGTATTATTATAATAGGTTGTTACTAATGCTGCTTGTATTTGATTCAGTCTGGAGAGGAAAACATCAATATATGTTCTAATGGCCACTAAACCACTACGCTTCATGAGTGGGAGCGACAGTTTCAGGATGTCACTGTGGCAGCTGGGAGGAGGGTGGGGTGAGGCTGAACGTGGATCCAGGGGAGAGTGGAATCTACCCTGGATCCGGGACCGGCTGCGGCCAATTAAGCCTAATTGCAGCCGGGCCCTTTTTAACGTGTGTGTGAATGTGTGAGCGAGAGGGACGCGCCAGTGTGAGAGGCTGGCGGCGTGAGCGGTTGGAGCCGACGTGGACGGAGGATCCGGTCGGCTGGAGCGGAGAGCGAGCGAGCCAGCAACGGGCGAGACGGAGCGGGAGCGGGCCGTCTCCTGCCGCGGCGTCCAGCGGAGGTCCGCGGAGGACGCAGCCGGGAGCCGCCTGCAAGGGCTGACCAGCCGGGGTTGGGGCGGGATGCCCCTGGAAGCCTGGCAGGCTGGGGCAGCCTTGGGGCTCCGCGGCTGGCCCACCGGGACTGGGGTGGGCGCCAGCGGAGGAGACGGCGCCGACGGACTGCTGCCGTCAACCCGGGCCGGGTTTATGTTGCCGGTGTTGCAAATAAAACGGCCTGCTGGCCATTTAACTCTCTCCTGCCTCTGTCTCTGTCTGTTCCGGACCCCGGTTATGTGGCACCTTGCCACAGTCACCTTTCAACTGTTGTGAATGAAGTTGATCACTTCGTCGGGCTGATCCTGCCCAACATACGTCATTATTGATCCGACAAACGTCTTTCCATCACTATTATTTCTTCAGCAACAAAAAGAAACGCTCTGCCTGAAGTGAGCATCGATCTTTTTTCATTTGATGCGTCATAATTCAGTTGAAACCAATCTAGTGTCTTTCTCTCCCTCTTGCCTGCTTATTCTCTTGTTTTCTCTTGTCTTTTTCTCTCTCTCTCCTTGTCTATTTTGTGATCTTACTTCCTTATGTCTCTTTTTACCTCTCTTCCTCCCTCTTGCTCTTTCTCTCTGCCAGTATGATATTTACTGTGTGTGTGTGTGTGTGTGTAGGCAGAAGTTTGTTTGCATGGATGTGTGGATGTGTTTCAGTGCCCACACTCCACTCATGCTGTAGTTAGTGTGGGTGGGTGTGCGCTTTACAAATTTCTGCCATTTTCTGAGAGCACAACATGATTGTGTTTATGTGTGTGTGTTTGTGTTTGTGAAGGGAAGATAATGAAAAACAGAGGGTGTTTAGAAATGAATGCTTTTGCTATTCTGTGTGTGTGTGTATGTGTGTGACATTTTATTTTGATATTTTAGACTATAAACATTGTTTGACTCCTCTCTACTCCCCCATCACTCCTTCGCCATCCATTGAAATCCGGACAGATCCGACTTGCTTTGTATCGGAAGTGTAGCAGTAATGAAAACGAGGTTGCTGACCAGAGGTGTCCATGGTCTCTCTGGTTCAGACAAGACTTTTATTGTGGTAAATCGAGGCCTTGTCTTGTGTTTCCATACCTCCGTACTCCTCCTCCTCTCCTCTGCTCTCTCTTCTTCTCCTGTCTCTTCTCACCTCTTTGACAACTCATTAGCCACAACATGTCTCCTCTCTCCCACCTCAACTCTCCTCTCCTCTCTCCTCTCCTCTCCTCTCCTCTCCTCTCCAGGTTGTGATCTGGCTGTCTCCTCTCATCACACCGAACTGCTTTACTCTTCTCTCCTTGTTTCTCCTCTTTTTTCCACTTCCTCTCCACGCCTCTTTCCTTTTATTCTCTATTCCTCATATTCCCTCTCCATTTCTCCTTCACTCCTCTCTCTGCCTCCTTTCTCCATTCCTCCTTCACTCCTCTCTCCTCCTCTTCCCCTTCCTTCTTTATCCCCTCTCCTCTCTTCTTCTTTCCCCACTTCTCTCCTCCTTTCTCCACCTTTTATCTTCTCTCATCACATTCTTTCCTCTCCTTCTCCCCTTGTTCACTCTCCTTTCCAATCCTCACCTCCTTCTTTCTCCTCTCCTCACCTCCTCTCCTCTCCATCTCAGCCGTCCTTTCATCGCCCCTCCAGCCTCTTTTTCTTCTCACCATCACTCCTCATCCTCCTTGTCATCCCTCTATTCTTCCATTCCTCTGCCGAGTCGGTTGCAGCTTTGATCTCCCTCGTTCTGCTGTAACTCCCCCACCTCCCCCCCAGCGCCGTTACCATGACGCTGACAGAGACAGAGATAGAGAGAGAGAGTGGGAGAAGGAGGAATAAAGGAAGGGAGAGAGAGAGAACAAGATAGAGAAGGAATAAGAGAGAAGGAGGGAAGGAGGGGAAGGAGGAGGGATAAGAAAGGGGGAGGATAGAGAAGGAGATGGAGGGATAAAGGAATGGAGAGAGAGAATGTGATAGAGGAGGTAGAGAGAGAGGGGGTGGAGGGGGAAGGATCAAGAAGAAGGCATAAGGAAGGGGAAGGATAGAAGAAGAAGGAAAGGAAAAGAAGAGAGAAAGAGAGTGGGAGGGAGAGAGAACAAGATTAAGAAGAGAGGAAGGTAGGAAATAAAGACATGTTGAGAAGGTAGGGGGGAGAGAACAATGAAGGGGACAAAGAAAAGAGAGAATAATAGAAGCAATAATAGAAGAGAGAGAGAGCGTTCACAACGTGAGCGACAGCGAAAGAGAAGAAATGTGAGAGGAAATCAGAGACGAAGAGAGAGAGAGATTCATAGAGTGCAGAAAGCGGGCGAGAGACAGAGTAGGATATTGAAAGAAAGTGAAAGAGAGAGAGAGAGCATAGGAGCCTTGCAGAACACGATTTTGAGTGAGAGAGCAGGAGTTAAAATGAGAGAGAGAGATTTGAGACAGCAACGGAGAGAAGGAAGAAGAGAGAGAGAGTAATATTTTACTGTAATTGGAAAAAAGTGATAGGGGGAGAAATTGCAGAACAAAGGAAGACAAGTAGTTTCATTTCTTTTACAATAGATGGAAAAAGAGAAGAGGATGGAGAGAGAAAGAGGGATAGAGCTATAAGAGAAAGAGAGAAAACAAGTAGTGCTAGTACTTTTACTAGACTTCCAAAGAGATTGATGAAGAGAGAGAAAGAGAGAGAAAACAAGTGACAGAGAAAGAAAGAGTGACAGGAGAATAGAGGAGGAGGAGACAGAAGCAAAGTAACAGAGAGAGAGAGAGAGAGAGAGCACTACTTCCTACACAGAAAGAGAAAAAACAACGGAGAAGAACAATACAGACGGACAGAGAGAGAGCGAACGACAAGAGTGAGAGACAGAGAGGAAAAGAGAGAGAGAGAGAGAGAGAGCGAAGCTCTATAATCACTTCTTCCCGTTAAAGGAGTCACTCCTCTCTCTACCATGTGACTGACCGACGCTCCGATACAGCTGTTCTCTCTCTCTCTCTCTCTCTCTCTCTCTCTCTCTCTCTCTCTCTCTCTCTCTCTCTCCCTCTCTCTCTCTCCATCTCTTGTTCGGCTCGCGTTATGTCTGACTGAGGAGGAGGAGGAAGAAAGGAGGAAGAAGAAAAAGAACAAGGAGAGAGAGGATGTTCTCGGTTTCGCTCAAGTGCCGCTTAGGGGTCATCAGACGCCGGATCAAGGGTATTTGTGTGTGCGTGTGTGTGTGTGTGTGTGTGTGTGTGTGTGTGTGTGCGTGCGTGTGTGCGTGTGTGTGTGTGTGTGTGTGTGTGTGCGTGTGTGTGCGTGTGTGTGTGTGTACTGCACCACTGCCAACTATGCTGCTACTATGTGTGCCAACTATGCCGCTGCTCTTTACCAACTATACACTGCTGTGTGTGTCTGCGTGTGTGGCTTTGATGTTTGTTTCAATGTGTCTTTGATGTGTGTGTGTGTGTGTGTATGCATCTTTATGTATATATGCATCTGTATGCGTTATTATCTTGTGTGTGTGTATGTGTATCTATTCATGTGTGTGCAACTGTATATATTTATGTGTGTGTGTGTGCGTGTGTGTGTGTGTGTGTGTGTGTGTGTGTGAGGAAAGCGTGATGCCTCCTGCTGATGTTGGTGTCATGTTATTTTCTCTTCTCTCTCCTCTCATCTTCCCTCGCTTTATTTATTTCTGTTCTGTTCAGTCGGCAGATCAGGAAACACTTGAATCAACTTTGTGTTCACACAGATCTGATTCTTTTCTCAACAAGTGGATTTGATTTTTGGGATAAATTAAACCTTTAAATAGGAAGGAAAAACTTTTTCGTCAGTTTTTTTTTTGGTGCTATGAGAATCTTAGAGACAGATTTTCTGTTTGTCTGTTTGGGTGACTGAACCCTTCTGGTGCTGATCTGATCGTCTCATTGAGGATCAATAAGGAGAACCCAACTGGTCATGAGCTTCTAGTGCCTGTAGACCACCAGGAGTATCTGTTCCTTAATGTGGTTTTCAGTGTTTTGCGGTTCTGATGTTTTCATTGTAAAACAATCTCTGGCTGGAAAGTGAGACTCATGATGGAATATCATGGAGGTTATTGGCTCTCTAAGACTGATTGATTGGATTGATTTATCTGTGTCTTTGAGATATTGGTCAGTGACTGCCAGGTTACAGGTGTTTTTCATCACAGACTTCCTGTTTAACCCTCTGAACACTTTCTGGGTGATTTTTGCTGCGGTATATAAGTCCTGCATCCCTATGGAATCACTACAACACATATGACACTCACAAATGTCTTTTGTGCTATAAACCAGTTATAATGTCATAAATCATAAAGAAAGACAAAACGGAAACTGAATTTCTTTGAAAATCTATTTTAAAAAAGAAAAACAACAGACTATCGTCCACATTCTTTATATACTAAGATATTTACACGTTTACAATGGCTACAGGTGTTCAAGGATCTCTTCAGGCACCAAGTTACTAAGGCAGTTAGCTCTTGTCCAGATTCAAGGACTTGTTGCGACGTCACTGAAAACGGCAGCGGAAGAATTCAGAGTTCCCCTGTTGAGCTGCAGAATTTCCTGTTTTTTACAGGAAAGCAGAAACAGGTTTATCTATGGAGGATTCTGAAATGACGCCTGGGGAATCAGGTGATTTTTGATGAAATCTCAACATTTTGATCTTACATGGGTTTATTTTTGCCTGACGTCGATCGATACCGGAACAGGAAGCATTCAGTGATCTCCGGTTGAGCCAAAGTGTGTAGAAGTTTTTGATTTTCACCGAATCTAGCCACAACAAATGGTTTAATTTGGGCAATTTCTTTACATAATACATGTAAAAAGAAAAATGGCCTGTGGGGCTGCATGGGGGTGCGTGGGGTTCAGAGGGTTTGTTTGGCGGTACATAGTGACAGGAAAGATGGCGGACGTGGTGTGTGTGTGAGTAGGGAGGCTGAACTGCACACTCCTCATTTGGGCCAGCATCCGCCCTGCCAAAGTGTCCTTGAGCAAGACACCAGCTGTTCTGTAGCTAACTCTGACCTCTGACCTCTCTGTGGACGGGAGGAAGAGAAAAGAGCATTTTGCTACAGGGAGTAATACAGTATCACAGTATTATTATATTACATTATTAAACTTTGTAACTTTGTGCAACTTTGTAGTTACAGAAATGTTAAACTGAAACAGGAGGCGGAGCTCACGTGACTGAAACAGGAAGTAGTTTGACATTGAAACAGCGCGGTGGAAAGTAAGGGTGTGGAGGTCAGACACATTTACCTTCAGCTGGTTATGGTTATGAAAGTTGAAGGTAAATGATAACCGTAACCGTAACCATAACCAACGTTGTGATACTTTATGTTGAGGAGGTTTAGTACAAATCAAGTGTGCATAACGTTTTCATAAGAGATCATACAAACGTCTTGAACAATGTTGTCGAAAAGCTCAGTCACTGATATATACTGTAGATACAGCACCGCCTTGGGAATGTTATTAACCAATCATATGAGTGATGTGAGGGGACTCGGCCCTACGGTGTTACCAGTACAGTACACATGGCTTCCTGAGCCCCACTGCAGCAGTAGGTTGATAAATGTGACTAAGCCGTGTGTGGTGTGTGTAATGTTTCATGTATGACGTACTTTGGGACTGAATGTGTGTGTGTGTGTGTGTGTGTGTGTGTGTGTATGTATGTATGTGTGTGTGTGTGTGTGTGTGTGTGTGTGTGTGTGTGTGTGTGTCTAGGCTGTTGCAGAGGCTGTAGAGTGAGCTAGTGAGTGTGTGAGAGAGAGTGAGAGAGAGCAAGATGCATGATCAGTTGCCAGAAGAGCTTGCGGCATGTGTGTTTGTTCTGTGCATACTGGTGTGTGTGTGTGTGTGTGTGTGTGTGTGTGTGTGTGTGTGTGTGTGTGTGTGTGTGTGTGTGTTGGGGTGGTTGATCTCCAAGATTGATCTCCAAATCTCTGTGAGCTGTTGGGACCACTAGATTCTCTTTCTGCCTCTCTCTCTCTTTCTCTCACTGCTTACTGCCTTTCATTATAAATGAGGCCACCACTCATGGAATGCGGTGTGTGTGTGTGTGTGTGTGTGTGTTTGCGTACAGGGTGTGTGTGTGTGACAGAGAAAGCAGTGGGAGTGCAATGATACAGTGTGTGCCTGTGTGCAGTCTGTGTGTAAGGTGTATGTGTTTTATATGTGTGTGTCAGTGTATTATGTGTTTGTGTGTAAGAGAGAAAAGCAATGAGTGTGTCGACACATTTGATGTGTGTGTGTGTGTGTGTGTGTGTGTGTGTGTGTGTGTGTGTGTGTGATAATGAATGAATCTGGTGTTCAACAGTCTCAAAGGAGAGAAAAGTGTGTAACACCGGTGTGACTGGAAGGTCCAGCTGCATACAAATAACCAGAGCTGTAAACGGACGCCGTCGTCCACAGCAACCAGCAGCGCGTTTACCAGTTTTTCCTTCTTTTATTTTGAAAATCAAAAGACAAAAACATAAATGATGATATGGCGTTACACACCGGTGTTAATCTAACTCAGCTCTTTCCTAAGTCGACACGTGAACACCCGCCCCACAGCCGTATGAGCTCTGTGATTGGAGAAACAACTCTTCAATCAACACTCATCATTTTTTGGGGGGAAACTTCATTTTTAACTTAAATTTCTTAAATTTAGGAAAGGGTGATTGAGTACTGAGCTATTTTTCAGCCCCGTCCTGCTTCACTTTCATGCAGTTACACCCGTTCACCCCTGGGTGCGCCCCACCCCAGCATGACCAGTCTTCTACTGGTGGCCATTGAATGAAGATTCCCATTCATATTCCCTATCAACTCCAGCACCTCTTACCGTTCATTACATTTACAATTTCTTTCTTTTTATTTTTAACTTTGACTTTAAGACGACATGATTACGCAACACCCTGCTTCACATTCACACAGTTACACCCGTTCATACACCAGAGCTTCCCAGTACAACTAGTCCTCTGCTGTTGGCTCCGCTGGTGTAGCTGGGTTTAAAGTGCCTTGCTCAAGGGCACCTGGACCCCAGGGCTGGATGGAGTGATGGAGTTTGAATGTGTGTAACTGAACGACTAAGCCGCGCTGCAAACGTTCGCACAGATTAAAATGAAGTTTTGAAATACGGTCGAGGCGGTTTGTGTGCGGAACATTCCTGACCCTGTAGTAGGTGCAGAAATGAATAGAGCCCTGGTGGTGCTGTGTGGATTAGATAAGAGGTTTACACGCTCCAAAGTGCTGAATGGACGAGGCTGAAAAGAAATGTCTCCTGCTCAGCTTAGTTATTTTTCCTGTCCATCACATGTGATCATTCTAGGGCCACGAGGATATTTCACTACATACTATCTGGTTACCCCTTACTATTGGTGGCTTGTAACGTTCTTGACCTCGTTGCATTGTGGGAAGCACTGGTTGTGGCAGTTGCTGTTTCTAACTGGGTATCAAAAACGTGTTTGCTACATCATGCTCTTTTGCTGAAAGCTTTAAAAAAAAAGGTTTGTGCTTTGGCAGTCAGATAGTTTGGAGGACTAAATTACCCAGGAAGTGATGTCACGTGATGTCATGTGATGTCACGTGTTAACTGCACACTCGTGTGGGTCACAGGTGTGGAGATGGTTCAGACATCATTGCTGAGTCCAGCTTTCTCTGGGCGGAGCGCTTACTTGCTTGCTGCTGTTTGGGAGACAGTTTTGTATTTCACCCTTAAGTTTGTGGAGATTTCCCGCCTGTGACCATAACCGATACCAAACATTTCATTTGGTCCAACAGACTGAAGCAACGGGGTTTCATGTAGCGGGGATGGGAATGCTCTGGTCTGCTGCAGCACCAAGTTGTGATTTAGGCTTCTTGCATGAATCTTGCCTCGTGTAGCTTTAACTTGTAGCACTGCAGCGTGCAACAGTGTGTCCTTTCCATTGAACACAACGGGGGAAGAGAAGCCAACACTGGAAGGAGATGTAAAGAGTTGGACGGGCGGCCATAGAGCTCAACAGAGAGAATCATAGTCAAACGGAGCTGAACTGCTCTCCACCTCTACAGCTTGAAATGATGCTCCACACTGTTCCCAGATAGTGATCACAACAGAAGCAGTGTGTGTGAATGTAACGTGATTGTGTGTGTGTGTGTGTGTGTGTGTGTGTGTGTGTGTGTGTGTGTGTGTGGTGTTAACACAGCTGTAGTTAAGGATCCCATAGGTTGGTGACTGCAGCAGCGATCTCCAGCTGTGCAGCAGAACCACTGACTGACAGTTACATCATTACTGCTGTCAGCAGCAGCGACTGAAAAGAAAAGGTTCAGCAAGTCAAGAGAAGTGGCAAAAAGAACAATTCAGTCTCTGACTGAGAAAATTCATAGATTTTATATATATAACACAGGAGCATTTCCTGGTTTTCCCTAGCCAGACGTATATTGGATTGGATATTGGATTTACAATGACACCCAGATGAATGTGAATGTGAATGTTTATTATATTATATTATATTATATTATATTATATTATATTATATTATATTATATTATATTATATTATATTATATTATATTATATTATATTATATCATAGCAGGGGTTCTCAAAGCTGACAGCAGCAGCAACTATGTCAAGGACAGCTTGACAGAGAGCCTGGCTAGATGCATGTTTATCAGATTACTGTATTCTCATTCCATGTGATATCCTAAAGTAAGAAGCTAGAGGATGAGGGACGAAAGACAACTGAATTTTTCCCCAGACCCGGGGTATTCATCAGGAGGTACGGGCCTCAGGGTCTGGTAGTCCTTTCTGACTGGGAGAGCAAGCAGAAAAGAGACTGGGAAGCCTCAGACTGATCGGTTCCACCAGGGTGGTTGTTTCCGCTCCGGTTCCACCGTGGTACTGTAGAGGTCCGGTGTCTGTCTGTCTTTCCTGCAGCTGAGCAGCTCTGTGAGGATAAAAAGGCTCAACCACTGATGATTAAGCGGTCACAGGGATGTCCAGGTCCATGATCAAAAGGGCAGCAGCACTTGGACTGGAAAATAGATTCTCTGAGCCACAGGGGGAAACCAGGTCACCCTGTGGTGGTGCTCAGCCTCCTCAGGCCTTGTGGCACCCTGGTGCTACTGGTGTTACCTGACGGTCTCTGCAACACAAGCATCCACTAAATCCAGGTTAGGCCCGGGGGAACACTCGAGGATGATCGGGACGATTAACACCATATTTGGACATCCCGACAATCAGGAGAGGGATCCGAACAGATTATCTCTAGTGTGAAGAGTTCTGTTTGACATCTACGACCCGCCGCCCTGGACGGTCCTGAGGTCAGATTAGAGGTCCTGGTGTCAGTGATGTCAGCAGGATGATCTCAGTTGCTTGACTAATCATCTAGTGTGAGCAGATTTACTGAGGCAAAGCAGACTGTCATCATGCGTCGTCATGAGTGTGATTCAACAGCTTTTCAAAATAAGGTAGGGATTTAAAAGTCCTCCAGGTATATATGAGTAACGTTTTCTGTGCGTGTATGCTGCCAGTGTTTCTACCGGCTCTGCAGAGCGAGAGCAGCAGCAGATTCGTGGTATGGGGGTGTCGAGGTCGATCCTGCTGTAATTAAAGGTCGCAGGTTCAATCCCACAACTGCCGCAACTGCCTCGACCCCGTAGCTGCTCACTCGTTGTAATTCAGCGTTAGCCAATGATAGCTCCTCACCCCTGCTCCCTGGCAGTTGTTGCTAGGTAACTTGCAATTCTCTGTCATCTCTGTCATTCTCTGGCATTTATAGTGTTGAACATCTGGCTTTGTAGAGATGAGGCAGCATGACAGCAAAAACAGCAAACACAAGAGTTTTTTTGCAGAGAGCCTGGCTGGAGGCTTTATTTGCTATATTTAATAATGTAGTAACAATGTGATGCTTGATTTATCTCCATAGGGAGGTCACAAACAGAACAACTGTTTTGCTCAAGGACACTTGCCGACATGGGTCTTCACAATTGAAGACCTTCAAAATTGAAGACCCATGTCAGCAAGTGTCCTTGAGCAAAACAGTTGTTCTGTTTGTTGTTCAGTTGTTCAATTGTTCTATTTTATTCAACCTTTATTTAACCAGGCAAGTCAATAAGGAGAGTCTTTCTAACCACTTTGCTGGCGGTTCTCAACCATGTGTCTCGAGTCTCATTCCAATCACTCACTACATCAGCTGATTTCACTGGTTCACACACCTTCAACCAGAGAGGGGAAGCTCATCAGCTGGTATAGTGGTTGGTTTGAATGAATGTAGCATGAGCAGCAACATGTTGGCCTCCTGGTTAGAGTGACCCAACAACATCCATGAGTCCTGACAAAGGCTGCGTTCAAAGGTTTTTGTGTCAAACTGTTCGAAAGTGTATTCGACATGAGTGTGAACACAGCTATATCCTGAAACGACCTGCATGACCCGCAAATGAACAATAATAACAAATAATATATTTGCTAGACAGTCTATCATGGAAGCCTGTGAATTTGCGGGCCAAGCGTTCATTTTAAGGAATATTTGCTGTGGAAGTCAGATGAGACTTCATCAGCTGATGAAGATGAGGGCTGTGAGGAGGCGTGGCTTCAGCTTTCTGTGTATAAATGTGTGGGTCCAGGAGAGGAGAAAGCAGTGATCTGAGCCTGGCGAGTGACGTAAAAACCACATGGAGTTTTGGTTTTTATGTTCACACTGCACTAAAAATATCAGATCTGTGTCACAGCATCACAGATTTCAGATGTTGACGTTTCTTCTTTGAAGGTCCCTGTAATCCCAGTACATGTAATCGGTTACTCTTGAGCCCCGGGTGCTCTGCAGGAGGTGTGAGAGGAGACAGCAGCAGCATCAAAGAGCTGAGAGCCTGACAAAGAACCTAGAGGGACGCCGTTTCCCTCTAGAGGCACAGATGTCTCTCTCTCTCACACACACACACACACACACACACACACACACACACACACACACGTGTACATACATACACACATGCAAATACAAGCACACACATAGATAAACCACACAAACACAGTATACAAAGGCACAGAGATGCGCGCACACACACACACACACACACACTACACACACACACTCACAGAGGAATCACAACTGCAGGAATAATACTAATAATAATCTTTATTATACGACACTTTTCAAAGCAAGGTTACAACGTGCTTCACAGGCAAGAAAACAATGAGTTTCTTGTGAACAATGACAAAGATCAAAAGGATAAATAAGAGAAAGAATACTGAGGTACGAAACAGTAAAAGCCACACAGGAGAAAACAAAAGGAATCAGGATAAAATATGTAGAAACCAAATATCACAGAAAGGCCTTGTGATGAAGGTTCATTTTAAGACATGATTTAAAAGATAATACTGCCTCTGCCAGCAAAACACCAATAGCCCGGCCAGCTTTAGTCTTTAGCCTGGACAGGAAAGCAGAGCCCTGCCTGGATCACAAGGGATCAAAAGGTCAGAGAGAAAACTGGGAGCCAGGCCATGCAAGGCCTTCAGCAAAACCTTAAAATCAATCTTGTCTCTTAGTTTTGGTTAAAAGTCTGAATAAGAATAAATAAAAGCATGTATAATCTTCTGTATCTGAGATGAAAGAAGCACAACTGACCACTTTTTAGTATGTTGCTAAAGTTCAGGCTCGGCTCGAAAAGGACTCTTGGAGAAGTTCTTGGAGGCAGGCTCAATATTTTGATCAATTTAATGGACCAAGGGCAGGTTGAATTACACACATTGAAAACACACACACACACACACACACATACATTGTCTAATGCAATGACCACAGGCTTGTGAGGGTTCATAAGGTATTGAACTTTTTTTTAGAAAGTAGAAAAATCCAGTTTCTAGTTCTCAAATAAGGATGAGAAACTGCTCAAAGTGGAAACATTGCTGAGAGAGAGAAACAAAGAGACCGAAAGAGAGAAAGTCAGTCGGAGATGGAGAGAAGGGTGGGTGTGTCTGTTTAGCTCCAGTATGCACCATTTTGAGTTTAACCCCATTTAAGATGCAGTTTACCCCAGTTTAGTGTCATCTGATTGGAAGTACTCTGAAAGGTTGCAGCTGCAAACTTGGTCAAAGTTGAAAGAATTTTAACTGTGTGTGACGCCGAAGCTAACGCTAAAGCTAACACCAAAGCCACCACTTTCTCCATAGGAAAACAGAGTCGCAGCCACGTCACACCAAGGTGTATTTGCTGAGACTAGTTCCTGTATCGATTGTTCTTAGGGAATGACATGATCCTGATTCTGATTTGGATTTAGAAATGTGGCTGATGAATGTCGGGACTGAACTCTGGTAGACGAACTGGTGATCTTTGGTCCAGCAGCAGTTTTCTACTGATAGGGTATACCAGGGGTGCCCAACGTTTTTACACTTCAGATCTACTTTTACATTTTTCAACATCACAAGATCTACCAGTCCCAAATCCCAGTCTCTGTCCCATGATGAGTTGCATAAAGCTACTGTTATACAGCCAGTGGTGTAGTGCTATTTTTTTTAGTGCCGGAGCGCAGTATTGTATGATGTCACCATCACAATAAATAAAGGTAATTAGTCTACTAGGTGGCAGGCAGCAGAAAGTGGGATTTCGAAACCAATACAATGTATCGCTTCAGTGCTCAAACACAACACAGAACGCTACACTGAAATTGAAACAAAGTAAAAAGATGGGACAGACAAGTGTCTTCAATAACTCGCATGCTGTATTATATCAAAACCGTAAATACAAGCACACGGCTCATTGTTAACTTAGCTATAGAAAAGTGAAATGAACAATTACAATTACAAAAACATTTGGGCATATGAAGCATTTTAAAACAAGGACACGTTTTTAAAAAGTTTGAAGAAATGCAATTAGCTAAATCCCCAAAACACAAAACATGCCAACAGTGCATTGTTAGAATAACGAGAATTATAATCCGTATTTAAAAGTCGAATCAAGTCAACACACGGACGGACGGTGGTCACAGATGCAGACGATTTGATCGCCGTAGTGGGTCAGAGAAGTCAAGACGGAACATCTCCTGCTCTGACTGCAGCTGGGAGGGACTGCTGCGCGAGGACTGGGGGTGCTGTGAGTGCTTTGGGACGGGGCAGGGGGTCCACGGCAGCACCCGCTGCTCGTTGAGAAGAGTAAGAACGATACGTGCTTTCACGTCAGTCTCCAAAAGTCTCCAATAACACCAGAAAAAGTCGCTAGATTTGTCGCTAGTCGCTTTTTTGAAAAAGAGTTGCTAGAGGGGTCTGAATACTCGCTAAATATAGCGACAAAGTCGCTAAATTGGCAACACTGTAATGTGACAACAAAATAAACATGCACGGACTGACTGGTTGAATGCGAGACACTGACACTACAAAGTTCGGGGATGTGTCGGGGATTGTTAGTGATACATACAGTCATTATCCAAAAAGGATTTTGTGATCGACCTGTGAGCACCCCGCGATCGACTAGTAGATCGCGATCGAACTGGTTGGGCACCACTGGGGTATACTGTTGTACTGAGGGAGTTGGTTGGACGGCCTTTTATCCTTGTATTTAAGCTACCGCTGGGTTCTTATTTAGTTTATGTGTTGTTTGGTGAGTTCCTGCTCGTGCCCCTCCTCCTTCCACAAGATGGCCCATTGAAGAAAGTTCCCAACTTTCATTGAAAGCCAGGAGATTGTGCATGAAAACTATCTAGGTGTCAATTTTTTAGCTCACAGGAACCATTGGTTTCTGCAGCGTAACCAAGGGTCTATGTGTCTGTCTAGTTCGGTTGGTTTGAGTCATGATGCAGTGTTTTGGGTGTTTTCTTTGGATTATAGTCTAATTCTTGTAAATGAATCTTGTGCATCTTTATGCTCAGGATCTTGTGTTGAAAGCTTTTGTTATTGAAAGAAAATTACGTTTGTGCGCAGAGCAGTGGTTAAGAAAATGGACCATAATCAAAATTACATGGGCTGAATCCCAAAAAGCAATGTGTCCAGTCAACGCAGAATACTCGATGGATCCCCCATACAGTGATCATCATGACGTGATAATGTCTGTTTATCGCAAAGGAATTCGTTTTTTCATCTGTCCCATGATAAGCATGTCGCAAAATTATCCTTAGGATTTCCATGAGAGGGTGTTCTAGTTTCTTTTACAATGAATAAAACATGGATAAAAAAAGATGAGAAACAAAAAGTGTGCAGTGGATAGAAAACTCTGCCAACAAGGGCTTATTAAATATCCCTTCTTATCACAAAGTGTCATTTCAACAACTGACGAAGAGGTCTTCTTTGTCTATATCCCAAACTTTTCATTTGAGGGAGGGGGTAAATTTTATATGGAGTTTGTCTGGCTTTTTGAAACCACTTCAGCAAGAACAAGACAAACCATGAACCACGCTGAGAATAAAACTTTGTTATCAGGTGTTGTTGTTGTGTTGTTGCATTCACTTTTGATAGAGTGGTATTGAATTTATTTCCATTTCACCAAATCAAGCAGCTGGAAGGAAAATTACAATGCGAGAAAATCACAATCAAAGGTGTCAGCTGTTTGGTGTTTGTTTCACTCTTCTCTTTCAGTGCAGTGCTAAATATAAACTCTAATCCGAGGTGTGTGAGATGCAGTCGCTCTTCTCAAACCCTGCTGCTGATCCCAAACCCTAGTGGGTCTGAACACAGCTGATGGAGAAACACCAGAACGTACCGTACTCCCACCAGAAGACATTAACACATTAACACCGAGGTTAAATGAGGGGAAAGTGAACGTGGCATTGACGAGATGTGTTGTAAATTCACGGTGTGGTGGTGGTTTGCCTGAGGGCACATTAGAGTCCCTGTCTCCAACCGCTGCCTTCTCAGCTGAATAAATAGACATTCTTCTTCAGAGAGGTGTGTGGAAATCTTTTTTTGGATGAGGTTTATTTATCCGTCCTGATTTTGTGTGTTAACAAAATCACTTACTTGAACAAAAAGATCTTGAAGGTCGAATTAATTCCTGGTTCTTTTAAATCTACATTATGCAGCTATTCACCTTGAGGAAGGAAGTGTGTTGTTAGTCCCGCCCTCCTCCTCCTCCTCCTCACTTGGTCAAGTCCACTTGTCACTCATCTTGAAGAGCTGTCTACCTTGAACCAGCATCCATCCTGAGGCTGAGGGTACCGGCATCCGTAAAGCCGCCACAAGCGTTGAAGAAGCAGATGGCGCTGATGTTCACCGCTCAACGTTTAGCTTCGCTGTTCTTTCATTTCTTACTGCTTTCCTCCGTTGTTGTCGTTGCTGTGACTTCCTGCTCTGTAGCCGCTAACCTCACCTTGAAAGCCACAACCGATGGCCACGACCATATGACACGCCCCAAAATGTCCCCAACGTCATTGAAAAGCCAGGGAGATTGATGCATGAACACACACTCACTCTGCCAGGTGTCAGTGCCTTGCTCTGCCCATTGAGCTACACAGGAACCATTGAGTTCCTCTGCAGCCGTACCCAGAGGGCATCTTATGTAGTTGCTCAGTTGGATTAGAGTTATGAGTCCAATAATGCAGCTACAGTTTAGGGTGCTTTTCTTTGGATTCATACAGACTTCATATGTAAACTGCAACTCAGCTCTGTGCATCTTTGCAGTGGCTCAGGATCATTGTTTGTTCAAAGCTTTTGTGTGTATTTGAAAGAAAATAGCAGCGTTTGTGGGCGGCACAGAGGCCCAGTGGTTAAGAAGATGGACCCATAATCAAAATGTCACTGGCGCAATCTCCAAAAGAGCCAATGTGTCCATCAACAGCAGATTTACTCGGTGGAGAACTCCTACCTGATCAGTCACTGTGAGGCGCCCTGGATAAGAAATGTCTGTTTACGCCAAAAGGAAAATATCAGTTTTTTCCCTCCCTGTCCCTTATTGCCTTCACAGCTCTGCTGCACATTATCCTTAGGCCATTTCACATGACGAGGGTCTGTCTCTTAGTTTACGTTGATTTGTACAAATGATAAAAACACTGGATAAAAGAAAGAAGAGAAACAAAAACTGTGCATGTTGGATAGAAAACTCCCAAAGGGCTTATTAAAATATCACGCTTCATCAATGACACAAAGTACACATTTCAACAACTGAAATAAATCATCTTTCTCCATATATTCCCTAAACATTTTTCACATTTTTGGGGGGAGGGGGGTTCAATTTTATAATGGAGTTTTGGTCTGGGCTCTCTTTGAAACCACTTCAGTCAAGAACAAAGAAAAACCATAACCACGCTGAGATAAACTTTGTTCATGCTTGTTGAGTTGATGTGTCTACCAATCAAGTCGCTGTCTGCCTTTCTCTCTATCGCTGTGTCTCATTGTCCTCCATGCTAACGCCGCTCAGCCAAGATGACAATGTTATGATGACTGTCTCAGGTGAATGATGTACGATCAGATCAGAATTGAAAGAATGTGAACATTGTCGTGGAAAATTGCCTATGAAGCTCTCAGACCTCTTTGAAACACAAAGACACAAAGAATAAAGTCATATCAAATTTTTATATGAAGTATAAAAATATATTGTATACAGATAGATTTTTGGAGAGAGGAAGACACAGGTCACACAGAAAGTCTAAATCTCTCTATGACCTCTCTCTCTGAAAGTCACCTCACTACAGTCACATTTATAGTTTCTTAGAAAAGACAGAAGTCTCTCATGATTGGTCCTCCATGCTAAGACCATATGGTTCATCCTGTAGACTATTTTCATGCACTAGTGGACTAGTCAAGGTCACATTTCTAACTTCTTTAAAAGGCCTGACTAGCCTGACTAGCTGGTTATGCTAAACTTAGGAACATGTTCACAGCACACTTGTTACATGTCTGTCACAGGGGACAGCATAGTATCAATACAACAGTCACAAAATAACTAATAGATGATAAATGATAAATTCTAGCACTCTTCGCTGAAATTTACTTTCACAACATCTCAACTGGGACAATGTGACTTGTGACAATGTGAACGCCGCCTAAGACCCGCCCTGGTCTTGACCTACAGAAATACGCCCCATGTACTGGTGCTGCGAGGTTCATAACGACAATGTCTGGAACATTTCTCACATTTTAATGTGATTTCTCATTGCAGAGTTGGAGTCTAATGGTGGGTTTGATGCTTCTGTGTTTGCCTAAAGATAAAACCAGTGTTTTCCCCTTTCTGCCTCATTTGTCACAGCTCTGTTCTACATCTTCCTTAGGCCATTTCAAATGGTACAAAAGTTTCTTGGAGCTTGGAGCGTCTTGGAGTTTCAATCTGGAGTTTTTGTTCCCACTAAAAATATACAGTATTAGCAGAAATACCGAGGGTAGGATGAGTGGAAGTGGCCACAGTGATAATTTTCTTTGGAGAGATCTTAGAAAAGATCCATAGATAGGCCGTGAGGGAATTTCTTCACATGTACCATTGTCCAATTAAGTTTTTACTCATTTATGTTTAATAACAGGAGGAGGTCCAATGAGACTGAGAAGTTCTTGTTCATGAGACCAAGCCGAGAAAGCGGCATCATGAGAAAATTAACGTTGCAGACAGACAATATACAACAATGTACAAGACGCAAAAATACAAACCAGTATGCAGTAGTCACACCAGCAGGATCAAACCAATTTCAACCTTGACTTAACGAGGTACAGAAGCTCCTTACTGAGTCTGTTTCCAGATCTGTGTTAATAATTTAAACTCAGCAAGAGAGACCAGCGCTTTCAGAACCACTTTGCAATGAGCTCTATGTCAACGTGTCAGATGAACACACACTCATGCAAAACTAACGCTGGTAAAAGCACAAATTAGTGAGTTTGTGCAGATGTACAGATGGCTGCAAGAGTTTGGAAGCAGTGATGAAAATTGCCTTCAGGATGCAACAAAAGATTATTTCTCTAAGCGTTGGAAGAAGTACAGTGCATGAAAGCTGTTCCATCACAATTTGTTAAATGAATAACTCACCACGGTGGGAAATAACTAGCAGCCGCCAATCAAATGATCATCATCTTTGGCTGACACTCTGCTACCATGTGGTTGGCTGGTGAGGTTTGGGATTAACCAACCACTGCAGCCTGTTCCCAAACAAGGTAGTTTCCTGCCTATGTCCTATCCTATCCCCCTGAAGTTACTTCCTTTCAACATATTGGCCTATTTTATTTTTCAGTGCCGTTTTCTCAAGTTTCTCAGGGAGTTGAGCTTGAGTACAACCAAGTTAGACCATTTGAATAAGACCATGTTTAGTGTTTGGTGTTGCTTCTGTTGTTTCCCAGCGTCACCGCTAAGCTCACACCTTCATGACAGGGTTTCATTCTACTTCATTTACTAATAAATACCAAACCAAAACAGGCACAGCTTTCTCCAGTTTAGTGTCTCATGTATTAGGACCACTTATGCACATCAAAACAGTGGTAATTTTCCAAATGAAACACCAGAGGTGCATCCATAGTCCCATACACTGCAGCATCAAAGCATCAGACAGCCAGGTGAGCGAGCAGACTGTGATCCCCCACTGTAGCTGATCAGAGGCCAGCAGATCAAGAGTTGCCAGAAGTTTTGTCAGTGCAGGAATGGCACGACTCCCCTTGGTCCCCTTGGTTCCAGTTCCAGTTTTTAGTGATAATATAACTTGACAAGCTATAATTTCTTTTAATTTCTTTTAATTTCTTTCAATTCTTCTTTCAATTCAAATGGAGCACTCTCTCTCTCTAATGTGTTTCTTATTCTCTTTCTTAGTTTCTCTATCTGCTTGTTGTGCCTTTGAACAAATATCACAGCAGCCATGGCTTCCTCAGGGTGAGAAGTTAAGATGTGCTTCTTCTGAGCGTTAAATTCCCATAATAAATGCACAATTCTGCACGTTTTGGTTTAGTAAACTGATGGGGGTGATTTGTTTCACATCACCACCTCTATTTTTGCGCCCTACCGTTGCCACTCCTCAAAATACATATTAATTGAGTCAAACCTGTCAAGTGTCCTGACTCGTCTAACACATTTCCACTTCCAATGCTTATGCACACAGGTTAGTAGATCAGAATCTGCTCTTTCTATAGAGCTACTGCACTACCGTGAAAAAGGCCCTGTGTATCCAGTTTGGGGAGAAAATGTTACCATATTAAATGCTCCATATTAAATATAAATGAATAAAACATCCTCTAACATGTGACTATATCTCATATCATTCAGTAGGAGTTTTGCTTTCATGCCAGTAATCATTTTGTCAGTAAGTGGCCCATTTTAACTCATCGTGGAATGAAAATGCACAGCATCTGGAACATCAAGTTGACTTGCAGCTAACTTGGATTTGGACTTGGATTTGTGGGTGAGGCAGTGTCTGGATCATTCATAATACATGTGCTCATTTCTGATCTTATGCAGATTTCATGTTGTGAACACTTTACGTCTGTGCATGTTGCTGCAGTGGCTCGTTTGGATTGCAACAGTCACACTACCCCTCGCTGCCATTTGGGGCCGCCAAACAAATGTCCCAAAGTAGTTGAGTAGTTTAAAGCGGTAGTTACTCTTCAGTGGACTTCAGTATCAAGTATCAGTATCATCAGCAGTTTAGTTTAAGAATGTATACAAAACGCTGGAGTACTATAGTACTGGGTTTGTGGTTTAACCTTTTAAATGTAGGAAATTCTTTTACAATGTATTTTCAACTTTGAGAAGGCGACAAAAAGTAGGATGTTTGTTTTGAAACAGAGGGGGTAAAAGTATTAAGTTCCTAAAATGAAAAGTTAAGACTAATAATTAATCACAGTGATGTATAACATTAAAATACTGATATTTAATACTTTTTCGCGTGCACCTCTTGAGGACAGTTAACAAAATGAAACTACTTAATATTTTGAAATGCTCAACTGAAATGATACTCAAGTACAGTAATTGAGTCACAGTATTTAGTTTGTTTTCATCCATTGAGAAACACTAAGAAATGAATTCATATTTAGTTTCAGCTAGATTATGATGCATGCCACTATTCATATCTGAATGCAGCACTGCAGCGGCTCCAGTCTCAAATCTTCCAGTCGAGTCTCAAAATGTAATAATTGAGTCTCGCCTGGAGAACCCGCCTAATGAAAATGTATTGCAGTTCTTGTCATGAAGGGTCCCAACCGATGTCGGCTGAAAACCCATTTGGGCTGCAAAAATTAAAGAATCCAGGATGTCAAGAAGAATACTGATGTTTGTATATATATTTATTTTTTGTCAGTAAACTGTATCGGCATCAGAATCACTTTATTTGCCAAGTACAATAAATGTACAAGCATTTAAAGCTGCACGAGGCAACTTCTATACCATGAGTGAACTTAAATGCCCAGACATCCTGTAAGGTCATGTCAGTAAACTGCACACAGGTCTGTGATGCTTCACCCCAAAGGAAACCGAAGGGACGAGAGAGGAGAAGATCTAACGTTCATGAGTCCAACTTTCTCTGGACGGCCCACTCATGTTTTGACATTTTGATTCGTCACTTCCTGCGGGCAGAGAAGCGTCCACACCCAACACCTGAATTCAAATCTGCAGGGTCTCAGTTAGAGGGGATTGGGCTCTTCTCGGTTGCAGCGCCACTTTGTGATGCCTAGAGCATCTGTATCTAGCAAAGGGGATAATGGTGGTCAGGTTGCATCAAGCTCTGTCACTTTCTGTCACTCTGTCCTGTTGGCCGAAGCCATAATGGTCCAGCCTGGTCCAAGGGGAGGTTCATATTATCACATCATCTATCATCTACTACGTCTACTATCTGAGCCAGTTTCCTTTCTTACTTTTTTTCGGTTTCAACCACAGCACCATCAGAATGCCCGATCTCTGAATTGTATTCGTGCATCGGGTTTTGTGTTTTATCTACAACTCCAGTGAAGGTGAATTCAGGTTTGTCTGTCACAGCAGCGTCTGGCTGATGGCTGGTGGTAATTTCCCTCCCTGGTCACACGTCTAGTTTGTTTTATCTGCAGTATCTAGTTTGTTGCTGCAGCGTCGCTGTGGGACTGATAACTTCGGTGTTATGCGATGCACGTTGGAGTGTATTTAGGTTATGTACTTTCTCTCAGACACACACACACACACACACACACACACATACAGGCAACACTTTTGCAATATTGGTGGCTTGGTTGTTCACATAGTCAGAACAAACACGCTGGCCCCAAGCACAACAACATAACATTGCTAGAGACAATAACCCAGAGCAGCTTACAATAACAGTAGAATAAGCTTCAGTTCCTCGATCACCAACATTGCAAGCAACCGAGGAGGTCAAGGGTCAGAGCCACAGCGCCTGATAATAGATGAACAAAACATTACTGTGGCCCCAGAAGGAACATGAACAAGAGAAGTGGTAGGAAAGGAAGTAAGAGCTGAGAAGAAGAAGTACCTTTATTACAACAAGCAGAGGAGGGGGGGGCGGGGATTTTTCTTGAAGAGTTTTGAGCTATCAGAGGAAGATAAGGAGCGTTTTTAAGTATTTCTTGAAGAGATAAGTGTGTTTTCCTGTTTTAACATGGAGGCTGTAAACAGTGTCAGCAGATTTGTCTCCTCAACGTAACGTGCCGACTGCTGAGGCTTTGCTGGTTCTGCTCAGAGAGACCCATAAGATGAGGAGCACTATTATGTGTGGCTTAGCATGTTATTTATAGTGTCATGACACACACACACACACACACACACATACACTCTGAGACATTCCCAAGATATATAATTAATAGTGTCATGACACATATACACACACTGAGATACGCACATGGTACATTATTCATACTGTCATCACACACACACACACACACACACACTCAGCCTATTATTGCTGGTGCCATGATAATCCCTGTGCGCCATCTGACTATTGAAGCAGCCTCATTTACATTCCAAATCACTTGTAATGGCTTGGCTGCTGCAGCTCCTCCAACACACACACACACACACACATACACACACACACACACGCATACTTGCTTTTGCACTGTCTCCTACTAAATCTCTGCTCAATGTGAAATGTAGACACACACTCTTTCTTCTGCTAAGTACTGGGAGTGGAGTTATAGACAAGCGCACACACACACACACACACACACACACACACCACACACATTTTTCATTACAGAGGATGTAGATGTAGCCAGTGTGAGATCTATCAAGTTGAATGGTGAGAAAGAGCTGTGATGTCTGGGGACAAACCGGTTCGTCACAACTCCGACAAGATATGAAAATCCAGATTCAAAAATCCAGATCTGACAAAGCTGTTTAATGAAAGCAAGAGGATTCACTGTTGCAAGACGAGGATCGTGTAAACAACCGTCCTCTATCCGACAACGAGTGAATCCTCTTGCTTTGTCAGAGTTGAGCGTTCAGAGTTCAGAGTTGTTGTTAAAAAAGGTCTATTTCTGGTTAAAAACGGTCTATTTCTGTAGCGATCCTTTCGGTAATGTTGTCAGACACTTGTCAGACACACGAATAACAATCTGAGCCCGTCAGTGACAAAAACAAGCACTTTTAGTGGACGTACTTTGACCGGCCGAATTTGCCCTTACGGATTACGTTACCGCCATTGAGCCGCGGGGCAGCTCCCAAACTTCGGGGATCTATTATGCGGTAAGCTAGGCGATTTTGTGGACATAGAGACCGGGTTGAAAAATTCCGGAATTACCCTTTAATTACCAAATGTGTGAATGAGTTTTGTATTGAATTTTGACTGTTTTTCATACTTTTATGTATACTTTTGTTAACTTTTTATGGTTTTATTACATTATTGAGAAATGTATTAAGTTAACAGGATCATCACACGATTAGCTGAAAAATTGTATTACTTTAATGGTTTATTACATTAAAAGTTGTAACAGAAATTAACTGGAGCTCGGGGAAAAATGGACTTGAAAGTCCATAAAATGCCCATGAAATGAAAAATTAGGATGAATAATAAGTAGGAGTACACTATTTTGTTCACGTTACTTGTTGAGTTGTTAGTTTTTCACACATGAATGTGACTGCTGTCTCCGGTGTTTCCTGGCTGAGTATTTTTGATCTGAAAACAAGCGAGCAGGCAGCCTGAAGCTGTAGAAACTGCAGTAAAGAAATACCACAACACAAACCACCGGGTCAACAAAAAAATAAAACAACCAATAATGATAAAAACTAACAGTGGAGACAGAGAGGGGAGGAAAACAGATCCATCCTCTTCTGTCAGACCTGCCGAGTTTCAGCAGTGGGGGAAGAAGTAAAGACAAATCTCAGTGGTACAAAGTGAGAGTTTAGTTGTCAATATGCAATGAAGATGTATTATTCAATAAAGGACAAGAATGACCCTAAACTGATTTATCACATTGCATAGCATTACTATTTTATATTGTGGGTACATGTGTTTGGTAATTTTGGTTTGGAATCAGATTACTCTCAATATTCACAAACAAACACAATACGATTCAAATGTATATGGAGAATTGTATATAAAGATTTGTGAGCACATCTTTATTTGTGAACCTTCTTATATTTATATGTGGATTTCTAGATATTATTTCTACATATTTAGATAAAACGCTAAATATTTGTGTGTGCACTGAAAAATATATTTGTGAACTGAGTCATTTATATATAAGTTGTAAAATACATTTGTGAATAGAGAGAGAGAGAGAGAGAGGTTATACTGCCTGAGGACTAGGTCATTCCCAGGGAGGTGAATTCAGACAGTGGAACAATGAGCCAATGATGTAAATATTATTTGTTTGTGTTTTTTAATGACCATTTATAATTTGTATACATGCGTTTGTTTGTTTGTTTGTTTGCGTGGCATCGGGGACGATTTGTTTTACATCTACGTGTGAAACTAATTGAGAGAAAGAGGATCAATGAGCCAAGTAAAACAATTATGGTCCCATATTGTTGCATAATTACCACATTTAATCTGTATGTAAGTGTTTGTTTTTTTGTTTGTTGAACTGAGACAGAGATACAAAGATGTTGGTAACATTTTACGTCAGGAGCACGGTGACACATTACAGATTATCAGCCCATTAGAAGCACTGATAAACCTTTCAGACCGACATCAGAAAATTACATCCAATTTAATGTAATTGACTCTACAGCGGCCCCAGTCAGCATTCAGCCCCTCGTCTTCTTCATCTTCACAGTGTGTTTATTATATCGGTGGACCGCCTCAAGCCTGCTCACCTGGACTTGGAACAACCTGTGGATCTGGCCCAGCCCCCGCGGCGTGGGCGCCCCCCCTGCCAAACCCCCACCCTCACCCCCTACCCGTCCCCCACGCCATCGCAAAGTCCCCAGGTTTCCTCCTGTGAGCCCCCCCGGTCCCTGCTCCCATTCTGCGGAGTCGTTTTGGCCGGGCCATCCGCCCATCAAAGCGGTGATTTTGTTCTATGGTGAATTCTGGGGGGGGGCGTGTGTAGTGGACTTGTGTAGGGAACGGTGAGCAGCATTCACCATATGTGGTACGGCCCCTTTAAGAAGGTAGGAGGGTGGGAAGAGGGGCGTGCCGGTAGCTTGTTATTACAGGAAGTGTAACAGTGAATGAATGGTTTTGTTTGGTGTGGAATAAACGGCACGGGTTGGTGGCCAAAGAGTATTAAGAAGTCCGGCTTTTTCCCTGTGCCTCTAAAATACTGTCATTTAGTAACTCACAACCTGCTCATCATCTTCCTCTAATGCCTCGTAGCGCCACATCCATACAGGTTACCGATCGTCTCCTGTTCATTTCCCGCCACTCGCCTGTTATAGATTCTCTGCTTGTGTGGTTTGAGATACAGCAGGGCACCGCCTGAGGGCCCAGTCATTTCTAATGAGTTGAATTTGCTGTCGGCACTCAACTGTCACTCAAGAGATCGACTAGTTGTGTTTGATTTTATTTTGTTTTTTATTTTTTTAATGTGTGTGATGTGATGCAGGGAGTTTCAATCTCTCTCAACGGGAAGAATGAACTTTTCAATTCAACTCACTGGTCTGGGACCTGTTTAAATGAGCTGAGGCTCTTGGCAGCTAGAGAAATCTAATCATGTTATATTGGTCTGTCTAAAAACAAGCTCATTTCGTTTGGGATTCCAACTCACGGCTTGTAGATCCGTGGTATGTGACTCGTCTCCACACCCAGCCGAGCCTCAGGCCTCTGCTGCCCTGCGGCCCAGAGAACCCAGCCATGAATTATTAGTCTTTGAAAAAAATGCATGTGTGTCAATGAGAACGTCCGCCATGTTTTTCTTTTCCCCTCAATTTTGACATTGTTGACATTTGTGTTTTACTTCTGACAGCGGGTTTACCAGACCAGAGGATCTGCTGTACTGGTGCTGCATGAGGCAAATTGTTAAATATTAGCAATTCACTGTAGAATAGTTAATTGTGACACTTTGGTAAAATGGTAAATAAATGAGACCATGGTGGAGACGACTGGCAGCCTCTATCTCAAAACAGTGGTATTGTTAGTGCTAGTGTTTCTTCAAATTAAGACTACATTTCCCATAAGCCCTGTTGCTTCCTGCCCCCTCCCTGTCTTTGTCTTTCCTGAAGAGGATCAACATGTTGGAAGTGATTTCTCCATCTTCCTTTCTCTCCTTCCTCCATTTGCCATTGCCAGAAACTCTTTAGCTTTAGCTCCATAGCTCTTCCGCTGGAAGAACAGCGCCCTCTTCCTGTTTTGTGCCGTAAAGCAATCCAGCAGGTTTCCCTCCAAATCGACCTGGTGGCCACAATGTAGAATACAGAGTAGAGGCTGGTAGAGGCTGGTAGAGGCTGGTAGGCTGGTAGAGGCTGACAGGCTGAGGTTGGTAGAGGCTGGTAGAGGTTGGTAGAGGCTGGTAGAGGCTGACAGGCTGGTAGAGGCTGGTAGAGGCTGGTAGAGGCTGACAGGCTGGTAGAGGCTGGTAGAGGTTGGTAGAGGCTGGTAGGCTGGTGGTGGTCTTGTTTGTTCACGGTAATTATACTGATGTCCCTGAATGCGACACAAAGCACCTTCTACTAGAAGGTTATTTGGGGTGACTATGTAGGAACACAGCTTGGATATTAGAGGACTCAACAGTAAATCCCCTCAACGCTTTTCTTCAGGCTTTTCTTCTCTTCTACTCCTGTCGTCTCCTTTTTTCTTCTGCCATCTCTTCTCTCTGCTCCTTCCTCCTCTTCTCTTCATTTTCCCTCCTTTCCCCCTCATTATTTCTCCTACTCTTCTCTTCTCACATCTTTTCTCCTAACCTCCCCTATCCTGTCCTTATTTCTCCTCTCATTTACTTCCCTCCCCTTTCCTCTTATTTTTCATTCCTCCTCTCCCTCTTCTCCTTTCTACCTTCTGCACCCCTTGCCTCTCTCTCTCTCTCTCTCTCTCTCTCTCTCTCTTTCTCTTTCTCTCTCTCTCTCTCTCTCTCTGGCTCTCTCTCTCTCTGTACTGTCAGTGCCCTCTGCTGATTGATGGCAGGTTGACACGAGTGTTAAAAAGAGTGAGCAGAGTTACAGTGCAAACCAAGAGACATAAGCTGTGTTTCTTCTACTACCATCAAATTGCCCTTGAGCAAGGCATCGAAGCCCAGAATTCCCTCCACTGCAACACTATATTTACTGCTGTAAATAGCAGCTTGTTCTTGTGCAGTAACGGGCACCCCCCCCCCCTCGGACCCTCGTCCACTGTTATATATCATCAGTCTGTGATGTTCAATACATTCAGGAGTTATTTTGTGATGAAGTGGTGTAATTTCCTTTTCTGTTGTACCCACTTTCCCTCAACCTGCCTCGTCTACTTCCACTTCAGTGAGTGATTTCCTACATTTCCGAGAATGATTTTGGACAACCCCCAGAGAACCTGCCTGAACTTGTTCCATTCAGCTGTGAGTTATACGTGTAGGTGGTAACGGTAGTGTGGTAAGAGCAAGAGAATGAGTTTTTCCAGTTGAGAAAAAGCAAGTCATGCTCCTAACGCAACATGTCTTGTGGCTGCATTGCATTCTGGTCTATTGAGACTCCTGTCGATGGAGAAACTGGTATCTCTTCCTCTTCTCTGATGGATTTCTCCCTGTATTTGTTGAACGTCGGTCTAGAAAGAAGCCCTTCGGTAACAATGGGCAAACAGTCAAAGGACTGAACGACGTGCCTCATTTATTCCTGTAGTAGAAGACAAATAAACACATGAATGTCTTCACACAAGCTTGGTGTCTGTAATAACTCACGATCTGCACATTCAAAATAAAATACATTCACTTTTCGCTGCTACAACATTGTCAAAGCTAGCGAACAAAACACCGGTGATCAAATGTTGCAAACCTGACAGCTAACAAGCGCAAAGAAACATGGTCTGATGAAAAACATTTCTAAACGTATTTCTCACCAAAATGTTTACCGTTGATGTTTTAGATGAAAGAAAACTTGGAAAAAAACCGGAAAGATGAAAAACGTTCTGCTAATGTGACATCACATCATCTATGATTGGCCAGTTATCTACAGGGACTAAGAACAATACACCACCAACAACAAAATGGGCCAAATGTTTAAGGGTGGAAAAGAAACATCATGTGTCAGTTGGTGGATGCTTTTATCCAAAGCATCTCACAGTACCTACATTGCAATCATGGGTTGCCCCTATGGGAATTGAACCCCTAACCCTGGCGGTGCTAGCAGCATGCGCTTCCTATTGGGCTACACAGGGAAGATCCCCTAAGCCTGACAGCATTAGTGCCTTGTGCTGACTGAGCTACACAGGATCACAAGAGGGAAATAATAAATGAAGTGTTGCATGTTGCTGCTGCTTTGTCCTTAAGTCAGTGAGACCCGGCGACACTTTGTTCATCACGGCAAGGATCTGGATCTTACCGCTAAGCTGCTTTTTGGAAACCTAACCACCCGTTCTGTATACAGAACAGGATCAGACTACAATAGGAGTTTAGATTCTGGGAGCGTTTGTTTCACTGGGCTGGAAACTAAAATAGGTGGGATCTGCTGCTATCAGATGCAGAAGCCACATAGAAGTCTGATTTTCAAAGATAAATTTGATGTTATTATTCTTTTTTGTATCATCAGATAGTAGAAGTGAATGTGTTCAGTCAAACAGTCAATCATCTCTCAACTCATCTTCATGATCGCCTGTCCCATGCAACATACTTCACATGAAAATACTTGGATGAAAACCTAATAATAATAATAATCGTTGATAATACAGACAGACAATATTACAGGCAGACAGACAGACAGACAGACAGACAGACAGACAGACAGGAAGGAAGGGAAGCAGAAAGGCTTCAATGTTGGATGTGATCAAATGATCAAAGTAGCCTTGGATGCCTCGGAGACAAGGGATACACAGCCTGGTGTGTGCGTGTGTGTGTGTGTGTGTGTGTGTGTGTGTGTGTGTGCGCGCGCGCCGTATGTGTGATGAATGTTTGATTGTGTCAGGGGAGATTTCTGACATATCTGGAGCAGAGACACAGACAACATATTCTGCTCATTAGAGGAGAAGGAAGGTGAGAGGAGGGGGGGGGGGTGTTTAGAGAGAGGAAGGATGGATGGAAAGGGAAGAGAAGGAATTACTAGATAAATTAAAAAAAGAGAGGAAGGAGAAGAGAAGGAGGACGGTTACTTTTGGGAGTTAGGAGAAGGAGAAAGAAAGAAGGATAATATAATTATGAAGTAGAAATACACAAAAAAGTAGATGCATTGAGAAACAGTGAAGAGCAGATGAGAGGAGAGAAGAAAGGGAACCGAGTAGAAAGGAAGAGGAGAGGACGGGGGTCAAGGGCTAACACAATAACTTTCTTCTGAGTCTCTGTAAGTGTTTGTGTGGCTTTGAAGCGTTATGGGGAAACCAAGTAAGTAGATGCAGCAGCATGGTGTATTTTTGGTAAAGCAGAGATGAGTCATGAGATACTCATTTGCTCGGGGACGACCTGTGAAACAACCTTTTGAACCGAGCTGAGCCAACAGTCCAGTTTCTGCCTCTGCACACTTTACTTATTCAGCGCTAAAACTCCATGGAAGACCGGGTGGATATTTCAGGAGCTCTAATTTGCTTCCTGAAGCAGCTTTAAGCCTCCAGTTAACCAGGAGAGTTGACTGAGAAAACCTCATTTGACCAAGTGAGTTGACTAACATAGTCCTGTTCAACCAGGACAGAAGAACAACAGATTCTTCCAATTCTTCTTGTGTTCAAAGGCAAGTTGACTAAAAACACTTTTTAATCAAAGCACGGAAAATGACTAAAAATACATTGAAATTTTAACATGCAAATTGAAGAACAAATTCCTATTTCATTAAGCAAGTTGACTATGAACATATTCTTTATTTAACCAGGCAAGCTCGAGGGATTCAAACCGACAACCCGCCTCCCATCCCCTAACGCACACCTGACCTTGTGAACCCGCCGTTTCCCTTCAGTTCGTTATGAACCCGTGGAGTTGGAGTGGAGTTCACATCGCTTTAGCTTAATGAACGGAAGCCTGGCCCGTCTGAGGTCAGCCGTGCGTGCGCCGGTTCCTCTGTCACGGCTCGTTGATGGCGGTGAGGCCGTTAACGCTACGGTAAACCTTCGTTTGATTCGGCCCACAGACTTCCAACCCGGTCGGTTGGGTTGAGCTCATTCCAACAAAGCAGCAGCTAAATGGCTAAAATGTAAATGATTAGAGGCCATGGAGGGATGGATGGATGGATACAGAGGAGAGAGGGATGATTAGATAGAAGAAAGAAATAGGGATGATAAAGGAAGGAGTGATGAAACTGAGAGCTAAAAGAAGAGGAGACAATTAGATAAAGAGGAATGAATAGACGCTTCAGTGATTGTTCAGATGAATGCATGAAGGAAATGGAGAGAAAGACGTTAAAAGTACGTGTTACAAAAGATATAAATAGACAAAACTTGAGCAGTATGTCAGTTTTCAATGTAAAGAAATTCATAAATATTACAACAAAGCTCAAATCTCCATCGAGGGGGAAAATGTGATGATTAAAAACCATCTTCTAGGTCAGCTGTGTAATGAAAGAGGTAAATATGAAACACACAAAGTTCCATTAATCATACAGGATAATACAGAACGGCTCAACGCTCCAAAGGGCTGTAACCTGCTCCATGAGGGGGAAAATACAGTCATTAAAACCGCTTGTTAGTAAAGACCAAGAACTCCTCTGTTTCATCATTTGGCAAAACCTAATACACTCAAACTACATTACATAATTCTCAGAAATAATTCATTGAATCATTTTTTTCAACAGAAGCCCGCATAGAGGACTATATTGATATCAATATAGTCAATATCTGGTATTGGTTGTTAAAAAACAGTGTATTGGGACATACATGTGTTCATATTTGAATGAAATGTGACAACAATGAGAAAACCTTACCGAACGCTGTGAACAAGATATTCAGAGAGATTTCAATTTAATATGAGCATTCATCAAAGACCTAAACATTTTGATTTGATCAGTTCTAAATAATGTATCAACTGAGTAAATGGTATTAGTTTATGATAAATGATGAAATCAAACCCTACTGTAAATATAAAATACTCCTTTTGTCAGTGATACTGGTTTTGAAGAACGAGCCCACAATGTAAACATATTAGATGCATGAAGCTGATGCAGGACAGACATGTCCCTGGTTTAATTACATCCATGCTGTTGCATCTCAGAGCATTGTGGGTAGAAGTAGCATTGCTCAGCACATGTACTATGGATTTTTACATTTGTATGTTATGTAATAAACATTTCATTATGTTTTATTCATTTGTTAACCTTTATTTGGCCACAAAACGTTTGCTGAGCACACACACTGCCCTACTTCACATTCATGCACTTGTACAACCACAGTCTTCTACTGGTGGCTACTGGGAGCTGACCAGTACAACCAGAGTCTAAATATAAATCAAACAGACCAGATGCCTGAACCAGGTAGATCAGGTAGATTTGTCTCCAGTGACTCAGTAAACTGTCTTGTCTTTAGCCCGTAGTCTCTACTCCAAAACACTCTGAGTTGGAGCTGGAGAAGAGTCAGCTCAGTTAACCTGAACAAACTGCTAGCTAGCTAGCTAGCCAGCAGGCTAATGTAGTTACTGTTAACATGGGACTACTAGCCACTGCTAACGCTAGCTTCTACTAGCTTAGCTAGTGTGCTAATCAGATGTGTTAACAACAAGACAGTGATGGTTAGCTGACCAGATACTATGGTTAGCTAGCTAACAAGCTACATCATACACTAAATCAATCAGATGTATCAGTGATGAAATGATCAGTTCCCAGTCAGAAACAGACAGAATTTAACCATGTCTATTGAATTCTGTTGAGACCTTTAGAAACACAATCAGCTGTTCATAGGGCCCTCCAATATGGTCGTTGGAGAGGGGGGGTTATGTCTCCTCTATAGTAAGTAAGTAAAAGTGCTATTTATATAGCACTTTTTTAAACAGAGGTTACAAAGTGCTTTACATCAGCAAAGATACAGAAAAGGACACCACAGACACAAAATACATTAAAAAGTACATACAAACACAACGCACATACGAGCACAGAAAGCATTCAGTAACCAGTCACCGCCTAGAGCCTGAAATACGATACGATAAGAGTGGAAGTGTGGAAGTGAAAGTGTGGCGTGACTGAAGTGAGTCCAGTTTTATGAATCTGTCCCATTTAGAGCTGAACTCCATCAGAGACACACACATATCCCAGCATGCTTCATTAGCTCTGGTATAACTCATCTATTCTGTGTGTGTGTGTGCGCGCGCACGTGCGCATGTGAAAATCTTGTTTCATTGCCTTTGAGAAAAACTCAATATCAGACGGTGTTTCACACTCGTTAATAAAGAAAGAAAGAAAGAAAGAGAGCAGAGAGAGAAAGAAAGACACAACAAGACAACATAGGAAATAAAAGAAATGAGAGAAATATAAAGGAAGGAAGAAGGGACAATCGAATGAAAGAAAAATGCAACGAAAGAAAGAAAAATGACAGAAGGAAGGAAAGAAAATTAAAGAAAAAAGGCAAAGGCAGGAGGAAAGAAAGATAGAAAGAAGAATAGATCAGCAGAAGGAGAAAGAGAGAGAGACAGCAGGAAAGGAAAGAAAAAGAGGAAAGGAAATAGGACGAGGGAGAGGAAGCAAGGAGAAACCTTTAATCTTCTCTGTTCTGCCACAGGTTCATTATCACACACACACACACACACACACAGTCAAGATGTGTCTGGTTGAGCTGAGAGTGCCATCAGCGTCAGGATCCATCTTCCTGCCTTTCATTCGTTCCTCTCACTCTTCTGGCAAGTGAAGTTGAGTTTCGTCAAAGGAAAAATCCACTGGAAAAAAAAATGACACCTACTCTGATAAAATGAGTAATGACACGAATTAAAACCAATTATGAGACATATTAAAGTGGTGATACTCTTATTTATATCTAGTCTCCATCTTTGTCTCTCAGCCACTGTGGTGTTCCTCACTGTGGTGTTCTTCACTGTGGTGTTCCTGTGGTGTTCCTCACTGCTCTTCCCAGAGATCACCTGTCAATCAAACAGTGTGTCCAGTACTGTGACGTCTTCCTCCTTGGGTTTTCTGTAGATGGAGTTTGAGTTCCTGTAGGTGGCGCTCTTTTCTTTGTCTGTTCAGCCACGGTGGCTATCACTGCTCATGATAACTACCCAGTTCTTCTTCTGTTGAAACGTACAACGCATCACTTCCTGTCTCCAGAGGGATTTCTCCCAGGAAAGACCTGCCTGACACCGGGTGTTGAGAGCAGCAGATGGAGAAGCTTCATGACCTGGTAGAGGTTGATCTCTGTTGTGGTATAAAGATCAGACAGACAGCAGAACAACATATATTTATAGAAATATATTGTTGCAGATTATTACTTTAAAGACTGGCAGGTCATTTAAAACACTTGAAATTTGATGACTTTGGTGCCTCCTTCAGTCCCTTAGCGGTAGTGTTTTACATCAATGTCACATAGACAACTCACCACTTGCTTCCACTTGCTTGGAAGTGGAATAAACTGATGGTAAGCTGACAATCTTACCCAGAGGACTTATAATGAGACACATGGCTGCCGATGAACAGAATGGCTGTGGCGGGGATCAAATCTGTGATCGTTCAGTTACAGGACAGTCTCGCTAAGCACTTGACACACATACAAATTAGAATGGTTGAAGCAAGCAGCTCCTCCAGAATATGTCAGGAACCTGTTTCTCCTGAACCAGACTTCTGGTTCTGCTCTGGGCTCCACCTGTGTTTGTCTAACAGGAGCCTGTCCAGCTGGACTATAGTGGCCCCACCTTGTCCAATCACATTACACAAGGAGCTCCTGATTGTCCAATCAGATTAAATCCTCGACTGAGGGCATGGCTGTGCAGGAAGTTGTCAGGAGCTGTGACCTGTCATCCCAGGTTAGCAGTGTGTGTGTGTGTGTGTGTGTGTGTGTGTGTGTGTGTGTGTGTGTGTGTGTGTGTGTGTGTGTGTGTCTGTGACGAATACTTTGTCAGCAGAGGATGCGTTCAATGTAATCAACCTGACATGCCAGGTGGGAGGGAGTTAATCACCCTGACCTGGCCCGGAGAAAAAAAACTGTCTCCAGCAGCGAGTGCATTCGATTTAATCAACCTTGCACACCAAGCGAGAGGTGGGAGTTCATCACACTAAACTGGGTACAGAGAGAGAGAGAGAGAGAGAGAGAGGGTAGCATAAGAAAAGTACCAGGCTATATCATGGGAGGAGAGACACTAGAGAACCTTTTTATGGGTTGGTTTTGCAACTGGTAAAAGTGGCACTCCAATAAAATACTGTTCCCATATCAGCTGCTACGCTCTCCTGAAACACTGTTACGAGCTATGCAGTTGTCCTATGTAGTTCAACGGGTGGAGCAAGGCACTAGTTCACCATCAAAAGGGAAAAGAAGCCCACAGCCAGTTAGTACTAGAAAGGCCAACGGAGTTCAGGGGTCTAAGAGAGGACCATCATCTGAAGAGGGTTTCATTTCATTACGTTGAAACTCTAACAACACTGGTTTGTACAGACGGTGGGTCTAGGACAAGTCATAGAGGGACATTACGAAAGCTTTTTGCAAATCAAATCAGCCAACAATTGACCATGGCTTGGCCTTTCTAGTTCTGGGACATCGAGGGTTGCGCAAGGTGCAGGTATAAAGTCTAGGGCACATGGCGCAAGTGGGCGTGTCCAGTCTATTTTGATATTTAATAAGTGTTTCTTCTCCTTGTCTTATATTGATACTTATATTGAGATATCAACCCTGTCACCATGTTTCCTGTCCGTAATGATGCAGTGTGACAGCCTCTCGTTTACACATTAGTTACCAGGTGTGGAGCTGAAATAGTTACTTGTGCTTAACATATTGAAAAGGTTGTATTCAGTTAGTCCATGGGTGAAGGATGTACCTCAATGTGGGGTCAAATCTAACCTAACATTCACAAAACCGGTCTTTGTTCACGTGCAGAAGGCGCAGGCGTAACGTCACCTCATAACCGACACCAAAATCCCACTGCGCTAGCTAATTTTTATTGACATACCCTCCGCCAATGTGCAGGTAAATATTGACTGAGCAAAAAGTGGAAAAGTGAAAAGAAACAAAGGTAATCCAAATGTTTCAGCTCATCAAGTTACAGGACCAGTGCTCTCTCTCGGCTGGTGTGCGGGCTCCTTTGTCTTTCGATGGTGTTTTGAACTATGCTACTGAGCCAGCATACCTAAAGTACTCATAAGTACTCCTTCATTCACAATTACTTGAGCATGAACCCTGACACCATGACACGAACCCTGCCGGGGCTGATGGTTCAGTTCCCATCAGGGCCACCCATCAATGCAAGCTCTGATGCTCATACTGTAACACACTTTGGATGAAAGCGGCCACCAGCTAGCTAGCATGTATGCTATAAATGAAATAAAAATAGACAGAGTTGGACCAACACACCTGCCTTGACGAGCAGCCATCCTCTCAGTACTGCACTCGATGCAAAATGTTTGCACTTTCACACTGCTTATCCACCTCGCCGCGGTGTGAAGTACCGTGGGGAAAGACAAACACACTTTGACTGCATGAAATAAACATGAGGAGCGCTTGTTTCATCTCATCGTGCAATTGATGTCTCAGCCATATTTAAATTGGTTTTTTAGCCAAGTTCCAAATAAATGGGCAGCAGAACCCAAATATATATTCTTCTATAAAAGCACTTTGTATATGTAAGTAATGTGTATTATTTAAGAATACCAGTGAATTATTGTTTCTAGCTTTGAAAGATTTCCATACTCACAAAAACAAACAAATTAACAGCACGTGTGACTTTGAAGTGTGTTCAAAAATGTGTGGCACAAGTCACAGTTGGAGACATTAATGACAGTCGATTGGTCGCTTAGCAACCTTGTAACTGTAACTGTAACTAACTTTTTATCTGTTTGTTCTCTGGACCTTTTGAGGAAAACGACGGTGACTTTTAAAGTTAGAGTCACAAGAGTTTAAGGACAGCTTATAATCATTATGTTGAAGATGATGATGATGACGACGAGGTGGTGATGAATGATGGTGGTGATGATGATGATGATGATGATGATGATGATGATGTGGTGACGATGGTGATGATGATGACAACAAGGCAATGATGATGATGAGGTGGTGACGATGGTGATGATGATGATGACGACAAGATGGTGATGATGATGACAACGAGATTGTGATGGTGATGGTGATGATGAGGTGGTGACGATGGTGATGATGATGACGATGAGGTGGTGACGATGGTGATGATGATGATGATGACGACAAGATGGTGATGATGATGACAACAAGATTGTGATGGTGATGAATGTAATAATGATAACGAAGGTGATGAGGACAGTGATAATAATGATGCTGATGAAGGTCGAGAGGTTTATCGGACCTTTATTAATCACTATGTATGTTGATGGATGGTTGTGATGATGACGAGGATGATGATTATGAAGATGATGGAATATGAAAACAATGAAGATGATGTTGTTGTGATTGTTTATACTAGTAACCTGTGTAGCAGCTCAACCGTTTAGCCTGCCTGCTGTGTAGGCTAAAGTCTGGAAGGGTTGATGAAGGCTGATTGTAATGAGGGGAAACAGGAAGCGTGTGTGTGTCTCCTTCAGCCAGCCGAGGAAGAACGGAATGAATACTGAATCCGTTTAGCCCAGTTAACCAGAGGCTGCCCGCCTGGACGTACAGTACGATCTAGAAGGTTAAAGAGCAAATTCACCGCTTAGGATTCCTCAAGAGAAAATATCCAGAAAGGGTTCCTCTAAGATGTAATATTCCTTGCCTGTGAGCAAGGAAGCATGAATCTGGCAGGTTTCAGCATGTAGTTTTATTATTATTATTATTATTATTATTATTATATTATATTATATACCTCTTATTCTCTTCTACCAGTAAAGGTAGAAATGTAGAAAATGGAATCAGGGCCAGTAGAGTTCCGATACTTTCTCTCTGAGGACCGCTCACATCTGACGTTCCACTGTTGACACAGGAAAAGATGAAAGGACTTTTTTTTCCCTCAGATGGTGAAAAGTTTTCTGACACTTTTCTCTGTGACAGTGCCTCTAGAACCAGCTGCAAATTGAATTTTGAACTCCACTGGTACTTCATCAACTACCCTTTATGTGACAAGAATGAAAGGCAGAAGAAAAACTAATACCAACTCTGGATTACTAAAAAGGTTTACGTACGTTAGATAATGCTAGTTGCCCACGGACACTTCACATACTGTACGCTAACGTGTTAGCATGTGAGATGATTTTGGAGGTAAGTAGGACAAGGTAAGTAGACAAGTGAGCCAATTTCCCCAAAAATCGGTTTAGTCCTTCAAGCAATGTAGAAGGAACGTGATAATACAATAACTCTGACCCTGCTTGACTCACTGTAATTTAGCCAACCATTTACTGTGGACCACCGGAGAGAAATTTAGAGCCAATTGCAGACAAAGCAGATGTCTGTAATAGGTGGAAATATCATTAACTGAAGACGATCTGCTCTGGAAAAGCATTATCATTTTTTCAATCAAGGACTTACATCATCTACCATCCTTTAAAAAGTACAATAATTTAGTGGTGCACTATCAATTCATTGTGCAATATGTCACTTTTTTCCCCCAAATGGTGGAAATCTCATCAAAACTTTCTATGGTAGTCTTTGCATCTGAGCACTGTTCACCTCAGACATTTCACTGTTGACGCATGAAGACATGAAAGGATTTCTTTCCCCAAGATGGTGAAAAGTTGTCTGAATACTTCTCTCGGTGACAGCTCTTTTAACCTAGAACTAGAACCGGCACATGTGGGAGAGAACGCTTGGTGACTATATAGTGTTTAACCATTATTTTACCCGGGCTAGGTTGACAGAAAACACTCGCTTGTTTGCAGCAATGCCCTGCTTTTACACTGGTGCAGTTACACAAGCCTGGAAGCTGCCTGGTTCAACCACAGGCTTGTACTGTTTGACAGCTTGAAGGAAGGGAAAGAGACAATTGATGTCCAATGCACATAGTGGAATGTACATGGATATAGAAACATATTGTTCTCAAAATTTGTCCGTACAAATTCCTGTACATTTATTGTATTTGGTTAGAAGGACCCACGATTGATTCCTGGCCCCCCTGACCTTCCTGTGTGGAGTTTGCATCTGGTGTTCACTCTGGTTTGGACTGGAGTCTCTAAATTGCCCATATGTGTGAATGTGAGTGTGAATGATTGTCTGTCTAGCTGTGTTAGTCTGTCTTATGTGTTTGCCCTGTGATGGACTGGTGACCTGTCAAGGATGTCTCCCTGCCTTCCTCCCGATGCATGCTGGGAGAGGCTCCAACAACCCCTCTGACCCTGAATAAGAGTGGTCGCTCTCCAAGGTGCTGAAGCTTAGAAGGCAGTAATCAGCCCTAACTATCTATCTATCTATCTATCTATCTATCTATCTATCTATCTATCTATCTATCTATCTATCTATCTATCTATCTATCTATCTATCTATCTATCTATCTATCTATCTATCTATCTGTATGTCTGTATGTCTGTCTGTCTGTCTGTGTCTGAAACCTTTATTGGAACTTTCACTGCCATTTTAGAGGAACTGTTTCCAGAGATGTAAACTGTAGACATGCACTGCATCCTTGGATGTGTGTGTGTGTGTGTGTGTGTGTGTGTGTGTAAGGGATGGTGGGGGTTGTTTTTGTGATTGCTGTCACTTTAGACGATGTTGGTCACCTCACTATCGGCTGATTAACAGTAGCAGTGCACTAAGTCATGAATTGCTGGGTTTCAATGTTTAAAGCTTTTATCTTTTGGCTACACTTTAGATGGTCTCTCTCTCTCTCTCTCTCACACACACACACACACACACACACATACACACACAAGCCCACTACAGACACAGACTATGAAGGAAAAAAAACTAGGGCATCAAAAGTCCCAAAGGCTTTGAGCTACAATTTTTTTTGCATAATCAGGAGAGAGAGAGAGAGAGGGAGAGAGAGAGAGAGAGAAAGAAAGAGAGAGAGAGAGAGAGAGAGAGAGAGAGAGAGAGAGAGAGAGAGAATACTGTAATTAAATTAGTGCATAAAGAAAGCGAGCAGGAGAACATGTGAAAACATGATATCAGGTCTGTTGGACCCAAAGCTGATTAATATCGATTAGAGGCATGGATCTTTATTTTTATGTTTTTTTTATTTTTATGAGCTGTGTTGAAGCCCCCATAGCACACACACCTACACTCTCTCACACACACACACGCACACGCACGCACACGCACACACAGTTCAGCTGGTGTCAATGGGGGGAGTCCCTGTGGTATCCAGAGAGAGAGAGAGGTAGAGAGACACAGACAGACAGACAAAGAGAGAGAGAGAGAGAGAGAGAGAGAGAGAGAGAGAGAGAGAGAGAGCAGTGCAGACTAAGTTATTCCTCCGTCTTCCTCCTCCGTTCTTCCATGAGGACAGAATAACCTTCCAGTCTGGAATCGGAGAGGGGGGGAAAATGCTTTTTCTTCAGGCTATATTGAAGAGAAGACTGCAGAAAGGTAAAAACGTTTGATTTCTTTATAATTGGTGTTATTTTTCCACTCTAATACCACTAACTCGAGGTTACTCTGAAACTTGAAGCGCCCAAATTGATTTGGACTACTTTCCATCACATAAACATAAACACGCACAACAAGGCATTTGGTGTCATCGATCATCTTTTCATTGATCATGTCGCCTGTATGAGCGGTGGGCTAAACATTCCCTTTCAGACGTGTGTCTCACTTTATATTGATGTGCACTGCGGGATGTTGGCTGTGCAGCTTTTCCGTCATAAAATAGAGGAGAATGATGTGTGTTTTGTGTTTTGTGTTTTGTGTTTGAAAAGCGATCTTTCAGTGACCTCGTGAACTATATAATATGGATGGTTATAAAAAAACAAAAAACAGAATCAGTTTCCATAAACAAGCCCGTCTCGATTTTGCGAGTGTTTACTATCGCGAAAAATCACTATAGTGTTCCTATAATAATCCACTGGGATTTATAGTCCGTCTGTGGCACATAATGTGTTTTTTAAACCTCTATAGTATAACTACAATCTATGGTGTATTTGTGGGACCTTACTACTTATTGGTATTTTTATCTCCCATGGTATCACTATAATATAATAGTAATATAATATGTGTCGTCGGTACTCTATAGTGAGTTTATGGTACTTATGGTACTTATTGGTATTTTTTAATTTCCTATCTATCGCTGTAACATTCCTATAATATTTCCTGTAGGACTTTATAGTATATCTGTGGGAATGAATAGTGAATTTATCATGACTTTATGGTATTTTTGTCTCCTATAATATCTCTATAATTAATTTATAGTGACATTATCATAGGCTACTATATAATTTTATTTTATTTCCAATGGTATCAAGATAGAATTCCTATAATACAAATTCCTATAGCGACTTAGTGCATCTGTTGTATTCTCTAGTGACTTTATAGTGACCTTATGGTATTTTATCTCCCATGGTATCGCTGTAACAGTCCTATAGTATTCCTGTAAGAATTTATGTTATATCTCTGGGTCTAAATACTGTGTTTATAGTGACTGTGTCGTACTTTATGGTAAATTTTTTGTCTTCTTTAATATTCCTATAATATTCCTCATCATTTTGCTGTGATATTTGACCAGGATCCTTCTAAAATGCCTGGAAGTGGTGTTACTGCGTAGTTGTGCCCTACCAGCCGTTCCTGCTCGTGTTTATTGGAGAAAGATGTGCAGTTTTTCCTTTCTCCCCCATCTGCTGATTTATTTATGAATTTGGGGGGAACTGTTGCTTTGAAGTGAAGCCTGGAGACGCAGCGGAAAAGGAGGCAAATGGGGACAAAACGCCGCCTATCGGCCTGTCAGGGCGCACTGCAGCCCGCATAGGGATTCCAGTCATAATAATAACTATATATAAACCCAGAGGTACTTCTAGTTAAAGTTCTCTTTATTGCCACAAGGCTAAGCCAGGGAAATTCACGCCGGTGTAGAAGATGAATCAGTCTGGTGTTTACAGCCACAGTAAAAGTCTCCCTTCATGCTGTCTGTCTGTATCTGTATTAGTACTACAGACAGGTCGTTCCTTTCTAACTCCCTGTGGTTGAAAAGACAAGCAATTTCTCTCGGGGATGGAGCAAAAATGCAGGCAGTAAAAAATGTGATATCAATATATAACAACATATAACACACTTCAATGCAACAACACACGTAAACACAACAGGTGGGAATTGCAAAGTGCACCACTTCAGAGAATCGTACAGGTGCAGATGACGAGGATTCACTTTCTTCGACGTTTCTGGCATTTGTAGGACGTTCTTAATCCAGAGTGATTTAGTAGAATAAGCTTCCTTCCCCAGATCACCAACATTGCCACCAACCAAGAGTAAGCAGTGTGTAGTAAATGTGAGTAGTAAAACTGACTTCAGTATTTATCTCCTGACCCCAACAAGAGGCCTGCAGGCACACGAGTGGCTAGTATATCGTTCCGTTGCATTTATGGGTGGAATTTATGTTGCTGTGAAATGTTGCGAACCCTACTCATGACCTTTGACCTTTAAAACATGTTCCAGCTTTTGTAGGGCAACACAGCGCCCTGGGAGTAGCTGTAGCAAATATTCCTATGAATGATTATGTGAAGCATCTAAGAAAGCAAAAAAAGTGTGTGTTGGTGGTAAACAAGCACATGGTAGGGAAAGTTTTCTCTTGTCAGGGGTCAGAGGTCAGGGTCAGCTACAGAACAGCACCATGGTGGTAGGGATTCAGGGATGCTCAAGGGCACTTCAGCAGGGAGGACACTGGGACTTGAACCCATTTTGTCCAGTTATGACACCCAAGTAATAAAGATTCCTTTGCTTGTTCTCAAACACTAAGCCCTCCTACTTGTTCTGCAAAGCTGGTATCAGTGCACCTCTGACTCTGTAGTGCTGCAGGGCTACAGGTAGTGTGTGATTTCCCCACTCCCTCCACTGGGTCCAAGTCCCTCTGAAGCTTAATAATTCTGAGACCTGCAGGTTTGCCTGTGAAGTCACATCAAACCTATTACCCACTGAACCTCAGGGAATATCTCACCGGCGGTGGCTTGAAAGCGCTGTCTCTTCTCTCCAGGCAGCTGATGGTTGTTCTGCAGAGCGGCTGCCCATTCACCGGGAAACTCTCTTCACAGCGCCGCCTGCTTTTTCTCCTTACTTTCACACGGCGCCTGCGGGCATCAGAAAGCCACATTTAAGACTTTTACAGACCATTTAATGCCACCTGGAATTGAATTTCAGACCAATTTAAAACCAAAATAAAGAAACAAAGCTGTTTCTGATTGAATATAGCTAAGGGAAGCTGTGAAGCTGTGATGGGCATAATAAGAACAAGTGCAATTGTTAATAAAGCTGATAGGAAACCTGTTTTTTTAAGGTGAAGACCTCTACTAGCTGTAAGACATTTTAATACTTTTAAGGCCTTACATTTAGATCATTTAACTTTTCAGACCTTTCAAGGACCCGTAGTTACCCTGTTCCAGTGGAGAGGACATGCTGCAGCATGTTCCCACTGAGGGCTTAGCATGGCAAGCTTGAACTTCAACTTTCAGCAAAAGCATAGCATGCCACAGTATAGTATGATACGGTCTGGTCTGGTGTGGTCTGGTCTGGTCTGGTGCAGTTGGGTACAGTTGGGTGCAGTGCAGTCTGGTCTGGTCTGGTCTGGTATGGTCTGGTCTGGTCTGGTCTGGTCTGGTGTAGTGGGTCTGCTCTGGTCTGGTATAATCTGGTTTGGTGTGCAGGATAGACCACTATATCAGTGGAAAGCCATGATGGAGAGGATGCGGTTTGTTTGATTAGACATGTATTGTAGAATTGATCAACCCTGCACTGGTTGCCTCTGGGAAGCCGTGGACCAACTGACTGAGATATTCTGATCAAAGGAGAGTTTAGTGTCTGATGGTCTAAACGCTGTTTCAGAGGCTTCTGAGGGAAATTAATATTTTATCAATGGGGACGGTTTTGGCATGAAAATACTCAAATGTATGAAACTGAACATCAGGTTGTAAGTGTAGTATAGTGTAGTGTAACATACCCATGCAGTGCCACTTTTTACTGCATGCTTGCTACATGGATTCTGCACTTTGTCTCCATTCCCAAGAGGAAGTCTTAAAAGATGACATTTTTATCAAGCCTCGTGGGAAAAATAAGGTTGCAGGATTCAGCAGGGATAAAACGACAAGTAGAATAAAAGCAAACAAACAAAAATAAAAAAGCAATAAAACAGAACAGATCAAGAGTTTTGCCGTTATAGAAGCATGTGCTGGTAGAAACATGTTTATAACTAAACATGAACTAACAACATATTACATACCAGTATGTATGCAGCAGGACAGTGAA
>JAXDDW010000142.1:1002500-1105447 GCA_034670385.1 Hoplostethus mediterraneus | reverse complement strand
CACATCATTGGAAACAGCTAAGAAGAAGCTCAAACCGGTATTTGAACTGATTAATGATCCCACGGCTTCATGTTCCACCACATCGCAGATACTGGAAAAGTGCAATTTGAGCCCCGAAGAGTACAAAAAATGTCATCAAGCGCTGAACAGCTCAACTGCGATTATTCTCAAGCGTGAGCCAAAGGACTGCTGGGTCAATGGATACAATCCCCATCTCCTCAAAGCCTGGGATGCCAACATGGATATCCAATTCATACTTAATGCGTACTCTTGCATCATGTACATTACATCCTACATAACCAAGGGTGAGCACGAGATGAGTGAAATGCTGAAATCTGTCGTCAAAAACATGTCTGACATTGAGGTAAGTGAACGAGAGGAGATGCAGCAACTCATGCAGGTTTACTCCAAGAAAAGAGAGGTCAGTGCGCAAGAATCTGTCGCTCGCACGAGTCTGAAACTGAAAATGTGCTCACGCAAGGTCATATTCATTCAGGCACAAGACAACGCCGTCAGAATGAGCCTTCCTCTCAGATGTCTTGAGAACAGAACCCCCGATTCAGAGGACTTGTGGATGACCGGTTTACCAGAGAAATACAAGTCTAGACCCTGACACGATGGAATTTGAGAGCATGTGTTTGGCTGACTTTGCTTCCACCTGTAGGATTGTCTATGGCAAGGAGAGTAAAGACGCAATCCCCCTACTGAATGAGTTGGGATTTGTAAAAGTGAGACAAGGAAAGCCTGCTGTCATCAGATACTATTGCCCCTCTGAGGTAAAGGATGCTTAAAAATTTTGTGCGTATTCGGACGTATGGTTTATACGCAAAGCATACGCTAGGCATACGCTGAATACGCTCGAGTTACGCTAGAGGTACGTTACTCATAGGTGGAGTACGCTGGTCATACGCTGACATACGCTGGCATGAAGGTGTACCGTACAGCTAGCGTTTGGATGAGGATGATGATGGGGTCTTCTTGCCTTTTTCTCGGCCCCGGGTAGACAATGTCTTCTTCTTGGGAGCCATGTTGATTGCTCTACGTCTACTGCAATAATGCTGCAATGTGGAAAGGCCGCAGCGTATATGGGCACTTTGTCACATGATAGCGGTACGTTGGACATGCGCAGTTCACACGCTACTACTACGCTGGCGATACGCTACTCATAGGTTCAATACGGTATATAGTATACGAACAATTCTGTATTTTCAAGGGCTTTTTGTGCGTATGAAAATTAATTTATGAATTTTCATACGCAACTAATACGCAATAGTGTGACAGGGCCATTACAGAAGACTGTTGAGATGTGGTAGCCTAAAGGCAGGGAATACAAAGTTTGTTGTATCTATCATCTACAATACTTATTATATTGTCAAATCAGTAGTGATGGAAAACTGAGTACAAGAATGAAGTTACCAGATAGAGCACAGATATAGACCGAGAACTTTCATCTCAACCAAATGTCTTTCATTTCTACAAACCATACTATAATGAAAACTGTAGGCTTTTGTTTAGCTCGTGAGCTAACCAGCAGTCGAATATACTAACTAAACTACTCTACCAAGCGAACACGTTCGACAGACTTATAAAACAGACACTGGTCCCAACAAATAACTTTCACATGAGCCCTAACTCCAAACAATAACTTTAAAAGATGTGTCGTGACTCCAGCTTTAGTTTTCATACTTCTTCTTATACACCCAACAAGCCCGTAGCTAATGTTAGCCCCGCTAGCTCGTGAGCTAACCAGCAGTCGAATATACTAACCAGACCAACTTGCAAATGATATCAAAACATGGTGACACTTACAGGTTCCAAGTTTGCAGATGGGTCACGTCGAGTGGGAACTGCTCCTTCTTTAAGCATCAATACAGTTGATAGTCCTGCTGTGAACTGGCCATAGTTGCTGAAGCAGTCCGGCGTGAAGTGGTTATCGTTGGGCTCTTGCAGTGGACATGTTGTTGTTGTTGTTGCTCCAATGTTCGCAATGGAAAAACAGCCGCGCTGCCAATGGGGGTGCGACATAAATTGGGGGGGGGTTGTTCAACTGGGCATGGTAATGCTCTGAGAGGGGCTGGACTTGTTCCCCATTACGTAACCGGGACAAATTTTCTGAAAAGTGCCGTTTCTCTCCTATCTTTGGCAACGTGTTGGGAAAAAGGAAAATACAGAAAAACGGGTTGACTTCCAGATATCAAATTTTCGCAGCTGCTTAGGGAAGAAATTTCCTGTGGAACATGTATAAGCCCCAGGAATAAACGGTTTTCCATAATATGGGCCCTTTAAGAAAAAGAAATGTTCATTATCTTTAAGCACAGCGCTTATTCTTTCATGAGGCATAACATTGAAAATCTCCCTGTACCTGATTGTGATGTTTGGTGGTGTATCCTTAATCCAGTACAACAGAATACATTTATGAGCAATAAGACGTTTGTCTAAAAGTTTGTAGTGATTGTGAGGGAGTGTGACTTCCTTGGAGAGTAAGGCCCAATCCCAATGCTTATTTGTACCCCTACCCCTTCGGCTTGGCCCTACCCCGAGGGCCAAGGGCTAGAAAATATCTCCCTAAGTATTGGGATCGCACGTCGACGCTGATACGTCATCGATAAGCAGACGGGACGAGTTTGTTGTTGGAGATTACTATGGCAACAATGGTATTATTACAGTGACATTTGCCGTTCATCTGATGGAGATAGAAAAGCATGGACGCTCGCGATTCGTTCACAACTTATACGTTTCACGCTACCAATCGATCAAACAAGTCATCAAATAAAAAAGACCACTGCTTCATTACCAGACCACGGTACAGTAGCAGTACCGGGACCGGGTCCGTGACAGAAAAAAGACTGCCGCCTGCCTGTGTCTCTGTCTGTCACCGGGTCTGTGACCGACAAAGACACAGGCAGGCGGCAGTCTGTGTCTGTCACGGACCCCAGTACTGCTACTGTACCGGGTCTGTGACAGACAGAGGCAGGCAGCAGTCTGTACTGTACCGGGTCCGTGACAGACAGAGACTGCCGCCTGCCTGTGTCTTTGTCGGTCACAGACCCGGTGACAGACAGAGACACAGGCAGGCGGCAGTCTTTTTTATGTCACGGACCCGGTCCCGGTACTGCTACTGTACCGTGGTCTGGTAATGAAGCAGTGGTCTTTTGCCACCTGCCTCTGTCTGACACAGACTGCCGCCTGCCTGTGTCTCTGTCTGTCACCGGGTCTGTGACCGACAAAAACATGGGCAGGCGGCAGTCTGTGTCTGTCATGGACCCGGTCCCGGTACTGCTACTGTGTCTGTCTGTCACCGACAAAGACACAGGCAGGCGGCAGTCTGTGTCTGTCATGGTCTATACTGTAGTCTGTGTCTGTACCGGAGCAGTACCGGAGTCCGTGAAAGACAGACAGAGGCAGGCGGCAGTCTGTGTCTCTGTCTGCCTGTCACAGACCCAGTACTGCTAACGTACAGGCTAGGGGTGGGGGGGAATATCGATTTAGCGTAATATCGCGATATTTCGCGTGATGATATTATATCGATTTACAGACACGAAATATCGGGTATTTTTTTTTTTTTAACAAAAATTGTAAATTAATGTAAGCTCACGTTTTGGGATAATAGAATAATAAAAATCAATTGGCTTTTCAGTCCTCTAAATCATGCTAAGTGCTTACTGTCTGCTGAGGTCAGTGCAGCACAGGTGTAATTCTCGCGGGATTTGAGCGGAAGACGGCCAAAACAAAGATGGCGGAAGGAGTCGAGAGACCACTTAGAAATGCCCCGACAAAGTTCAAGTCCAATGTCTGGACATATTTTGGACTTTACGACAAAGAGGGGACGAGAGACATGGACATGACGCGTGCAGTGTGTAAGGAGTGTCACATGAACATTTAGTACTCCAGAAATACTACGAACATGAGGGCTCACCTCACACGCTACCATCCTCAAGTAGCGTTAGCAGATGATGTTGTTAAACCAGCGCTACAAAAAAAACAACAACCACTGGACACACTTATCTTGACAAAGCTACCTCCAAATTCTGAGCGAGCTAAAAAGATAATACAGTCCATTGCCTACTTCATGTGCAAAGACCTGCGGCCATACAACGTTGTGGAAAACGAAGGTTTTTGTTACATGCTAAAGACGCTTGAGCCCAGGTATGTGATTCCGTCTTGCCGTTTTTTCACTGACACAGCAGTGCCTAAACTTTACCAAGAAGTGAAGCGGAAAGTTGAGGAATCTTTGGGTACAGCAGAGAGAGTTGCATTAACTTGTGACGCGTGGACTTCAAGGGCAGTGGATTCATACGTTACTATAACCGCACATCATCTCACAGAGGACTGGCAACTTAAATCTCACGTTCTCCAAACGAGAGCAGTGCACGAAAGTCACACTGGGGCCAACATCGCAGACCTTCTGCAAACTGCAGCACAAGAATGGGGATTGCTAACAAACACCTGGTGGTCGTAACAGATAACGCTTCTAACATGAGTGTCGCCATTCAGTTAGCGGGATATCTGCATGTCAAGTGTTTTGCTCACGCACTCAATCTCACATCACAACGGGCATTAAATGTGCCATCAGTAGCCAGACTCATGGGTAGAGTGTGGCGCATTACAGCCTTTTTCAACAGAAGCACTACGGCAAGCCACACATTGGAGAAAAAACAGCAAATGTTGCAGCTCCCCAGCCACAAGCTCAAGACCGACGTTAGTACGCGATGGAACAGTGCTTATGAAATGCTCCGCCGGTTCCTTGAACAACAGCCTGCCATTTGCGCTACGCTGCTGTCCCCCGAAGTGAGAAAGAATAGTTCTGATATCTTCACCCTGAATGAGACCGACATTGGGCATGCCAAAGAAATTGTCCAGGCCCTAAAGTCGATGCAAGCGGCGACCACTGTGATGTCGGAGGAAAAGAGCCCTACTCTGTCAGTCGTAGCACCGCTGCTCGCGCAGTTGATGCACAATACACAAGAGAGCATCAGTGACACAGCGCTGGTCAGAAACATCAAACAAAGCGTCAGTCAAGATCTTAAGAAGAGATATGCAACTGCAGCAGAGAAGAACACCCTCTACATGTCATCAACTCTAGATCCCGATTCCTGCACCCAGAGGAGAAACAGGAAACCAATGGCAGAGTGGTTGCTGAAGCTGTAGCCCTTCAGGTAAACAAACATTTAAATAATAATAATGTATTTTATTTCTATTTCTTTATTTCTGAGAAATGTCACTGCTTTACTAATGTGGTAATCACAGGGCTACCGATTTATTGAAAACATACAGACAGATTAACCGTATTATTATTATTATTTAGCTACCACTGCCTTGCTTTCCCAAAGATATACAACATATTTGCTATATACCTAGTTATTGATCTCCCTGACTGTCTTTCCTCATGTCTGTGTGTATTCAGCAGGAAAGCATGAGGCAGCCGACCATCTCTGAGCCAGAAGCCCTGGGACATCAGGAGAAACCTGGCTACATTGAGGAGGATCCTGGAGCCCTTGTCATCCCAGCAAAGATGAGGAAGTCATGTGGGCTAGCAGACTTGCTTGGTCAGACTTATGGTGATGCTGGAGCCCCACCAAAATCATTTTCTGCCATAGTTGAGGAGGAGGTAAAAAGATACACAGAAGTCCCACCACTGGCACTCACAGAAGACCCACTAAGCTGGTGGAAAGCAAATGAGCAAGTCTATCCTTCACTGGCTAAGCTGGCAAGAAGATACCTTTGTATCCCAGGTACCTCTTTCTAAACAAGAATGCTGACATTTCTTCACTCTTCACATGTCGTTAAACTTGGGTAAAAAGGCCAGCAGCAAGCAGTAGCATTTTATTTATTACAAGAGAGTAGATGTTTTAATTTAATTTTATATAACATTTAACAGTCCTTTTTCAGTTTCAGTTTCTACAGTAAAACATTTTGAAATGAGTGGAATAGACTGAAAACTTACTTATTATGTGAATCAGATAATGTTGATAAAGTATTACTTTGGGGAAATTATTTGCAGTTTGAAAGGTGAAAAACACGGATTATATCGTGATATTGCAATACTCAACATATCGCAATATTGTGATAATATCGTATCGCGGCTCAAGTATCGCGATAATATCGTATCGTGGGGTGTCTGGCAATACCGTACCGGGTCCATGACAGACAGACACACAGACTGCCGCCTGCCTCTGCCTGTCACAGACCTGATACTGTACCGGGGTCTGTGACAGACAGAGACACAGGCAGGAGGCCTGTCTCTGAGTTAACTGGCCAGCAGGGACATTTTATTTACACCACAGCAATAATACGACCTGGTCTTGACGGCCGTGTGTAGCGCCATCTCCCTCCTCCTTCTCTCCTAGCAGGCCAGCCATAGAGCACCAAGGCTGCCCGAATCTGCCAGACTTCCTGGGGCATCCCACCCCAACCCCGACTGGGCAGCCCTTCCAGGCTGCGCCCGGCCTCATCCTCCACGGAGCTCGGTCGGTCGCCACAGCAAGTGATGGCCGCTCTCTCACTCCGCCCCTCTCACTCACACCCCCACCTCCATCCCCTCAGTTGCAGACCCCGCTCAGACACTGCTGCTGCTGGCTCAGCTCCCTCTCCACAGTCCGACTCGATTCCATTATATACTAGGTGCAGCCTCCTGTCAGACTCGGTCACTCACTCACTCAGCCTCTCACACTGATGCATGCTCGCTCACACACCCACACACAGGTTAAAAAGGCCCGGCTGCAATCAGCCTTAATTGGCCGCAGCCGTTCTGAGCCCAGCCTAAGCCTACCCCCGCCCCCCTCCGCCACAAACATGTTATATAAAAGACGATTTTTTTAAACAAATGTACAACACATTGCCACTCAGTGATAAAAAAAAACATAAACTATGGGCCGGATCTACTAAAGGTTTGCGTGTGTAAAAATGTGTGCAAACTCATAGCACGCACAAATAAATGTACAAACTGATCTACTAACAGTGCGCACTGAGGACTGCGTCTTGCAAATGTGCAAAATAACACGCCTTATCCAGTTAGTACTTTTGCCTCAATGAATATGCAAGATGGGGCGTTTACACGCTATTTAGCAAAATACTGGGAGGAGAAAATGTAAATAGATTAATGTAGCACACGCACTGTGATCTATCAAACCTGAACGCAATTTCGTTGATGGAGACTGCGTCTGTATTTAATACGTTTCAAGGGAAGGTGCAAACGCCCTGCATGTGTAATTGTGCACGAATGGCTGCCGTTATTGTAGCGAGAAGGAGACATAGAAACGATGAACGAAGACGTAGAGAACGTATTGCCCCCCCCTCGTGTGAACATTTTTGGAATCACCTGTTTTCTTTGCTGAGGTTTTATTATAAGCCAATTTTTCTTTTGTTCTTCGTCTTATATCTTGCTATCTTCTCTTAATTTCATCCGTTGTTCTTCTTGTTTTACCAACGGCATTTACTTTCTCACAGATGATCTCCCATATAGTGTTCTTTTTTGTCATATTCAGATTTTTTTGCTGTAGCTCATCCAAATGTTTATTTGTCTCTTCCACTAACACCTCTAATTCTATAGGCTCAAATTTCATTTTGCGCTTGCGGTTCTGTTGCCCATCCAAACTCTCCATGGTGCAAAACATGAAACACGCAAAACCCTCATTTAAATACTGCTGTCTCCACCACGTTTGCGCCTGTTGTCATTTACGCAATCATTCTTAGTAAATCACCCGCAAAACGTCCATCAACCACACGCGCAAACTTTTAGAATGCACACGCAAATTAGTACCCTTTATTTGGTATCTTAGTAGATCCGCCCCTATGTATGTTATGAACAAGCAACAAACAAACAAAAACCTAATATTTGACATTAAAACCTATAACAACTTAAATACCTCCAGTTTCATCAAGAGATTTTCCTTGTAGCTCACGCAACTTTCCCTTTTCCAGTGCAAGAAGCAAAATTTTTGCACTTTGTATGGTGGGCTCAGACAGCCGGTAGAATTGTCTATGCACAGATATATCGTGTCCCAAGAAATCAGCAAGCTGATCTAGTTCATTGTTCTTTAAGTTTAGGATTTGCGAAGTGGTCGCTATTTCTTTGCGCAGTTGAGTTGATCGTAAATAATCAGGCTTCTTTGCACCACATTCATCTGCGAGCCTTCTGAGACTTTGATGTCCTCTGTAATAAGTCATGCATTTTGGTATAGCAAATAAGTATTCGTTTCCGTCTGGCACACCACATTCCTTTCTCTTCTCAATCATCAGATTGAGTGCATTCAACATTTCCGGTGTTAGTAGCACTGCTACCTTTCTCCCCCTTTTTCCTTTCAGTTCAACCCGCTCAAAATAGCTGCACAGCTTCTGTTCATATTCTGACAGCCCCATTTCTTCATGGGTGTTTGAGCAATCTCGTTCCAGAAAATTCCTCAATTTCATCTTCGAGACCTCCCCAACACGTCTTCTGTTGAAGAAGACTATCTTAGTCAATGTTGTTCTTGCAAGACTGGAATAGTTCTGCACTGTTACCTCCTTCTTCAGTGCTGCGGTTGCTGATTCTGTATTTTCGTCAAGATGCTTGTGAAGCTTTGTGATGTCCTCAGTGAGTGGTAGTTTGGTTGTTTTGTTATATTTCAACTCATTAACCCTCCTGTTATCCTCAAATTTACTAACATCTTTTATCCTTGGGGTCAATTTGACCCCAGCAATTTAAACCTCCAGAAACTGATTGTTACCCAGGTTTATGTGTCAGGTACTTTATGTTTCTTTGTTGACTATCTAAATAGCCCTTTAAATAAAACATATTTCAAGCATAAACACAAGACACGGGAGACAACATGGAATGTCTTTAGAGACATGGTGGCTGGAAATATTGCCCTTCCAGTGTCAGCAGCCTTGTACACTCCTGCTAAAATGAGCAACCCAATGTAGGCTTGCAAGTGGGTCACATCCAAATCTTTCCAGCTGTCTCCATACACTCGCCTCCCCTCTACATTTGTCATCTCAAGTATATCCTTTTCGATTGATGGTGTTATGAAGAGCTCAAATGCTGATTTTGTGTCTTGGACATGACTGACAGCATATCTGGTGGGGCCTGGAACCATTTTGATTACATTAGCAGTGCTAAGTCTACCCTGTTGTTCAGGTGGGGAGACGGACCATAATAACTTTCCATTTTTGGAAGGTAACATGTCTGCTGGTTGTTGAGAGACAACAGGAGGGTCAACACTAAGTGTCTCATTCTCATCAGAGGAGGATGCCTCATAATCAGGGTCCTCCTCAACATTATCCTCTGTCTCAGACACATTCTCCTCTATGTCACTTTCATGGTCAAAGAGCTGTGACAAAACTTAATTGACAGAAAACCTTTTCTTAGAGGTCATTTTCAATTGAGAGAGAGCAGAAAGGGAGAGCACTCAGAGCAACAAGAGAAATGGTTTAGAAGGCCGCTGTGCAAGTGTTGCGCCCCTGTAAGGGGGAATAGAAAGAAATGAGATGCGGACACGATGTTGCTGCAGTCAAGTCCAATGTTGTAATGACCGAACCAGAACTTTCATATTTACATATTCACCAAGCTTCTCAATAAACATTACATTGTCCCTATAAACAATTTGAAAAATATGTGCATTGTCTCGTATTGTCATTTGTCACAGTGAAAAATACCAATATTTATCTTTGTTACCTTAAACAACGCAGAAAAATGCATTGGATATAAACCAGAATACACAAAATACCTTTACAGCATCTGAAAACAGCATTAGAAAATACATATCTTTACAGTAGCTTTAAACAGCATTAGAAAATACATACCCATTGCACCTTTAAAATAAACAGCATAATATACATGCATTGTACCAATACTAGATGCTACTGTTATGCATTTACCCTGAGAACATTTCAATCTCAATTCAACTTAAACACAAATGAAAGTAATTTAGCTAGCATGCTACAGCAGAGCTACATTTTCAGGTTAGCCAAACTCATTTCACATGTTAAAGTTACTGCAGACACGGATATTTTACTCCCTGCATGTTCCTTAGGGCGTAGAAAACATATATACACTGTGAACATATTACACCTTATCCTTCTTACCTGTAAGGGGGAATAGAAAGAAATGAGATGCGGACACGATGTTGCTGCAGTCAAGTCCAATGTTGTAATGACCGAACGCAGGCAACACGTTATCCCCCTACAGGTCTGAACGAGGCATTAGCAATCAACAACAGATCAGTTTATCACGGAAACACTGCAAAACGTAACTTCAAGTGTATTCAGAATTGCAGCATTTAATAACCATTACACAAGCTTTTATATGTTAGCTCCACCCCTACGTTGTGTGAACTATCAATGTCTTCACAGGAACCATATTTTCCTGCCCCACGGCCCGGGAAATATCAAAGTTCTCGTGGGAAAGACATTTTCCCCCTCCCCCATGTTGTGTGAACTATCAGTGGTACTCGCAGTACTACAGGTATGGTTATGTTAGGTTAGGGCCCTAAAGCAGAGGGAGGTTTTTGTAGATCATAAAATTGTATGTTATAGTGACCTCAATATCATCCAAAACAACCAAAACAAATTTGTGTAAAATGTTGATATTTCTTATGTTTTATACAGCTAAAACAGCCTGGGGTCAAATTGACCCCAAGGAACACCGATGTGTATAAAATGTGTACAGGACATTGGAACATATCATCATGTTAATTTTATGTTTACCATTAAATTAGTCAAAGTCATGAAATATGAAGCAAAAAAAATGATGTCAATCATTTATTTAGAGACGTTAAACATTGAATGGGGTCAAATTGACCCCAAGGATAATAGGAGGGTTAATGGTGCTCAAGGCACAGTGTGATATGTACTCGGACCACTTTGCCCGATAAAGCTTCTGAGGATTTAATTAGGTCCTCATCTTCAGCCATGAGAGCATGGCAATGAATAATGTCACTTATGATCCTTGTCAAATCCTGCTGTCTCTTTCACTGCCTCAATTACGTTCATGAAATTTTTTGGTTTTATAGCATCCTCTAAGGTTAGGATTTTTTGCGCATGGTCTGTAGGAATCTTCCAAGCTGACGGATTTTTTGGCGAATATAGTCATGTTTTGAAGGGTCATGTCCATGTTTGCTATAAAGGGACTCAGCAAACCGTAGAAGGCAAAAGTCATTGCAAACTACACATGCAACGTCATCCTCATGCATATGGCTTAACATCTTAAGCACCCCATCATCAACAGTGCTTGAACATGCTGACTTGACCACTGATGCTAGGCCAAGGACTCTTTTTCTGCCTTGGTGTTCATGGTCCTCTGGCTTAGAGGAGCACCTTTTCATATGTCTCCATAGCTCTGGTCGCAAAAACATACCCCTACAATGTACACAATATTCATAGGTTTTATTTTCACCATTAGCTTTTCTCTTTACTTTAAGTGACCCACTTCCTTTTTTCAGAACCTCATTGTTATGTATGAAGTTTCCCCTGTTCCGTAGTTTCTCTAGCAACTCCTTCCTACTTCTTGAGCCTGCAGGGAGACGAAAAGCCTTTGCTATGTCAGCATCCTCTTTTTCGTGGGTTTTGAAGTGCCGAGCAATTTTGAATTGAGCCTTTTTGCAAAAAGAGCAGAAATTTTGTCCTCCTCTTGCTACAGTGGTTGAGTGTACTGTGTCGTCTGTTGTATTTTCGTTGGCAGATTTTCCATTCATGTCACTGGTGTCACCTATGATATCCAAGTCCATAGAGTTAACCAGTAGTGATTCTTCAGCAACCAGAAATTTTTAATTTGCCAAGCTGTGTATTGGTTCATCTACTCTGAATCCGTTTCTGAGGCTGGAACATAATCTGGATCACGTTCATCATCTGATTCCTCCTCTTCACTTTCAGATTCATTCTGATTAAAATACAAAGAAAAGAGAACAAAACATTAGGCATACATAACACCTAGATAAGCACTACATGACAACTGACAAACAAATTGAGATTGCTGTTCTGTGCATACCTCATTAAGTCAAAATGACATAACAATTTAAATGAAGTGACATAGCAGCTAGACAGGTTCATGAATATATAAGAATAAAGGGCAGTATTCTTTCCTGACACTGGCTGTCATGACATCAACAAAGCAATGCTATGTAGACTTAAGTGGTCAACACACGATGAGAGCTCAGAGCTGGTGTTGCCATTATTTTCTATGGAAGAGAGTGTTGAATCCCAACCTAGTGTCAATGCTACCCTGGACGGACAGCTCGGATTTTCCACCTTTCTGTTGCACTAAAAGTAAAAACAATTTCAACTTTGATCCTGTTTGACGCTGACCTGACCTACCTGATTTGCTGAAAGTGTCATAAGATATTGGTATGACAGAATATGCCAACTGACAACTATGTCACTTGACATACAAGGTAATGTCAATGACACCAGGTGGAACAAACATTTATGAATGGCTATGTCCATTTATGTCAGCGCTCCGTGCTTATATAGGTGTCATAAATGTCTTATATATACCCCTTCCAGTAAAGTGTTACCGAAATATAATACTTACCCAAGTCTTTTGTCTTTTGTCTGGAAACAGGGTACATGCCATGCAGTAGTGCAAACTGTTAAAACAACAACAAAATATTAATGTTTAATGAGAAAATTCATAATTCTTCACAAAAATCCCCTGGGGTGATCTAGAACTGTATTTGTAGCAGTCTATTCACTTCTATAACGCAGCGTAGCTGCACTAAAAATCACACTTTCAGCACATTAACAAACGCGAACAAAGCTGATTCTGTAACAAGACTAGGTAAACCTATGGCATGCTGGGGCGCGATATAGCCACTATGGCGAAGGCTTTGCTCAGTACGTCCTTACCAATCCATGGGATCCGGATAGTGCTGTATGTGGGAGCATGTCTATGTTCCCTCAGCCCCATGTTCCCTCAGATAAGTACCTCTGCCAATGTAATGAAAAGTAATGTTTTCACCCGTTTGTTTGTTTGTTTGTCTGTCTGTTATCGGATATTGTTAGCGTGATATCTCAAAAAGTTATAGACAGATTTTAACATGGGCCATGGAAGAACTGTTTAAAATTAAAAAAAATATGTGTGTGTGTGTGGGGGGGCAGATGCTGAGGGAACATAGGGCCTAATTTGGATGGGAAAAAAATTCTTAGGTGCTGAGGGAACATAGGACTGACCCCCTGTATGCAAATACGCCTACAAATCGTCGTATGTAGGAGTGTCAACTGTGAGAAATCCCTTTCTGTGAAAAATACCTTTCTACAAGCAAACTCACAATGTACAATTCACACGTTGATCTGAATAAATACATAAATACATATGCTGAATGCTTTTGTTAAGTTTAACTAAATTAATCACTCAATTCTTTCCATAGCAATAAATATCTTCATAAAATCCCATGAGAATTTTGATACTAACCTTTACATCTCAGCCCCCACCACTTCAGCGGGGAAAAAGGTCCATGGCAAACTGTACATTTATCAAATGAGGCCATCTCCTTTTTGACAACATGATGTGTCTTGCAATCTAAAGAAAATACACATTATGAAATTAATCATTTAAAAACTAATTTTTATTCATTACTTAATAACTTCCTCTATGGGGCTGGAACCTAGCCTCGCGATGCCAGCCTAAATGTTGCGAATGAACATTTGTTATAATGAAACATGCTTAGTTAAGGTAAGTTAAGGTACTTCAATTAGTGCAAAAACTAAGTCTAAAAATAACTGTTTCACACAGACAAACCCCAGTCTCCTGGATGAAAGTCCTGTGTTTGACCCATTCATCCACCATGAGGTTCCATGTGCAAATGTGATCTGGCTGTGTGAGGCTATCTGGAACCCATTCACGATACAATTATAATTTATAGTGCTTAAACTGCAACGACTAGAGGTCAAACCCAATCACTTAATGGAAAGAGTGTAATACAGTAGAAGCATGCTGAGTCTAACACAGCTTGGACTAAGACAAAGCTTTCAGAGAGAACAAAGTATACAATCTCTTGTTAAAGCAGATAGAAAAACTCGAAAGTCAACAATTGCTTTAACTGGCTCAGTTGATTCTTACCCCTCTCTCTCCTCCTCAATCCTCCTGTCTTCTCTTCCTTCCTCTCTCTTCTTCAAAAGGTTAAATAGATATATTGAAAGAGAAAACAATTGGATTGTGTTAATCAGGGATACATCAGCTTGTATTGTTTTCCGCCTCAAATGATTAACTACTGTATAAAAAGTATGATATCAGCGTAGTAGGGTGTTGACATTTTCAATTATTTGTTGGCAAAGGGTTTCGTTAACCAGAATTCTATTCAGTTTTAATTTGCATAGATGTGCAAGATTACTGCAGACCAGTCATGACTAGAGATGACATGGTTTGATAAAAAATGCCAATCTACACCCACTGTGAGCTCTTTCAGGCAAATATCCTGGCTACCTTTGATCACCTTTGGTTGTTGGTACATTCATCATCAAACCTGTGGATCTTGGTTTGTTTTTAGTATTGCTTGTTGGAATATTCATCAAATTTGTGGATGTTGTATAGCTTCCTGCTACAAGATACCTACAGCGCTAACTGTGGATCCTATCCCTGGATTGTAGTACAACTATGTGAATGGTGTCTCCTGTCTCCCGAGTAGCTTGAGATCCTCAATGAAATTATTATTTATTTATTTTGAACTATATTACAGCCATTTTTCAGTACAACAAAAGGTAAGAGAATGTATGAATGGTTTAACCCTAGCAGCAGAGTACAAAGCAAACTAACCGACCAAAAGGTTGCCAACCCCATCATCCCCGTAATTTGATTAAACACATCTAATGGCCTCAATATTGTGGTTCAGATGCAAAGATTTTGACTTCGATACCAACTTGTCCTGTCATAAACACGGGCATCTGGAAAATGTGAAAATTAAACTGTCCACAAATACACATTATGTTTTATTAAAATTTGCTTGGTATCTACTACATTGCTTACTTCATTCCTGTATTATATTTTAAAGAAACTGTTTTCTTACCATCATCGCCACTGCCTGGCCTCTTGGCTTGCAGTTGGGATCCAACCATTATTCCCTGCAGAAAAACAAAAACAAATTAAATTAAACACACAAATATAACTATAACCTATAGCTTAGTCACAAACAGTAGATTACTGGTAGAGTAGAGGACTGCATAACTGCTGCACTCCAGCATGGAGTTTTTAGTGATTTGGTATATCAGGACCCAATATATAACTTTCAGTAAACTGCAGTATGTCACATCACAACTTGGCATGACTTGAAATATTGGGCTATGTGAAAAGATGGGCCTAGATATCCATCACTACTAGCAAGCTATCCATTGTACTAACACTCACTTATATCAAACTTCTGAGATGTGGATTAATCGCAATTTATCTAAAACTTACCCTTTAGTTAGCAACACTTATGCGATAAAAATTCACAAGGTTTATATCAACTAATGTATTTTATTATCTAGGAAAAAGTAGTAAATATTGTGAGTCTGTTGCAAACAAACAAATATTGTGTTTGTTTGCCCTTTTCGGGAGTTACACCTGGCTCCAAAACTGAACTGAACAGCAGAAAGTAGACTTGTTAAGGTCGGTTAACATAAGCAGCCGCAAATGCATTAGCTTGTCAGCTTCCGGTAACTACAAACGTATCAAATTGAAATAACTACGAATAGTGTCCCTCTTTACAACAGTCATAACTTATGCCGGAGTCAGACTACAATCGATCGTTTTATCTTGTGTAGTGTGACATAGTGCACGACAACTGACGCCGCATCTGGGACGCCTCATAAACAAACATGGCGAAGTGAAAGAGGAATAAAGTTGTTGGTGCCACTAGGTAGAACTATGAAACCGAAGAAAGGTTTGCCGAGCTCTGGCATTAACACCCCCATTAACACCACCGTGGAGGCTAGCCAGCTAGCTACATTTAGGTTTCATTTCTAGGTTTCACACTGTTCTCTTCGTGCGACCCAAGAACGGGTCCACGGTTGTTTTTTCTTTCGTTTTTTCCGGCTTTGCGGAACACAAGACAGCCAGTATCATACATGCCGCTTCGGACGCCATTGTTTGTTTACATTCTTGTTGCCCAGTACCTGCTTTCCGATGACATCACGCACGCCGTTGGTCGGTGACCAACGTGTACTCTGTCATGTCTCTCGGCCAAGTCACGGCAGGAATCTATCACTCTATAATCGCCTAATTCGACACAGTAACCATCGTAACAGACAAAAATATCATGTAGTCTAACCCCGGCATTACGTCAATCGCGCACACCAAAACACAACGGATGAATATAAAAAAGGGCCAGGTGAATGAGAGGGAAAGACGCATGTAATCACTGCGGGCTCTGAATGACAATGAACCTGGCGTGTGTGCAGCACCACGGTTATTGCTATTTTTAGAGGAGCATTCATCTAATGAATGGAATGCAAGTGAATGAGAGGACACGTTTAAATAATAAATAATAAAGCTTGTATACAAGCGGGTGAATTTAGCAGCTAACTCACTGCATTGACAGTCTTGAGAGTATTTCTGAATAATATTGGTGTTGCCGTGATATCTACTGAAGTTAGCATGCTAACCAGCTAGCTCCTGTCCGCCCTGTCTCCAATACCACTTTGTACCTCAATGGTGCGAGGCTAACATTACCATCTGCGAGCAGGGAGAGAGGGCGCAGCAAGCACTAAGTCCACGAGAATGAAGTGAGAATGAACCCGCTTGTGTGCAGCTATTTTTAGCTAGCGATATTTTTTTTGCTTTTTATATTTTAGCAGTAATTTTCAGCCATCAATGAATGGAATAGAAGTGAATGAGAGTTCATCTAATGCTAATAAAATAATAAATGATAAAGCGTGTATACAAACGGGTGTAGTTAGCAGCTAGTTAGCACCGACCTGGAGCCAGCTGTGGCAGGGCACCACCACGTACGAACATAACTACAAACATGTCAACTTCAACTGCTAATAATGTCCCTCTTTACAAGTCATAACTTACGTGGTCAATCGCGCACACCAGAACACAAAGGATGAATATAAAAAAGGTGAACGAGAGGGAAAGACACGTAATCACTGCAGGCTCTGGATGAGAATGAACCCGCTTGTGTGCAGCTATTTTTAGCTAGCGATATTTTTTAGCTTTTTGTATTTTAGCAGTAATTTTCAGCAGATAGCGCATTCATCTAATGTGCCATCGATGAATGGAATAGAAGCGAATGAGAGGACACGTTTTAATAATAAAATAATAAATGATAAAGCCTGTATACAAGTGGGTGTACTTAGCAAATAACTCACTGCATTGACAGTCTTGGGAGTATTTCTGAGTAATCTTGTTAACTAATAAACACAATTAATTAAATAAGTTGTAAAGCCACTTTGTTGAGGCTATCAGACATATAGTTTTCATTTAATGTACAAAATATATAATATTAAGGGCTTACTTTTCGTTTTTCGATCCTGCAGAATTTCCCCGATGCAATCCAGCTTCAATGCTAACATCCACGGCTCCAAGCGCAGCAAATCCTCTTGACGTAGATATGGCGCCTAAATGTGTATGATATGGTGGCAAAATGTGTATAATTTGGCGCCAGTGTGTGTACCTTGCAATACCAATTCCCACCTGTTGGTGGCACTATTGGAAGGACACACATACACATCATGGTTTGTAAAACCCATATTTGTAAAGGTCATAAAAAGCGTGGGGAGGGTTATAACAGTCAAATAGCAATATTAATTGATAATACCAGTAATGTAGTAATCATACATGTATTAATACTGCTTTCAATTATTATTATTCAATAATTATAACAATTTAAATTCCCCGAATTACGAGACCATCAAAAATGGTCTCCTAACCCGAGTGGTCTTGTAATGCTGGTGTGTAAACCTGAAAATTGGTTTGATAAACCACTTATGCCTACACACACACACACACACACACACACACGCAGTTAAATTCCTATTTTCACCAGTATGGGCTGATTTAAACACTGTGAGTGCCGCTTCCACCGTTGGCTTTTGTCAATGCCATGGAACTGCATCAACACTGGAATGAGATCCTTCTGGACGTTAATGTGGATCATCCACCCTAAAACTGAATTCACATGTGATTCCTACAGTCTCCGGCCCGTCGGTAGCGGATCCGCTGTGTTGTCTTTTAGTGACGGATTCGAAGATCCACAGATTCGGAAGTGCAATTGTTTCACGCTCCCGGTTGGATTGAAGGAGATCACAAAGCGTGTAATTCCAGGTTTAGGGTTGTTTTTTTCCCCCTTTAATACTCGGCCGATGAAAGATATGGATTTCATAATCGCACGCATGCATCTTTCCTCCCGCTTATCTCCAAGTAGTATTTGGTGTATCGAGGACCAAGACAACGTTTACTGACAGAATCCCATTCGGCGAGGGAAATGCAGCCCATAGTTGATTTTCTGCATTGATCGAAACAGACTAATATCAGAACTCTTCACAAATCCAGTGATTCCTCTGGAAAATGTTCACACGGAATTCCTTTAACCCACTTAAAGACACAGTCTCTGCAGAAACTCCTTAGGGAAACAAGCACAATTTCAACTAAATTTAATGCTGCCTTTGAAAGTGCCAAACACATTACTATATACTGCATCCTTAACAGTAAAAAACAAAATGGAATTATCCTTCTATAAAGCCTTTGCAGATGTTCTATTTTTTATGAAAACAGTGCAGGCATCTCTTTAGGGCTCAAACGCCAAAATAATTTAAAATCAACATCATGATCAGGATTTTCGCCAATGTAAATGAATGCTTACTGTAAACTGAATCTCACTGAAGAGTAGAAACAGCTGAGAGAGATTAGGCAGAGTAGCTGGAGAAGAATGGCTCATTGTTGTGTTTGCATGTGTGTGTGCGTGTGTGCGTGTGTGTGTGTGTATGATTATTATTCATGTGGAGTTGCTATGATACAACGAAGCCAGCTGGGGAGCAAGCACTGCGCTCAACCTTTGTTGCCCTTCCTCATTTATTAAACACACACGCAAAATAGAAATGCATGCAAGCAAGGCCCTGAGCACGCACACACACACACACACACACACACACACACATAAACACACACACAACCCTCAGTACTCTTGCTGATGTTTACATTCAGTGTACAATGCCAGGCACCTTAACTGGCTTTCTCTCCACCCACACACAGCATACACAGGCTTCTGACAGCATGTAGGACACGGGAACACAATGTAAAGCAATAGCAAAACATGAGAAGGAAGATATAGAATATATGGAAATGTGACCCTCCTTTTGATGCACTGCCTTCCCTTGCTATACCGCAGACATTTTTACCATGGTCGGCCAATTAAAACGGAGTAAGCAGCACTCAGTCGTCGGCATAGATCAACACCGGGTGTCGACAGGGTGCAGGATCAACAGATGGAACCGTGGAAAAGACCTGACAGGGCAATGCGTTCTCGCAACAAATCCTGTAGGCCTGGTAAAGGTTTTAGTCATGGTTAAAGAAGAAAAATGTCCGCTGAATGTTTGTGTCTATACATGTGTTGGGAATTGAACCCAGTTTGCCGGAGTTGACGGCAAATGTCTCCGCCTTGAATTGGATAAGTGGTGATCGATTTGTGCAGATCAGTTTGCCTCTGCATAAGGGGAGAGAGAGTGGTTAAAATAATGTGTATCCCCATGTATGTACTTGAAGCGTAATTGTCTGTCTGTGTGTGTGTGTGTGTGTCAAGTGGAAAAGATAACAAGGTTATGCTGGTAAATCTGTCCAATATGGAACAGTCAATACTGGGATTACTCACTGTGTGTGTGTGTGTGTCCTCTACTGTTTATCCCTTTACCCTTTCACTTTTTTTTCAGTTTTAAAATCACTAAATGATTATGTGGTCAGGAATTTAAAAAAGTTAGAGACAACCCATGACACGAAAACTTTGAAGGTCTGAATTAAAAGTATGTAGAATAAAGGGTTTTTCCTCAACTTGCGCTCCCTAACTCATAAATGCAGAACCTAAGCCTACATGTGGTTTTGCATAACTTTAGAGGGTTGTTGGCATGTGTCGATCCTTAAGAGGATACTTTGTCAGGATCGAAGAGGGATAAATCAAGAGAGCATATGGAAAAACTCACTGAGAGAGAGAGAGAGAAAGAAAGAGAGACAGACAGACCCTCCACAGGTGATGATGACTGTCTAGGGAGTAGCAAGGGGGTTTAGTAAAGAGTAATGGTCCATGGCCTGTCTGGACAAGAACACACACACCGTGCAGTGACATGGTAGTGTGGCCCACTAGGACTCATTATCACCTGGCCAAAATGCACCACTGACCAGCCAGCAACCACTCACGCACACTCACACACACACACACACACACACACACAAACATATACATACACATACACCTGGTCCAGGTGCTAGTATCAGTTTAGGGTCACTGAGCAGCATTTGAACCAATCTGTAATGACCTCAGTGGTGTGTGTGCGCGCGCTTGTCTCTGCCTGTTTGGTGTGTGTGTGTGCATGTGTGACAGAGGGCCAGTAAAACCTGCCCCTGCTATCGATACTCTCAAGAGTGTCACACATGCCTGACTGACCGTCTACAGCAGGGTTACTCATAGCGCAGCTCGCGAGCCACATGCGGCTCGTCAAGCTTTAATTGGTGGCTCGCAGGGTAGCTTATAACAATATAACACAGCCAATACATTTTTTTAAATGTGCTACATAAATATACAATGAACACTACACTACAAACACGCAAACATCCGCATTTTCTTTCTCCTTTCACCTCAATTAATGTTGTTTCCAAAAGGGGGGTAACTGTCAAACCTGGCAACGCAGCACGCTTACAGCATTGTTTACAACACCGGCTTACTTGACGGCAGTGCACACTTGCAGGTCATGAAAGCTCAGCTAGCCAGCGTGACATGCACAGGGCACAAAATGGATCGATTTCTAATCCAAAAAAAAGTCAAAAACCAGACGGACAGACACACAGCATTGTAAGGAATAGTGAAGATAGAGTCTGAGGAAGCAGCAAACGAAAATCAACATGAAGACGCCGGAGAGGGGACGAGCAATAAATATGGTCTTAATTGAAAATGTATTGGCTGTGTTGTTTCTTTTTTGTGGGATGACCAATTTATATGTAGAAATGCTCATCTGTGTGGGTGACTTGGTATATTGTCGTAAAAGTGGCTCTCCCCTTGACTTTGCTCTGCCAATGTGGCTCTTGTGAAAAAAAATAGTGAGGATCACTGGTCTACAGGAAAGGGGAAATGAGAGGATTTGGAGTGTGACATTAGTGCGGTTGTGTGCATTTCTCAGTGTGTACGGCTGCGTGCGTGTGTGTGTGTTCGTATGAGTGTAGGCCTTATTTCCTTGTCAATCTGCGAGGTTGCAAGGGTCAGTGACTTAGTCTGTGTATATGTGAGAGCAATCGAGCATGCACTCCTGTCTCTGCTTCACTGCGAGTGTGTGTGTGTGTGTGTGTGTGTGTCAGACAGAGCAGGGGGTTCAGTGTGTGTCACAGCGGTAGCAAGTAACTCTAGTAGGTGAAAGAAACTGAGAGCAACCGAAAAGGGATGAGGGCGGAGGAGAGGGAAAGAGACAGGGGAGAGGGGAGAGGGGAGGGAAAAAGAGTGAGAGAGAGAGGTGAGGAGAATGTGGAGAATGGAAACTGTTTTACACAACAAGCCTGGTTAGGTGGATGACCAGGGTCGGCTGTATCTCCTCAGCCGTGTTTACTAGCAGGCAGAATTCAACCTTATAAGTTAAAAAATATACATTTGATTTCACACGATATCGAATTTATATCTACGTGTATTTTTGAAAGGATTGGGAAAATGCATGACCCAAGCCTGGTGTAGTGGTTCTATGTGGACAAAAGCGAAAGCAGCCTGCTGAAATTATATCTGCCATGTTACATTTCTGTTCAGTATTGTTAGGTTTCACCATGTACGTGTTAATTGGATTCTTAAGTCTTTACAGCACCATGAAGCTTCAATGTAACCTTCTGTTAAATGGTTAATTTCACAGACCAATTTGAACATGGTTATAGAGAACCTTTCTAAATGGGTTCGGCTATGGTACAAGCCTAAAGAACCATTTCCTGCCCCTACATAGACAAGTAGAGTAGAGCCAAGACCTGCGTGTAAGGGTGAAACAGAGTAAATCTTAAATCTTGTTCTGTAACAGAGGTGTTATGAGTGGGCACTTATATTTCCAAGCGTGTGTTTTTGACATTTTACAGATAGCGTGTGGGCGGGAGCTAAACGCAGCACAGCAACGATACATGAACTCGCAAAAACAAAGTTGATGAAGTTGAGTGATTAAACTCAAACGCAGCCGAGAAGCAGTCCAACCAGCACTGTAACATTCTGAGAGAAAGAAAGGCAGAAAGACAGAAGGGAGAAACAGAGTGCAATGCTCTTTGATGAATTGGTTTGGAAGGAGAGCAGAGTGCTGGTGAGAGCAGAGAAAACAAACTGGACCGAAGCGTTTATTTACACTCTGCTTCTCAATTAAGTCTAATAGGCCACTTTAACGAGGCTGACATTTCATTATGTGATACGGAAAGCTGAGTGTCTTTCTACAGGATGTATGGTTAACACCTGTGTGTGTGTGTGTGTTTGTACATTTGTGTCAGTGTATATGCGTGAAAATATGCCTATGGTACATGCAGGCATATGAGGCTGCATGTGTGTTTCACTGCAGTGTATACACACTTGCATACCTATATATGTGTGTGTGTGTGTTTAGGCCTGTTTTGCCATGCAGCCTCCATCCATCCTCAGTCTTTTCCCTCCCCGCCTCTTTCTCCGCCGTTCCTCTGCGGCGGCGTTTGTCAAACAGGACAATCTGGAAGGTTTCAGCGGCAGCGGGAATGTAATGGGCAGCATCGTAATCTTCCACCTATAGGAGTGTGTGAGTGTCTGTGAAAGAGAGGGAATGACAGAAAGAAGTGAAGAGAAAGGGGGAGTGTGTGTCGGCTGGTGGAATACAGCGAAAGAGAGAAAGAGATAGCATTCATAGAGAGTGAGTGAATGCATGTGTTCCCTGGTGTGTGAGAGTGTGTGTGTGTGTGTGTGTGTGTGCTGTGAGGAATGCAGTAGTTTGAAGCTAAGGGAAACTCCATCCATGGCGATGTTTTAAGCAGCTAATAAACTCTCATGGCTGAAAGGATGAAACTCTATATACACCAGGTGAAAAACATTTCTCACGCTCGAGTGTGTGTGTGTGTGTGTGTGTGTATGAATGCATGGGTTCCTCCATGTGTCTGTCCATGTTCATATGTGTGTGTGTGTGTGTGTGTGTGGATAAAAGTGTAGTCTCAGGGGCCATACATTTTAACACAGAACAGTGATTTTCCATAGAGGGTGGAAACGTCAACAAAACCAATCGATTTTTTTGAAAATCACCTGGCAGTGATGTCCGTTACATTGGCAATCATATGATCTACGCGTTGTTTTCACTAGCGAGGAAAAAAAAAAAAAAAAAGCATTTTGGGATGTTTGACAAGTCCTCATCACACCAACATATGCACAGAAGCATGCAACGCGTGAGAGAAGCGAAGACGAGAGCTTCAACAGGACAAGTTGTTGTTAGCGTACCTGTCAGGCTTGTTTAGGTTCCCTCTCTCTCTCTCTCTCTCTCTTTCTCACTCTGGAGTCTGGCTTTGCTCTGTGTGTAAATGTGTGTCTAAGTGCTTTGTGAACTCTTACAAATGTGTGTGCATGTGTGCCTGTGCGCACGTGTGTCCTAAGGAAGACAGATGACTTTCCATTCAGCCCACAGTGGAAATCTGTATCTTCCGAGTCCTTTTGTTGCTGCAGTCCTCCCGTCCTGCATGCAGACATTTGGTCCAACTTTATCATCATCAGGAAACTAGCAACGTTAGTCTACTCTGCCCCCAGGTTTCCACCGTACTGCATGCTATTTAGCCACAGTGAGCTGTCACGTAAACAGCCGCAGTCCAATATTTGTTTGCATTCATTTACACTCAATTTCTATAGGAGAATAGTTGGATAAAAATGGAAAAATCATAAACATTAAAATGTATGGACTCAAAGAGCAAATCACAATTACAAGGGGAACGACACACTTGCTTACTAGCATAATTTTCATTTAAGAATCTGCTCACAAATGATGTTGAAAAACAAATTTAGCCCTTCTTGACTGCAGAAATGTTTCTGAGTATCACTGAGACTCTTTTTAGAATGTAATTCTAGCACTCTAAATTCTATTACAACTGTAGTAAACTCTTTCTTCGTGGGGAATAACACAATGTAAGTGCAGTGTGTGTGTGTGTGTGTGTGTGTGTGGGTTGAGCAGCAGTGAAAATTATCAAAAAGCTTTTGGGAGTCTACTCAATTTCAAATGGCTTTGGGATTGATGGATTCATTCCGTATCAGTTTCTAATAGGGGGGAAAAAGAAAAAGTGTTTTGAACGCTGCCATTGGCCTTTCATCACGGCACACACCAAAACATCTGGTGCACGATAATGGGCTTTGCATTTGGTCTTTTCCAAATTCACCGAAACCACTCCATACAAAGTCTCTTCAAAACCAAAAGCACACACCCAAAGCCGGAGTTGATCCACCCTGAGATCGGCAACAAAGAAGTCATCTTAACCCCGTACAGACTGTGATCCTGCCTCTGCAACTTTCTTGTTCTCTCTTTGTTTCATTTTCCCAACCCTGTTCACTTCTAACTCAAACTTTCTTTCACTTGCACGCACAAATGCATGCATGCACGGACACACACACACACACACACACACACACTAAATGCACCAAAATCTCTTTTTACACAACACCAAAAACCACTAATCTGGCTTGGTACCATTTTCTCTCCACCAGTATCAATGGAATAAGCCAAAGCTCGGTATTCCCAATAGTATTTTGGCATTGCCATCATCATCACTGGATTATAAAATGGGATTTCACACCATCCACATTAACTCTCTACAATCTTGAGGATGCTAGTGGACCTAATGATCCCAGAATGCGATTACTTTAGCAGTTAGATGATTTCTGCTGCTGTAGCTGGAAAAGTTAGCAGCTATAATTTGAACTTTGTTTCATTTCTTATCACAATTTCAATGTTTTCATGGTCTGCGTGCTGAGAAATTGCCATAATTATCATAGGGTACATAAATCCAGTCAGTCGAACTACAGTCGAACTGAAAATGACGTTCGTTTTCTCAATTCCTTAGCACTTATTTTTTGGTACTTTTTTTCCATCCAACAGCAGCCGAGTATTTAGGAACCCCTAGTGAGGACAAGACAAAAGATGTCAAACATGACAGATTCCCCTTTCCCAGTCAAATCAAATGAATTCATGAAGCCCTTTTTACAAAACATGCCCATTCCAAAGTGTCTCACGGAGAAACAAAAAGGGCACAAAAAGAACAAAAGGACTACAAATTTGTTGTTATAGCTTCCTGTCATTTTAGTGTCATTCCGTCACTCCTGCCGCTGAACCCAAGAGACACTGACCAAACCGACAAACAGAGGTGGAGAAAAGACTTTTGGGGAAAAAAACAGTCCAGAAACACAAAAGAAACCAAAACTCAAACAACTACAGAGTCCACCCGAAGACACACACACACACACACACACACACACACACTCCCAGGACAAACCAAATCAGGCGATTGAGAAAATGACAGCTAATCCCCATCCTCGCTCGCTCGTTATCCTTTTGTAACTCTTTTATCTGTGTTCTTTCATTCATCCCTCGCTTTCCCCTCAAAGCCGTTTCACGGACAACCATTCCAGGGACAGATCATGTGACCCCCCCGATATATGTGGGATATAAGAGTGTGTCTAAGCGTGTGCGGGTGAGTGGAGTGACCGATCACAAATGCAGTGGGGTTTTTAACCTACACTGTCATTTGGTTGTTTGGAAATTTCACATTTTGTTCTTTTAAGGAACGACAATAAAGCGTTATAATCGTATACAGAGAGAAACCAGAAAGTAGTTCCAGGCAGAGGGACAGATGGGGAGAGGAAAGAGGATGACATTTGGAGGCCCTTATAAACCCCTCTCTCCATCCCTCCATCTCCTCCCCTCCACCCTCCCTCCTCCATTCCAGCCTTCCAGAGGATAAGTTGGGCTTTAGGAGGGAATCTGTCCACCAGTTCTCCATGCCAGCACATGGCACTGAATCACGAGAAGATCAACTCATGGCACTACAACAAAACTCTTAACAATTGGGATGGCTTCCCTAATGCAGCACTGCAACAAATATTAAGGCTGAGCAGTACTCGGTATATGCAGTAAAACTGATCATAAAATATAACACATTTATGGCAGCTGGTAATGAATTAATACATTTAGGCAGTCTGAGCAAAAAACAGTATTTGGCTTCTTCAGTTTGTAAAATCAATCGAATGAGAACCTTCCTTACCGGGGACTCAACCCAGCTTCTTCTCCCTCCATCCCCTCCAACTGATCCAGAACACTTCAACCTCCCCAAATGGCACTTTAAACAATTCTGCCTTTGATGAGGATTCTGAAAGACTAGGCTAGAATTGATGATGTTAAAGACCACATTTAAGATTAAAATCAAGCACGCAGCCATGCCATCTCCATAGACAAACACTGGCAGTCGAATGGGCCGTACTGAAGAGCTCAGTGACTTTCAACATAGAACGTAGCAGATTCTCCTTGAGTGTATTTACACTTTAACAAGAGATGGAATTAGAGATGGATTAAGTGAAGATGGAAGTAAGCAGGAGGAGCACTTGGTCAAGTGCAGGACTCTGTCACAAGACATAGACTTTGTGGCGCAACGATAGCTCGTCTGACTCCAGATCAGAAGGTTGTTTGTTCAAATCACATTGTTCATCTCCTATGTATTACTATAGGATTTTGAAATATCATTTAGACCTAGAGTAGCTGCATGATGTTTATATAGTAATGACTCCAACCGTACTGGGTATTTGTATATGTGGTATATGTGTCTATATAGCAGTGCTTATATGTTAGACAGCATTCACTTCCTAACAGAAAAGCTCTGACCTGCACATGATTTGAACACACAACCTTCTGATCTGGAGTCAGACATGCTACCGTTGCACTAAATAAATAAATCTAAATAAACACCCTCTGATGATGAGTACAAAGACAGTCCTGGTCCAGGACCAAGTGGAGCAAGAGGTCTCACTCCTGCTTACTTCAGTCCGATGGATAGACTTTATCTCACTGTCTCATGTTCTGTACATTAATTAAGTTTATTTTCCAAAGCCGCTGGTTCAGTGCTGTTATCTATTTAACATTCTCTTTGGTAAACTGCTGGACTTCAAAACACACTTCAATTCAAGTATCAAGAGTGAAATTGCTGGATGTTAAAACACACTTGGCAGCATAATGGTCAATAAGTGTTCACTGTAGCTGTAACTTTCTGACCCAACATAGAGGGCTCTATAGTGTCCCAGTTGTACTGTTGGCCAGGAAGTAGCATTAATATAGAATGTAACTTATAGGAGATGTATAGCCAATACAACTTATTATAACGGCCTATGTCAAAATCAATATAAGAACAGCCTGATCGTGCCATTAGAAACCTAATTCACCAATCTTGACAGCCTATAGACTATAGAACTCCACACAATGTTATAAAGGTTGATTTGAGAGCCAAAATCACAAACACTGCAAGAAGAGCAACACTTGAACTACCTTTGACTGGAGAAGACTTCTTTTGCACTGAAATTTGAGTGAAAACTGAAAACTGAAAACTGAGTCTCAAACCTCTATTATTAACTAGGAGAAAGAGGAAGAGGAGTGGAAAGACTTCTTTTTGACTGGTGAAATGCGTCTCAAAGCTCCATTATCTCCACCACGTGAGTTTTCAACATTTCTATACATGTTCAGTAAACTAACAACAAAAAACAAATCAGAATTCAACAGGGTGTCTGTGGCCCATCAACATGTATCTGAAAAATCCTTCTAGCCACGTTTTCACTGTTGAACTTACTGTCTTTTTGTACTTTTAGGCTGGTACTCTGAACATCCCTGGATGAACATCACACTATCTATCACATTCTCTGATGGGCAGGAGGAAGATGATTCTCCTGAGGTGACCAATGAAGAGAGCCAGCCATCAAACGCCTCCTCAAAATCAACAGAGGAGGAGGAGAAGAAGGAGGTGGAGGAAAATAGTAAGGAGGAGGAGAAGGAGCAGATGACTGATGATGAGAACAAGTCATCAAACTCCTCTGCTGCAGCCAGCAGAGGCATCTGCACTGGACTGGCCAGAGTCTGTAGAAAGAGGAGCAGGGAGGAGGAGGTGGAGGTGGAGGTGGAGGAGGAGAAGGAGGAAGTGAGGCCCTCCTGTCCCAAGGCTGGAGCCAAGAAGAGGCCCAGAGTCTCCAGAAACTGGACCAGAGAGGAAGAGGAGGAGGAAGTGAGGCCCTCTTGTCCCAAGGCTGGGACCAAGAAGAGGCCCAGTGTCTCCAGAAAGAGGACCAGAGAGGAAGTGGAGGAGGAAGTGAGGCCCTCTTGTCCCAAGGCTGGGACCAAGAAGAGGCCCAGAGTCTCCAGAAAGACGACCAGAGAGGAAGAGGAGGAGAAGGTGAGGCCCTCCTGTCCCAAGGCTGGAGCCAAGAAGAGGCCCAGAGTCTCCAGTAAGAGGACCAGAGAGGAAGAGGAGGAGGTGGGGGAGAATGGTGAGTAGAAGGAGGAGATTGATTCATCTGAGATAACGGATGAAAAGAGCAAGTCATCAAGTCACGATTCAACAGAGGAGGAGGAGAAGAAGAAGGTGGAGGAGAATAGTAAGGAGAAAAGTGAGGAGGAGGAGATGTTGGAGATAGTGCAGAGACTGGAGAAACCTAAGATCTCAACATCTGACAGTGAGGAGGACAATAGTGAAGGGCAGGATGAGGAAAATAGTGAGGAGAAAGAGGAAGTGAGGCCCTCTTGTCCCAAGGCTTGGGCCAAGAAGAGGCCCAGAGTCTCCAGAAAGAGGACCAGAGAGGAAGAGGGGGAGGAGGTAAGGCCCTCCTGTTCCAAGGCTGGAGCCAAGAAGAGTCCCAGAGTCTCCAGTAAGAGGACCAGAGAGGAAGAGGAGGAGAAGGTGAGGCCCTCCTGTCCCAAGGCTGGAGCCAAGAAGAGTCCCAGAGTCTCCAGTAAGAGGACCAGAGAGGAAGAGGGGGAGAAGGTGAGGCCCTCCTGTCCCAAGGCTGGAGCCAAGAAGAGTCCCAGAGTCTCCAGTAAGAGGACCAGAGAGGAAGAGGAGGTGAATGGTGAGGAGAAGGAGGAGATTGATTAATCTGAGATAACAGATGAAAAGAGCAAGTCATCAAGTCATGATTCAACAGAGGAGGAGGAGAAGAAGAAGGTGGAGGAGAATAGTAAGGAGAAAAGTGAGGAGGAGGAGATGTTGGCGATAGTGCAGAGACTGGAGAAACTTAACATCTCAACATCTGACAGTGAGGAGGACAATAGTGAAGGGCAGGATGAGGAAAATAGTGAGGGGAAAGAGGAAGCGAGGCCCTCTTGTCCCAAGGCTGGGGCCAAGAAGAGGCCCAGAGTCTCCAGAAAGAGGACCAGAGAGGAAGAGGGGGAGGAGGTAAGGCCCTCCTGTCCCAAGGCTGGGGCCAAGAAGAGTCCCAGAGTCTCCAGTAAGAGGACCAGAGAGCTAGAGGAGGAGAAGGTGAGGCCCTCCTGTCCCAAGGCCGGAGCCAAGAAGAGTCCCAGAGTCTCCAGTAAGAGGACCAGAGAGGAAGAGGGGGAGAAGGTGAGGCCCTCCTGTCCCAAGGCTGGAGCCAAGAAGAGTCCCAGAGTCTCCAGTAAGAGGACCAGAGAGGAAGAGGAGGAGGTGGGGGAGAATGGTGAGGAGAAGGAGGAGATTTATTCATCTGAGATAACAGATGAAAAGAGCAAGTCATCAAGTCATGATTCAACAGAGGAGGAGGAGAAGAAGAAGGTGGAGGAGAATAGTAAGGAGAAAAGTGAGGAGGAGGAGATGTTGGAGATAGTGCAGACTGGAGAAACTTAACATCTCAACATCTGACAGTGAGGAGGAGCAGTAGATGTTGGAGATAGTGCAGAGAGTGGAGAAATTTAACATCTCAACAGCTGACAGTTAGGAGGAGCAGGAGGGGGATGAAGAGGAGGATGAGGAGGAGAACTATGATACTGATGATGCAGTGGACACACACATACACACACACACACACACACACACACACAGATGCCTCTGTTGGACCCGGAATTACCCTTTAAGAGGAGCCGGCAGGAGGAGGAGGTGAGGCCCTCCTGGTCCAGGCCTGGGCCCAGGGTCTCCCTTAAGAGGAGCAGGGAGGAGGAGGATAGAGGTGTGGTTTGCATACAGTATTTAGCAATTAATGTGTGAACACTCAAGTTGCATGTTGTGTGACCTTCATTTCTATAATCATTTAACATTGAGATCAGTGTGACAAATGTATTGATCACCAATATGCTGCTGGAAGAGGTGACACTTTATCCTCTGATAATGGAACAGATCCCAGGCACCGATGCTGTGATTAGGGCGAATATGTCACTTCTGCTATTTCAAGGTGTTGAATTTAACCATCATGACAATGTCCCCATTGCACAAAGTGGAAAGCCTTCCCAGAAGAGTGGAGGCTGTTATAGCCTCCACTTATGGGGGGCAATATGGGGGGCAACTCCATATTAATACCCATGATTATAGAACGAGATGTTCGATGAGCTAATATTACTGAATTCTATGTCCACAGTCAGTGTTTGCCAGAAATAAGTGGGGGAAAAAGGCCTGAATGCCAGTGGGACAGATCCCCAGGTTGTTGAATGTTCAGAGGTGTACATGCTCAAAAGGAGAACAGGGTCTACTACAGTGAAATATCCCGTTAAAAAGGAATGCAATACATTACATTACATTCCAGTCATTTAGCAGGCGCTTTTATTTTACTTTATTTTACTACAGTGCATTCAACGTAGGTAGGCAAGAGAACTACTTGTCACCAGAAATCGTAAGTGCATTTCCTTCCTAAATAATCTAAGAGCAGAACCAGTGTTAAGGTAAAAGTGCAATAAGTTATCTACCTACTTTTTATTTCAACAAATGAGACAAATAAGTGAAGCAAATACGCATATAAGGAAGTGCTAAGACAAATAAGTGAAGACAAGTAAGCAAGAGATAAGAGGAAGGGTCAGGGTAGTGTTTCATAAAGAGGTGGGTTTTCAGCCTGCGGCGAAAGATGGGCAACTCTGCTGTCCTGACATCAGTGGGGAGTTCATTCCACCACTGTGGGGCCAGGACAGAAAAGAGCTGTTCCTTTCACTGCCCTATAGGCTAGCACCAGGGTCTTGAACTGGATGCGAGCTGCTACAGGGAGCCAGTGTAGAGAACGGAGAAGGGTAGTTGTGTGGGAGAATTTGGGACGGTTGAACACCAGACGAGTTGCAGCTTTCTGAACAAGCTCCAGAGGTCTGATGGTAGACGCCGGGGCACCAGCAAGGAGGAAGTTGCAGTAGTCCAGGTGGGACATGACAAGAGCCTGGATGAGCACCTTGAATCTGCAGGAGCGTGTCACTGATGCAATGTTTGCCGACAGTTGGTCGTCCAGGGTCACACCCAGATTCCTCGCAGTCCGAGTTGATGTCACCACAGCATTATCAATGGTGATGGCCAGGTCTCGGTGCGGACAACTCTAAACCGGGAGGAACACTAGCTCAGTCTTGTCCAGGTTGAGCTTCAGGTGGTGCATCGACATCCACTCCGAGATGTCGGCCAGACATGCAGCAATGCGTGCCTCCACTTGTGTGTCAGAGGGGGGAAATGACAGGATCATCTGCATAGCAGTGGTAGGAAAAGTCATGGGAGTGGATAACAGAACCAAGAGATGTTTTGTAGAGGGAAATAAGAAGAGGACCCAGAACCGAGCCTTGCGGAACCCCAGTATTGAGCCTCCTGGTCCAGACTTACATTGTGGTACCCAATCAGTCTCCTCCACATTTGTGCTTCAACTCCCTGTAGATCTTAACAAGGAACAGCAACAAGATTCCATACTGTCAGAGGCCATTAGCTGGAAAGTTAAAGGTCAGAAACCACCATACTGGCGGATGAAAAAATGCACACCTGCTGAGAAAGCACTTTGGCAAGAGTACCACAGACTTAGCTTTCATAAAGGTTTGCTCCTTCGTAAAGTTTTCAACCCATCCACTAAGTCAGTGCTGCACTCTGTACTCTGAAGGGCTTAGTGAAAGAGCTCTGCCTCGCTCCTTACCCTCCTGTACTCTCCTCTGCTGTAACAGGAGAGTGTCCAGTCTGATCAGAGCAGGGGGAGAGGGTAGGGGTCTGTCAGCGGGCCCCAAGTGACCTTTTGAGCAGCCAGTAGCTACTTTGTTTGAAACAGAGTTGGCAACAGTGCTGTCAGTCAGTCAGGGACCTGCGAACGGTATTGCTGATGCCAACTAGCAGAGGGCAGAGGGCCATGTGGCCATGTGGCTCTACCATGCTTCCATGGCCTCTGTCGCCGGATGGTTTATTTGGCCCCATGCTCAATGAGGTTTTGGCCTCCATCCAGGCCATGGACGAGAACCGCACCCGCCTAGAGTGACGAGGATGAGCAAAAGCGTGCATCGACCCTCAGGTTCGAGGAGCCGGATGAAGAGATCCCCCAGCAGATCCCCCTGGCGTCGAGCAGTGAGACGCCCTGCCCCGCCCCCTCCACCGCCGGTGAGGGAACAGTGATCCGCCAGTGACCACCTGGCTACCAGAGGAGCTCCGGGTCAGCCCAGGAAGCAGCGGAGGCTGACTCCTTTCTGGGATCGCCCACCCATTTATTAAAGATAAACGTTCCAACGAATGACCTTACATATTCCTAATGACAGCTAATTCCTCTCGTGTATGGTTCCTGATACTATGTCAGTTGAACCCGAGACCCCTGTAACGGCGAGAAGGGCTCTACCGTCTCACCCTACCAAGCCGTTGGTACTCAGGTCTACGCTTGTCTTCCCAATGGTCACACTACACACTACCTCACCTGCAATACATGAGCCTATTTTCTGGATGATTTTACTGTATGATTGTGATTTTATTGTCATTCTTCTGCAGGATGCTGTCGAATGGACAGCTAGCATCACCAACCACAAAGAAATGCGACATTTGTGACACATAGAGAACTTGTAAACTTGTGTTTTCACCATATTAAATGACCTCTCCTGAAAGATGAAAACCGGAAAACAGGAAGCATGAAAAACTGCCTGGTATTCAGTTTGCAGTGTATCTGGGGTATAAAACTTGTAAAAGTGGTTCATGTCACCATTAGCTGAGCCACTGTGAAAAAAAATTGTTCTATCATCGTCCCCCAGGAGAGGAGGATCTGCCGAGCATCTCCAAGAATCAGACTAACAACAACTGGCTTGGATTTTTGTCACTTTATTAAAAAGATTCAGTCCACAGTAGTTCAGACTTTGGCACCATCAACATCAAAACAAGTTCATCAAACGTAAAGTGTACACCCCAAAATACCATTCAAACAAAATGCTTGGATAAAAAGGGATAAATAAAAACATTACAAACACATTTTTGAAACTACAATGCATCTCACCTGGAAATAATATCTTTTTTTTTTTTTTCAATAGGTCTTTCAAAAAGAGGTAACAAGTAAAAAACTGAATTTTTGGTCAGTCACCTTTGGCTTTCTTTAAGATTTGTTTTAATACAACTAGCAATATTTTTATCTGTCAACTAGCATTCATTCCAGCTGTCACAAACAGATCTATAGTGACTACTAGGATTCCTAATTCTAGCAAGGCTACGTGTTTCAGTACCAACTCATATCAGTAACAGTGCTTGTCTTTTTAAGGGAAACTTGGATTTAATCTCCAGTAACTTGAGGAAAAATGCTGAGAACCAATTGCACTGGTCATCAAAAAAAGCAGGACACTGACCACAAAATTAGACAGAAAGGACACTTCCATGTGTCTAATGTTCAGCTTTGTCACCAAGTTGATTCAAGTAAGACTCTCAAATCTCTTTCTATTTCAATCTGGGACTATGACTGGAACTACAAATATCTGAATGTGTCTCTTCCAACTCTGGCTTTGCGTGCATACAGGAAATACTGGTTGGCTTGGGACCAACCCTCTTTCCTGATTGGACTGTCTTCAAGGACCAAGGAAATGCATCACAAAATGACACAAAACGGCAGAAACGTTGTTAGAATGAGACTCGGTGGAGACTCCTGTGGAATGCAACACATTTAAAAGAGAGGAGGCAGAATTATTTAGCAGGATCCAACCGCCTGAACCACTTGGAATCCCTCATTAGCCACGCCCACATCACAACACAATGTGATGCAGTCCAGAGTAATGAATAATGATTCACACAGAACATCAGGGAACAGAACATTTAAAGACATTTTCAGTGGTGTGGATTGGAGAACAATGAGAAATGTCATGGAACATGTTGAATTCTAACATAAAACAGTAAAAACAACCCCAGTACTCAGCATCTGGTGTGTGTGTGTGTGTGTGTGTGTGTTTGGCAGTGGGTAGGGAAGGAAGGCTTTTGAGGTGATAAAGCAGCAGAAATTGGGCTCTGATAGACTGGACACATCATAATTGGTTTCAAAAGACATCGCCATTTGGATTGAAGAGACGATCGCGACCCTATTTAATGGTGAAAACCCTGCTTAGGGTTTGGACGGGACAGGTCGGGTGCAGAGGCGGTGTGGAAAAGTCTGGTTAAGGCACTAAACTGGTGCAGAAGAGATTTGGGTGGTGGGGAAAGTCTTGAAGGCGCAGAAACCGGTGGAAACATCTCGGCGGAGGAGACTTCCCCTCTCCAGTTGGCGGCCTCACCTCTTCGTCCTCCTTGGCTCTTGGCTCTCTCTACTCCGAGGGGCTGTGGGCGTCAGCCAGCAGCTCCGGTCTCAAGCATTCGATTGGACACTGGATGTTCTGGAGCACAGAGAGAAGAGCAGGAGGGAAAGAAGATGATTGAGCAAATACACATCGCCAAGACTGCACCAGCGCCATTCTGCACTGCATGCATACTTGTCTTGGCAACATTCCCATTCCCCTTTTAAATAATGTTATTTAGCTGGTACATGCAACATAGAAATCCAACTTTTTTGTTTTAAAAATAAAAAATAACTGACTTTTTTGTTGTACGAGATCCCAAATGGAACACTAGTTATATAGAAATACTAACAACGCAAGTCACTGACCAATTTGCGGAGAGCGTTTTCTCGATACCGGTCGAAGGCATCTGAGCGAACAGGTTGCAGGAGGTCGACGTCCACCTCCGTTGGTCCTCCTGGCCTCCTGCAGTTCTCACAACGCCAGCCCTAAACAGAGAGAGAGAGACAGGTTAATGTACACACACGGGTCATTATCCGTGATGCAGCAGGGGATCCACACACACACACACACACACACTGTTATCTCACCTGTTGTCCTCCGTAGCAGGTGCAGGTACAGATGGCGCCCAGGTATTCCTTCTGCCACTGGTTGCCCACCTGGTACATTTTCCCGTCATCGTAACATGTTGAATCATCTGGAGGACATACAAAGAGACATTATTGGATATTAAAGTACGTGTGTGTGTGTGTGTGTGTGTGTGTGCGCGAACCAGTTACCAATGTATACTTACGTGGCTCGCATTTGAATTCTCCCTTGCCGTTACCCAGGCAGGTACAGCTCATCATGTGACCGTTCTCAGCGTGCCGATCCCACTTCTCACCGATACGGTAGTTGTTACCGTTGTCGTGGCACCACTCTGGAGGAGGGAGGGATCACATTCACATACAATACGTGTCACATTCTCAAAGTGTTATAGATGGACGCCATTTCTATGCAACGTACTTCTATAGAGACACTAACATCACATCCATTAGAATGGATCACAGAATCGCTCCTGCTGTGAAGAGAGTACATGTTATTGGTTCCCAGTGGAGTGGACCCATCCTGCCCTGGCGCGCGCACACACACACACACACACACCTCAGTTTTTGGTATCGTCAGGTTATCTTGAAGGACAATACAAACGACTGAGACTGAGGCAGGCCGGTTAGCTTAGCTTAGCTAGCTGCTGTCCCCTCATACTGCCATGTTTTACAGACAGAGAGGCTCACATGGGCAGACTACATGCACAACACTATATTTAGTTTAATTACATATAAAATAATAGAATTTGATGATATATATGAATCTGAATAATATGTATGTATCTGGACAACTAACATTTTACATTATTGTACATCAGATGCAAAATGCATATGATTGCCAAGGCTGCCCATGCTAGGATAGGATTACTGTGCGATGCTGCACATAGAGTTGTATTCTGTGGCTTTGTTGGTGTTTGCAAAGCATGCTGGGATGGGGTTATTAAGCCACTCACTGGATGAATCACACCTAAAGTGCCCACTGCCGAGGCCCAGGCAGCGGCACCACAGCTTGAAGCCTGTCTCCGACATGCGCTCCCACTCGGAGCCCACCTCGTGGTAGGTGTGCGTGAATGTGTCGTAGCACACGTCGCGGTTGGAGGAGATGGGGATGTCACCTGGTACTGAGGAGCGGGGGAAAAAAAGAGAGTTTAGAATTTTTATTTGGTGCGGTTTACCTTGACTCGTTTTTTCTGGTACTGAGGGAGAGAGAACATAGTGGGAAACTAACAAGCCTCTATAATCAACAATACAGTGACCAACAATACTAATGCAGTCAACACTAGTATAAGCACTGTTCTACCTAAAGGGAACATAGCACACTTTGCCAGTGTGGAATACCGTACCGGCATTGCCAACTGTAACAACTTCCTCTAGAACTTTCTCCTTAGCCCCGCCCCTCATGGCCTCTACTACGACGTTATAGGATGCTCCGGACGTCAATCCAATCAACGTGGCACTGGTGGAGGTGCCAGGAAGACGCATCTAGATGGAGGGAGACAAAGAGATTAGCTATGTATATATGTGTATATATATATATATAATCCATAAATCCATAAAAAGGGGAAATAAATGAATAAGTCACTAAAGGTCTAAATAAATTGGGAAATAAATGAATCAGTCATTAAGCTTAAAGCATTTTTTTTTTTAAATACATAAAGAAATTGAGGAATATATAAAATAGCAAAGCTGCCCACCTACTTCCTTATTATTGTATGCTGAAAAATAAAACACATTTAATGTGTATTTATGGATCAAAAATATTGTCCTCTCCTAAGTTAGGAATTCATTCATGGATTGATTTAGTTATTTATTCACCATTTTTCAAAATGTATTTGTACTTTTATTTATTTATTAATTAATTTGTTTATTTCCCTTTTTTTATTTCCCAATTTATTTATTCACTAATTTATCTATATGATATGGTATGGCAGGCTTGGCCCTCCATCATTAGAATGTGTGTGTGTGTGTGTGTGTGTGTGTGTGTGTGTGTGTACCTGGAAGTCCTTCTCCTCCAGGTGTGTGATAGGACTGCAGGACACCACGTACTCCGTACTCAGAGGGATCGGTTGCCAGGAGATGGTTGTGATGGTCTGTGCTTCTTGGGGCAACTCCGTCTCGTTGTCAGGGAAACCAAACGGCAGACCCGGCAGAGGACCCTCGCTCACCTACAGGACCAAACACACAGTATCTCAAAGATTACTGCTCAGCAACCATTAAATGAACATACATATGAAAAAACTTTAATTGTAGTTAAAAGAATAAAAATATTTCACACAGTATCAAAAATAATATCATAAACATACATCACATATATTCCAAGTCTCACTCACCTTGACCAAGGGTACTCTATTTCCATCAGGGCCCGGTACAGGGATGTAGACCAGCGGTTCTCTGAGAGTGGGTCTCTGTCCTTCTTTGGGTCCACTATGAGGACCATTAAGTCCGTTATTAGGGCCTAGGTTCTGGTACTCCGTGTAGATGTGCTGGCCTTGCTGACCCGGTCGATTCTGGCCACCGGTACCCGCCAAATGGACATGGTTGGAGTTGAAACTGGAAATAGAAAGACAACGACGGAAAGGTGTGAGAGAGAGAGAAGGAGGGGATGGACAAATAAGCAAAACTAGGTGTGGCGCTTCCTCAAACTCAGAAGTCGGAGTTGATTTGCCAGCTGGTCTTACGTCTTGTCATTGAAGGGCTCTGGGACATCCAGGATGTCCGTTCTGGGTCGGTGAGGGACAGGAAGCTGGGGCAGCTCCGGGACCAGCAGCTGGTGGTCTGGAGCTGGCTCTGATTGGACGAGAGACAGATGTACGCCGGCTGTTAGAAGCAGGCAGCGCAAAGCAAAAAAAAGGTACAGATCCACCAGCTGCATTTATTGCAGGCAAAAACACAAAATGGTTTGCCGAGTGCACCTATGCAACTACAGGAGACTCACAAAATCGGTGTATCTCTTGACACTGCAGTGCACGGGAAAACAATGCACAACTCGGTGTATTTTAATGCCGCGCTGTAAAACTTTTCCGGGGCACAACAATGAGGGTTAGGTGGGAAAAATGCATCTGGTGGATCCGTACTCCAAGTTGTAGCTGCCCATAGACATAGACTGATCTACAGTAAGATCTGCGTTTTCCCCATACCAGTTTTGGTTAGGCTCTGGGGCGGGGAATGCAGATTGACTGTCAACAGAGCACTCAAACAAAATGTCTCATCTGGGTTTCACACTCTCACACTCTGCTATTGCAACGGGCTCTGACCCACCGCGTGAAGAAACCGAAACCCTCCCAGAATCCTAACGTCCACCTTTACTACGGCAAAAACACAAGCGGCCATCAATCAATGTCCAAAGGGGCAATGCAATTCTGGAGAGCAGTTACAGAAGGAAGCCAGCAGGGTGCGCCATTGTGCTGAAAACTGCAGGAGACTGCAGGAGACATGCATACACGACTGAATTATCTACTATTCCAATGCATGTAATGTGCATGTGGTCACTGTTACTTTAAAATAGAATTAATTATTATTGTTAGGACTTTTTCATAGTTATTTAAAACAGGAAAAGGCAAAAAAGCTCTCACAGACACAAACACACAGCCACTGCCTGCAGGGGGAATCAGTCCAACAGTCAGATAATTCAATGACATACACTTGAAGAGGTCAGTGCATTCAGTGCCAATTATCCCCTTGGATGATATTGGATCGATGCACTAAATTATTGTGGGATGCCTTTATAGTGGCTACATTTTAATCAATATGTTACAGTGCCATTTGGATGCAATACTTAGAGCTACATGGATGACAAATGGCAAATGGCCAAAATGGCAACTTTTTAGGTGGAAAAAACAAACACAAAGTTAGACAAAGTTAAAATAAAAAGGCAACAATGGAGGTTTTCTACTGGCTACTAAACACAGAGATGTATTTTGTCAGGTGCAGGATGGGTACTTACGGGTTCTGGCCTTGCCCAGTAGAGGTGTGCTTCTCAAAGCGTTCTGCAGTGCAACAATCTTAATGACGTATTCTGTTCCTGGTTTTAGACCTATGACCAAACACAACAAAACAAACAAAAACTCCTTTACACCTACGTATATATATATATTTATGTGTGTGTTTACATTCCCACTTTTTTCCATGCAACTCATGTGTCCACACTCACCAGTGATAATAGCGTAGCTCTGGCCTGCGTGGGGTCTGGGGGTGAGCTCTCGAGGCAAGCCCCCCGCCTCCTCATAGGTGACGTAGTAGCCGGTGACCCCCGGACTGCGAGAGGGCTCCCAGGTGAAGGAGATGCTGCCGGGGGTCAGGGAAGTGAAACGGATATTGGTGGGGGGGATGACCACCGGTTTGGCTGGAAGACAAAACGTACTTAATAAGAGGGTGACAATACACACTCCATCAATTTGGGTCACAATTTGAAAGCAAATTGAAGATCCGACCACTCAGCCCCCCTCATTAACCGCAAAGTGTAAATGCTATCCTGTCTCCAATCTACATACAACTACCATAACAGATGTAAATGGATCAAAGTAAAGAGTAACATAAGACTAACTTGATTACTTTTTCAACTTTTTCAACTTCTTGCAACTTTTTCAACTGCCAGTAGTTAGTTTCCTTTGAAGCGAGTTGGCAACATTGCTTTAGACTTTAGACGTGCACAGTATGCTAGCAGCTAGCTAACTTGCTAGCGCCTGAACGTGACAGGAGAACGTTGCAGATTTCCAACTCAAGTGAAAAAGGCCAAACTGCCTGCGATTTTAAAATCAGACTGTTATTTCTTATCTGATCACTGTCGATCGAAGTTCTATCAGTTGGCTATTAGTAAATGTTGGCGTTGATTATGCCGTAAGTTTTGGCCCGTGACGCATCCTTATGCCGCATCGCTAACTTTCAGTGTTTACTTTCCAAGTAATCGTTTCTGTGTATTTTGCGATGCCTGAGCAGACTTCTCACCACCTCTGTGAGGGCTGTGCTGTTCTAAGCCAACACATATCCGAGCTGGAACAGAGGATTTCCATTTTACATCGAATTAGGAAGGATGAGGATGAGTTGGACTCAATGCTAGCTATCACTCACCAAACTACCTTAACCGGTATGGAGTCTACTCTACCATGGAACGGGATTGTCGCTATGGACGTTCAGCCTATGTTTTTGGAACCATCGAGCTGTTCTACTCCCCTGCCTGCTGGAGCGGATACCTGGGCTGTAATATCTAAACCAGGCCGCGCTCGCAATGTTCCAAACGCAGTGTCCTGTCCCATCCTGGAGCTGAGGAATAAATATGAGGTGCTTACTGGGGAAATGGTTCATACTCCAGACGCCTGTGGTCCCTATTCTGACCTAGGGTCCACTTCTGCCCAACGCCGCAGACTACTGAGAGATGCGGTGATCGGCCGGAGAGGGGGAGGCCTCTCTTCTTCAGAGCGACTGGAGGCTCCATCTACCAGAGCCCGGACCGACACAGACGCCTTTGCTAAGGTAATTACTGACACTGTCGCTGCCTCTACTGCTATGGGGGCAGTCGATAGTGTTGGTGCTGCTGTTGGCAACGGTGGTACGGCTGGGGATGCTTTATCTGTCATCGCCATGACTGATCCTGGCACCCTTGCCGCTCCTGCTGAGGTCCCTACTGTTGGTGCTCTCCTTGCTGCTGATGCTGTCGCTGCTGCCCCTGTGTTGGATGCTGATGCTGTCCCTGCTGTCGTTGCTATCTCTGTGCCCATGGGGTGTGCTGACCTGAGTGGGGAGCACTCGGCTGTTGCTGAGGAGCGGATCAGAGCTGTTCCTGTTGTCTCTCCTGTAGTCTCTGACACACTTATCATTGGTGACTCGATTGTCCGCTATGTTTCTGTGAAGGGCTGTGAGACTAGGTGCTTCCCTGGTGCTACAGTGGATGACATGAATACCATGCTACCACGTCTGCCTGATACATCTCTGGACTCCCTGGTGGTTCATGTAGGAGCCAATGATGTTAAAGCTGGTGCATCAGAACTGTTAAAGGAGGATTTCTCCAAACTGTTTGACACTCTTTGGGAGACTGGTAAGAACGTTACTATCTCCGGTCCCTTACCCTGTCTCAATCGGGGGGATATGAAGTATAGCCGTCTTCGCCAGCTCCATCTTTGGCTGAAGGGATGCTGTTGGTACTGGGGCATTCCATACGTTGATAATTTTACTCTCTTTAGTGACAGGTATGATTTGTACAATAGGGATGGAGTGCACCTGAATAGTGCTGGAGCTAGGCTGCTCTCAAGGAACATTCTCGATACACTACAGTCCCTCTTGTTTAAGAAAAATCTCTGCATACCTGCAAACTGATACAATTTATGTCCAAGCCTTACACTTGCACAGTTATTTCACCCCACTCAATCCTCTCCCCAGCTCAGGCTTGGGCAGTTGACCAGTCAGAATTACAGTACTGTCCTACCATCATTACTTCTTGCACCTCCACTATTGCTACCATTGGTTATTCCCACCCGAATCACTGTTAGATACCCTAGTCACAATTCAAACCGTGCTGTTGTCAGCTCAAACCTAATCACAATACCCCTACAGCCTTCTGTTGCCACTTCTATTTATGCTCCAAATAATGTACTATATTCTACAGTTCACCTAAATAGTCCGCACATTATTGAACCTATAGTCTATTTGAATGATCCACATACCTTTAAAGAAAGAAAAGGCTTGGGGCTGATTCATTTAAATGTAAGGAGCATACTCCAACCTCAAAAATTAGATCACTTAAAAATTCTGATATCTCAGGCAGACCCAGATATTTTAGTGCTAACTGAGTCCTGGCTAAAAAAATCTGATAGTGACTCCTCCATAGCACTAGACCAGTATAATGTATTTAGAATAGATAGGATTGGAAGGGGGGGCGGAGTGGTTATGTATGTGAAATCGTGTTTTTCTGCCACTGTTCTGAATGCCATTACTGCTCCTATGTGTTTTGAACTTCTTGTTTTGAAGATAGATTTGGGTCCTAATAATTCACTAAATGTGATTGGGGTGTATAGACCCCCATCGGCTGATGCTAGCTCTATTGATAAATTAGCAGATTTAGCATCTCAGTACTCTGATGTTGAAATGATCATTTTGGGTGATTTTAATCTTGATTGGTTGGGTAACAATTCCAGTTATCTCAAGGAGGTTAGTGGTAACCTAAACCTAACTCAGCTGATTACTGAACCCACGAGGCCAAATCTGAAAAACAACTCTAGATCTACCTTAATTGACTTAATTTTTTCTAACAGAAAAGACAGAATTGTTGCTAGTGGTGTATTTGACTTAGGATTTAGTGATCACTGCCCAACAGCTTGTATCAGGAACACTAAACTAAAGAAAACTCAATCTCACACCATCATCAAAAGAAATCTAAGAAACTTTAGTGATCAAGCTTTCCTATTTGACCTTTTTCATAGTGACATTTGCTATACTTCGAACATCCCTGACGTAGAATTGGCCCTAGATTTCTTCATTAAAACCTTTCTTTCAATCCTTGACAAACATGCGTCGTTTAAGAAATTTAGAGTAAAAGATAAGGTAACCCCTTGGTTTACACCTGAATTATCATCCTTATTCAGAGAAAGGAACAGAGCCTGGGCTCTCGCCAGACGCTCTAGGGATTCATCCCATTGGTTGTCATTTAGACAGATTAGAAACAAATGTACATCAGCTGTCAGGAAAGCAAAATCAGATTATTATTTAAAATTAATTACAAGCTCGTATTCAGATCCAAAAAAGTTCTGGAAGGCAGTGAATTCTAACAAAACCAAGGCTACTATTTCCTTGCCTACAATGGTCAAATCTAATGACTGTTTGATAACTGAACAAATTGAGATCTGCCTGGCCTTTAATAGGCATTTCGCACATGCTGGTCATTTGTTTGTTAATGATGATTGTGAGGGGCCCCCTACTGGTGATTGTGGTCATGTGCGAGTCGAGAGACATGTCTCTCAGTTTTCTCTTGAGCCCTTTTCTAGTAGTGTTGTTCTTGAAGCATTGCAATCAATTGATACCGGGAAATCAACTGGGGAGGATAGTTTGGATCCCTTTTTTCTCAAATTAACTGCTCCATTAATTACAGAACAAATAACATATATATTTAATCTTTCTATATCTACAGGCATAGTTCCCAGCATCTGGAAAACAGCCCATGTTTTTCCATTGCATAAAGGTGGGGATAGAAGTGATCTTAATAATTATCGTCCAATCTCCAAGTTGTCCTGTTTAGCTAAAATACTGGAATCACTGGTGAATAACCAACTCAAAGCATTTCTCACAAATCATTCTGTATTAAGCCCACATCAATCTGGTTTTAGAGCTAAACATAGTACGATCTCAGCCAACACTTTAGTTAAAAATGATATACTATCCGCCCTAGATAAAAGAAAACATTGTGCTGCCCTTTTTATAGATCTATCAAAAGCATTTGATACAGTTGATCATTTTCTTCTTTTAAACAGACTACACAGCGTTGGTTTTGATGAAAATGCTTGCAGTTGGTTTCAGAGCTATTTATCTGGGAGACTTCAGTGTGTGAAAGCTGGAAGAACCCAATCAGAGTTTTTACCCATTACAAAAGGTGTTCCACAAGGTTCAATCCTGGGCCCTGTTTTATTCACTATTTATATTAATGACATTATTTTATCTCTGAGTGGTTGTCAATTTCATCTTTACGCTGATGACACTATTATTTATTGCATTGCAGACTCTGTACAATTAGCTATGGAGAATCTACAGCTTTCATTTAATGCTCTGCAAGATGCGCTTATTGGCCTCAAGCTGGTACTCAATGCAAGGAAAACAAAATTTATGGTCTTCTCTAGGGCCAGAGACATTGCTTACGATAATCTGCATATATCAACCAGGAATGGGTCCGACATCGAAAGGGTTACAGAGTATAAATATCTGGGAATCTGGCTCGATGACAAATTTACATTTAAATATCATATAGATAACCTTGCAATTAAATTGAGGCAAAAAATTGGCTTCCTATATAGGAACAGAACCAGCTTCCCAATGATTAGCAGAAAGAGGGTTGTTGAAACAGTTTTTCTATCTGTTTTGGATTATGGAGACGTGATCTATAGAAGTGCTGCTCCCTCCACTCTTAAACCTCTAGATTCTGTCTATCATTCTGCTCTCAGATTTATTACTGGTGATAAATATGATACTCACCACTGCATTTTATATGACAAAGTGGGTTGGCCTTCTCTGGCAGATAGGCGAAATACACATTGGTATATGTTTATTTTTAAGGCCATTATTGGAAAACTACCATCTTATATCACAATGTTGTTAGAGTGGAATTATGGACCCTATTTTACACGTTCAGGTGATTGGCTTAGGCTTAAGGTTCCCCGAGTACACACTGAACTCGGAAAGTCAGCCTTTTGTTTTAGCGCCCCAGCTGCATGGAATGATCTCCAGCTCACGCTGAAGATTGATTCTTTTATATCATATGGACGATTTAGAAATTTAATTGCAGACCTGCCGGCAACAGTATGCAATTGTTTTTAGCTTTGACGTGTTTTTATGATGTCTTAAATGTATATTTATGTAAATGTGAACTGATTTCTCTATTGTATTACTAGTGTTGTGTATATATACATATATATATTGAAATGTCTGTAAATCTCGGCGACATTGTAAATGAGGGTAACCTCAACTGTCCTTCGAGAATAAATAAATGTCAAATAAAATAAATAAAAAATCATTTGTTTGTAATTACACTATTCAAGCCAACTAGTCCTAATACTGAATAGTACTAATACGAGTTAGCCCAAGAGTAGTAGTTGCCATTTACCCAAATGTTGAAAAAAAAAAAGTCAAACAAGCTGCCAACTGAAGGGAGTGATAATCACTACTTTGTCATGGGAGTTTGAACTGGTTTGTACAGAAAGTGGTTGTGGGAAAAGTCATGGAAAGACACTTGAGATAGAGTGATGAACTGATACCTGTGGTGGCGGTGAGCGTGAACGGGGCGCTGCGTCCATTCCCATTCAGTGTGTAGATGTTGATCTTATAGCTGGTGCCGGGCTGCAGACCTGAACAGTACACACACATAGGTTAAAGCCTGCCAATCTGTGTGTGTGTGTGTGTGTGTGTGTGTGCTTTCACGTACGGCCGGGGTTATGACTGTGCCACATTATCGTGTGTGTTTCTGTATTTGCTTACGCGCCTGCGCACCTGTAATAGTGTAAGATCGCGAGTCGGGGCTAATGGTCCTGTGGATGGGGGTGTGGCCTATGGCGGAAGTGGGCACGGCCTCGACCAGGAAGCCAGAGATGGTTTCCGTCTTGGAGCGCCAGGTCAGCGTGATGGAGGAGTCCTTGACGTCGGAGATGCGTACGCGACGAGGGGGGCTGATATCTGGATTTAGAGGAGAGAGAGAGAGAGAGAGAAGGGTGAGAGAATGAGAGAGGGAGAGAGGCTATTTGCACATCAAACATCTCTTCAAGTCTCTTTTCCATGCCTCAAAGCATTTCATTTGTTGAATGAATGACGTTTGGTCGAAATGCTGGAATTAGAGACTCACTGTCCAGTGTGGTGACCTCAGCTTGGACTGGCCTGCTGGTCAGAGAGTTCTTCAAGGCATAAACATTCACCTCGTAGGTAGTTGCAACCTAGTGGAAGGAGTGGGAGGGAGGGAGGTGGGGGGGGGAGAGAGAGAGAGAGAGAGAGAGAGAGATGAATGAAATAGGTTTTCTCTTCTTCTTCTCTTCAGACAGTCATAATGTCTAGCGGTCTCCGTAGTGCTGAGTGTCCGTGTGTCTGTGCTTGATGGTTAAACCACGTGGAAATGACAAAGCACGATGGCAGTACTGTGGCCTGCGGCTTCCCTGGACAGAGAGACTGCTGCTTTGAAGCCACACACACACACACACACACACAAACTGCAGTCTACAATATTCCGACTGCAGCTACAATCATAACCTTTATTACAACTGTGTGTGTGTGTGTGTGTGTGTGTCGGAGAGCTATTCCAGATCCAAATAGTTTTCCTTTGACTAAATAGGAAAAATAAAACCTGAGTTTGAGCATGTCACATGTCCCCTCCTTACCCTCTCCAGAACTCTATGTGTGTGTGTGTGTGTGTGTGTGTGTGTGTGTGGTGTGTGTATTCGTCGGTCTGTACCATTCACGTGCATATAACTCTGCAGCACTGGTGTAAGTCTGGTGCAGAGTTTTCCAGAGCTCTTCTCTTAGGAGTATGTTAGGAGTCCCTCTTTTACTTTGTAGCACTTCTAATGTCAATGTCATGGAAAACGTTATGGATCCCTGCAGGGGAAATTGTCTTTTCTCTCGCCTCCTCCACGTGAAGGTCAGCGGTCAGGGTCACGTATGTCAGTCTTGTGTCACAAATACCAAATTAAAGTAACCCCGCACACACACACACTCACCATGAGTCCAGGTATATGCGCCTGCATGGTGTCTGGGGCCAGGTTGACCTCTTTGGTCGGACCGCTCTTGTTCTTGGGATTCACCACCACCCGGTAGCCCGTCAGGCCTGCTAGCCCAGTTAGCTGGTTAGCCTGACCCGGCACAGCCCAACTCATGGTGAAGGAGGTGGGGCCAACCTGGGAAAACTGGAGGTCGGTGGGAGGCGAGATGGCTGGTCGGGGAGAAAAGAAAGACGGAGGGTTTATGTAACTTATATGTCAGTCTGAAAAAAGTGGTGGGTTTACCCTCCTTCCGATTGTACTTCTACGCCTCTTTCCCGTACCTGTCGCCTGCGTCCCAACTACCGGCGCGCTGGCCGTGTGGTCGTGCATGGCGATGACTTTCACGGTGTATTCGCTTCCGGGTCGCAGGCCGTAGATGACGGCCGACTCGGCGTCACCCCGGGGCGCAGGGCGTAGCTCTCTCTCGCCCTCCTCGGGGCTGGCGTACAGGACGCGGTAAGACGTGACGGCTCCCTCGGGACTGTCCCACGTGATGCGCAGGGAGTCGGAGTCCACGTCCGAGAAGGTCAAGTCCTTGGGGCGGTCGACAGCTGGAGGGGAAGGGGGGGCGATAAACATTCTGGTCATTTCAGGGCAGGGACTTATTTCAAACACTCCTCTCGATGATATGTGAACACTTACTTGTGACGGCAGTCTCCACCAGTGGGGGGCTCTCTCCATCCTGTCCCAGGGCATACACGCTCAAAATGTACTCCGATGTGGGCATCAGGCCTGAGAAAGTCAGCTCCGTTTGGTCTGGGAAAGAGAAGGAAACAGAAACAGAGAGACAAGTGAGAGAGGGAGATTAGCAGAGGGAAGCTGAGCTGTACAGTTTTCTAATCTGATTGTTCTAATCTGATTGCTCTAATCTGATCAACGATATGGTAGATTTTTAAGCGCAGATTTTTGACCCACTGTACGATTCTTACGTTATTTAAGGTTATTTGTTCGTCAGTTTTGTGCACCTCTGATGTGAATGGATGCAGTTTGCGTGATCACACATTTATTGTAGAAGCGATTGAAGTGGCGTGACCTGAAACATTTTGATCGGATTCCACACAAGGATGCGTTTTACTATCATTAACCTGGGTTTCAATGGACAGTTTTAGTGTCCAGTGGCCTAAATGCTGTTTTTCAGAGGCTTTTCCACCCTGAAAAGAATACAGCTGGGCCAGTTATGCACAGGAATAAGAAAAATACACCACCAAACAACAAAACGGACCCAGAAATGCAAGGTGCATCACCAACGGTTGATTTTTACATGAAAGATATTGATTATTGGCATAAAATATCGGCTACCAGTAGCTTCGGTCAAAAAGATATCGGTATTGGCCGTTAGTTACACCGTAATGCCTGACTGCCTGTGTGCACCCATGGGAAAATACCTGGAGCGACCACCTCAGAGAAGGAGGGCCCCTGTCCATTCCTGGGGGACCCCGTCACCCTGTACCCCTGGATCGGGCCCTGGGCTGGGCTCCACCTCACCGTGATGGTGCTGTCGTTCACATCTGTCACCTCCATATCAGAGGGAGACTCGATCTCTGGAAGAGGGAGGGAGAGAGTAAGGCAAGGGTTGGTTGAAGGGGAGACAGTGGGATAAGATGGGGTGAGGCAAACTTCGGTGTCTCTTCTTCACTGTGTGTGTGTGTGTGTGTGTGTGTGTTTACCGGTCTTGTGTGTGACGTAGATAGGGGTGCTGGATGCGGGGCTGTCTCCTCTACCGGTGACAGCGTAGACGGTAACAGTGTAGTCGGTGCCAGGCTTTAGGTTAGTGATGGTGGCGGTGGACTGAGAGCCGGGCACTGTGAACTCCTTAGGACTACTGTGGCCTCCTGCCGATGGATGGGATTGACAGGTCAAACGACGGAGAGATAAAGAGAGATAGATAGAGAGGTAGCTTGACCAACATTCAAACTCAATAAAATAACAAATAAATCCACTTGCCCATCCACCGCAATTGTTCTAACAATACCACTGTGCGATATTCTATTCCTCTGAGTATTTTCAGCCACTCTCCGTGGTCCTTTGATACCAAAGTCAGCTAGAGGCTTACCCGTCTCGCCGTGTGTGATCCGGTAGTAGCGCACAGTGACGGAGGGGGCGTCCCAGCGGATGGTGATGCTGGTGGGGCTGGAGTCTACCACCTCCAGGTCTGTGGGAGCATCAGAGACTGGCGAGAGAGAGAAAATCACACTTCTGTTACCAAAATAAGAGCGGTAGTAATGTAATCACTGGGACACGAGGACATGCCATGTGTGCACCGGGTACTCATAATAATGGTAATAACTAATTGCATGTCACTACTACTACTACTATTCATAATAATAAGAAGAAGAAGAATAAGAAGAAAAAGAAAAGAGTCTGAATAGCATACTGGTCTTTTGTTTCCCGCTGAGCGGCAGGCTCTCTCGCGCCCCGCTCACTGCGTAGATGTTCACCAGGTACTCCGTCTCTGGGGCGAGCCCCATCAGGGTGTAGTGGCTCCTGGAGGGGGGCAGTCTCTCGTCCTTGGCCCTCCCGCCACTGACCATCTGGTAGCGGATGCGGTAACCGGTTATCTGGCTCTGGGGAGCCAACCAGTGAACGGTGAAGGAGTTGGTGAGGATCTCGGAGAAGTGCAGGCCCGCCGGTGAATCCAGGGCTGGCAAAAGGTTGGAGGGGAGGAGAGGGAGGGGGATCAGTTTCAACAGTAAAACATCTGATATCACCCCCTAGGTGAGGTGCTGGTGCCTCCACCATGCAGTGAGAATGAAAGGAGGTCGCGTCGCACCAGATGACGGGATACTCACTCGTTCTGTGGGTGCCGACGAGAGGGGAGCTCTCTCTCTGCTCGTAGACGCACACCACGCTCACCAGATACTCCGTGTTAGGCAGCAGGTCTGCGGACAGGGAAGAGAGAGAGAACGTTGCGAGTGAGTTCACTGCAAAATGTGACGTGGTGATCCTCTGAACCCGTTCAGATGTCAAAAAGAACGATGTCCAAACATCAGGCAGTCGGAAATCTACGGGACCGTCAAGACAAACAGCTCCATTCACTGGCCACCTGATCTAAATGATCCAGGGTTGAGTGAGTGTGAGTGTGAGTGTGTGTGTGTGTGTGTGTTGTCTGCGTTTGTGCATTACTTACTCCTCAGCACCACATAGCTAGTCCCGCCTCCTACGCTGGTTTCTGTGATGTCATCCTCATCATCAATGGGGTGGTACCTAATCAATGAGGAGAGAGAAAAAAGCAGGTTGTCATGTTTGCTGTCTTCCTTGAGGGTGTATTTGTTTGTATTTTGCACTCAAACATACATTTCAAGGAATCAGGAATAAGTTGCATATTCCTTCTTCGTATCTTGCTGGAATAAAAGAATGCAAAGAAGGAATATGCAAGCCTGTTTTTTTTTTTGAGTGTGGACCATAAGCATCTGCGTATCTGTTTTAGAACGGATCACATATCTCCTTCGCTCCGTTTGTTATTCCTACCGGATGAGGAAGCTGTTGATGTCGGCGGCGTTGGGGACGTGGGGAGCAGCCCAGGTGACCTCCATGCTGTCTGGCCCCACCTGGCCGAAGCCCAGGTCTGTAGGCGCTGGTACAGCTGTGGAAATAAGATTCAGAGCTGATTGACAGGCTGTTCCCGCCACTTTCCCAGGGCATCATGGTCCTTTGGTTAATTGTATATACACCTCTCATGGCTGCCAGAGAATTGTAATGTTAAAATGATTAAATTTAATGTTAGAGGCAAGAAGAGAGGAGAAAGTGATCACACCATCGACTTTTAAACGGAATACTGTGTCTGACTTTGTGTGTGTGTGTGTGTGTGTGTGTGTGTGTGTGTGTGTGTGTAAAAATCCTATGTCTACAGTTTTACGACATCTTAAAAGCGAAAGAACAAACAATGCTTGCAGTAGGGGGCAAAATGAGCCTCAGCATGATGAACCCCCTCAACTAAAACCATATGCTCCACACACACACACACACACACACACACACACACACACATTACACTGAAAGCACAGCATGCAATGCAATTACATCAGCAACTTAAAGGATGCGCTTTGAAGAACCCTTTGCTGGCATTGCGCAAAAACCTTATTATATTACATAAAAGCACGACGCACACTTGATTCTTGTCTAGAGTCTCTTCTTCACTGGTCTGTGTGCGTTTGTACGGTTCGTACGTGCGTGTGTGTATATGGGTGTGTGTGTGTGTGTGTGTGTGTGTGTGTGTGTGTGTGAGTAAACTATGACCTCAAGTTGGTGATCATCATAAAGTCAATAACTGCCAATATGAGCAATCAGGATAACGTCACCTGGATAACCTGGATAACCTGGATAACCACCCCCCCCTTCATGTCAGCATCACCTTACCTGTCTGCTGGGTGAGGGTGGTGGGCTCGCTCTCCCCGTTCTGCGTCACGGTGGTCACGCTGATGTCGTAGCCAATGCCGGGCTCCAGGCCGTAGACGGTGTAATAGCCGGCCGTCGACTCCACCAGGTCTTCAAAGATGGGCACGCTCTCGCCGGCGGCCACCACCGTGATCCGGTAGCCGGTGATGGCCGTGGCGTTGAGCGGCGACCAGCGCAGGCCGATGGTGGTGTCGGTCACGTCGACGAAGCTGAGGTCGGTCAGCTGCGGGACTTCTGGGGAACAGAGGAGGGGCGGGGATCGCAGATAGACGAAACGTATAGACAAGACACACAGACGTGTAGAAGCAGTGGTGAGCGTTGAAAGACGTTCAGCTTCCAGTGAAGTGTGATGTTCGTTATGTCACACCAATGGAAGAGCCAATGCCCAGGCTGATTCTCCTGGTATATATACTAGATGTTGACTAGTCACGTTTTTCATTCAATGAAGGATCTCCATTGAAGGTTCTTCATATATACCCAGGAAATCAAGCATTATGGTTGAATTGGAAATAGTGCAATTGCTATTTTGCACTTTGCCACATGCCGTCACACCGGCCCTCCCCTCCAAGAGTTTGAGATCTCCACCCACCTGGCGTGATGGTCGTCGATACGGGAACGCTCTCCATGTCGTCTTTGACGGTGACGACGCTGACGTTGTACTCCACGCCGGGGCTGAGGTTCTCCAGGGTGCAGGAGTTCTGCCCCGCCTCCACAAACTCCTCCACGCTGTTCCCTCGCTGCCCGCTTGTAGGAGTGCACGTCACTCTGTAGCCAGTGATGTCTTTGGAGAGGGAGGAGGGAGGGACGGCATGGCGGAGAGAGAGAGAAACGAGAGGATGTATGAAGGAGAAAGGATGAGGACAGTAAATCAGCCAATCAGCAACACCCTGTAATTGTAGAGCCCCCACTTTGGGCCAATCACTGTCATTTTAAAAACACCGGGATGCAGCAGTGAGATGCTTCATCCTCACAAGTGTCATCAAAATCCAATCAGTGGTGTCTGAGATGCGGCACAGGATGTAGCGCCCCCATTGGGCCAATAAGTTTTATTTTGAAGTGCTGAGATGCATCATTCGCCCATATTCCATCAAAATCATATCAGTATCAGTGTCTGAGATGTTGCGTGTAACAGATGGACAGACAAATAATAGGTGGATCAGTGAGTTGTTAAATTCATCATCTATGTTCATTCATGTGTGTGTGTGTGTGTGTGTGTGTGTGTGTGTGTGTGTGTGTGCACAGGCATACCTGGTGTCTTGGCGCCGTTCCACTGGACAGTGAGTTCTCCGGTGTCTGGATGAGACTCCAGGTTGAGATCAGTAGGGGGAGACAGAGCTGGAGAGGAGGAGAATAAAAAGATATGTGAGAGGAAGAAGACGAGGCAGAGGAGGAAGAGAGAAATAGGCATAGGGGGAGGAGAAAAAGAGGCCGAGAATGGGAGAGGAAGGGAGGGGGTGAAAGGAAGAACAAAGGAGGAAACTATTTCTAATACATATAGCTGACCTTATATGGTCGATATATATTGATGTATTAATTTCTACCCGTATCATTGGCCCCTACTTACGCGTGACGACGCGGTGTGTGATCGGGGTGCCCTGCTCCTGGCCTCTGATGACCGGCTGGACGCTGTAGGTGTATTCCACCCCCGGGGTCAGACCGGAAATATAAATACTTCCCGAGTCAGAGGTCACGTCTCTGGGGGCTTCCCCGCCCTGACTGGGGCGTACCGTCAACTGGGGAAAAAGACACACACACACACACACACAGTCAGTACACAGGCACTATAGAGAGAGAGATGAATACACACATTGCATTGGAGTACATGAGGCAAAGGTCAGAGGTCAAGGTTTTCCCAGGACCATGGGAGCCTGCGGAACATTCTCATCTCGGGTGTCACATATTCTGACCAATCACATTTATCCCAGTGGTCTCCAGTTCCTTCCTCAGCAAATAGGGGAAGGGGGGAACACAGTGAAATCCATGACTTCATGGGTTGGCCGGATAAAATAATAAAATAATAAAATAATAATAATACTACAGGGACCATACCTTGTATCCGATGTGGGGCACTGGAGTCCAGGAGATGATGATGGAAGTGTCGGTCACGTCGGTGCTGAAGTGAGGAGCGTTACCCATAGCAGGGTCTAGAGAGGCAGAGGGAGACAACAAGAAGGACGTTTAGTTTTGATGAATTTTCGTGTCCCGACGATGCACACCGCAAAAGCCGAGTGAAATATAAACCATGCACTTTGAAGATTGAACCAAATGACGCTTATCATATATTTCCTTTTTAACTGTATCTCACAAATACTCACATGGGCCCCCAATATGGGGGTTTGAAGGCAAATACATATACCAATATTTTTTTTGATTTTGAGACAATATTCAGTATATACAATATTTGACCGTTTTCATGACAAAAACTCCAAAATAACATAAAATAAATGTGTTTCCACCCAGGATTTTATCCTTGACAAGGAGGAAAAGTCTCTGAAACATTATTTAGACCATCATGGGAGATGAAAACTCTTCACTGAAACCCATTAAATTATTATGTTGGTTAGCAGTGAAATTGCTCATCATAAACCCTCGACGATTTTTTATTGAAAGGCCACTATAACCCTAATCTGGACTATTCTAGGCTCCAAAAACACACACACAAACACACACAGACACACACACCCTATGAGTCTGCACACAGTGTACGCTTTGAGCTTTTGTGTCATGCATCAGTCACTCACTGGTAGTAAACGCCCCCGTCTCTCCTTCGCTCAGCGTGTTGCCTTGCTCTGAATGCAGCGTGGCGGTGTATGCCGTGGCGGGCCTCAGGTTGAGGAGGGTGTACTGGGAGAGGCGGCCGGGCAGGCGCAGCTGCTTGGGGTTGGAGCCCTCCACGGTGAGGAAGAGGCGGTAGCCGGTGACTTTGGCGCGGGGGGACGACCACAGCATCACGGCGCTGTCTTCGGTCACATTGGCGAAACGGACGGCTGAGGGAGCATCGGGCTCTGGAACGAGAAACGTAGGCACAGTTGGATCTCAGTTACACATCCTCAGTAACAATAAAGATGTGATTTTTTTATTCTTATTGGTTGATCATGCTGTTGTAAATCAATAGATAATAAAAGTTAGTTCAATTTCCAATTATTTCCAAAGATATTGTACATTAACCTGTTTTTTTCGTAATGTAGGTAATGGGCTTTTATAGTTTAATAGTTTGATTTAGGGGCAAAATTAAATCCTTAACATCTAAATTTGATACTCACTAGTAGCCTGCTCCCCCACAAGAGGAAGACTCTCCTCGCCATTGTGGATGGCGTAGATATTGAAGCGGTAAACGGTCCCCGGCTGCAGGTGTGTCACTTCGATGTAGGAGTTTTGACCGAGGGGCAGCGTCATCTCCCTCTGGGGCACGCCGGTCTCGTCCACGGGGGTCGCGGTGACCCGGTAGCCCGAGACGTCGCCGGTCGGGCTGGACCAGGTCAGGACGATCTTACCGTCGGACACCTCGAAGAACTGCAGGTCCGTAGGGGAAGCCACCTCCTCTGCGGATAGGGAAAAAAAGGGAGACTTGGAATTACTACTTTAATTCTTTAAACTATAATAGGATGAATTACTAGAAATGAGAAATGTGGACATAATGACTGTCTCAGTTTTCAATGGTGATAATAAAACGGCATCATAAATTTAAATGTATCATCCAATGCTAAGGCTTTTACTCTGGAAGAGAAAAATAAGTACTACGTCAGAAAAGACCTAATACGCACAGTGAAAGTTTCAAGGTGAAGAATACTTAGAGCAAAACACACACACACACACAAAAAAGTGCCTTATATCTGGTCTGACTTACTAGCCTCTAGTAAATTCTCTTCACCCAAAATGCAATTTAAGTTTCAAACAATCGCATCACGCAAACTTCTTTGAACCGGGCAGACGGCGCCAGGAGCATGATGAACGGGACACACACCTCTTCATTCAGCTCAGAAAGTAACGGGAGTAAAAGGGAGAGCTTGAGAGCGAAAGATTAAAACAGACATCCAGCTGGGGCAGAGGGGAAGTGAGACGAGACGGGACGAGTTGAGACTAAAAGAGAAAATAAGCAACGAGGGGAAGAGGGAAAATATATATATTTTTTTTTTAAAAGACAAAGGAAAAGACCAGACCAGACGAAAAACTCCTGAGTAAATGGAGCCGTCCAAACCGTGAATCACCACCTCCGTCAAGGTCAAAATAATATAAAGATAGGGAGAGAAGCCGGGAGAGGGAAGTGGAATGAAGGTCACAAAATAGTATCACGTCACTCAAAATACCCATAAAGATAAAAAAAAAAGAGAGAGATCGGGATGAAAAGAAAGACAGGAAAGAGAAGAGATAGGTAGAGAGATATATGGAGAGACGGTGAGTCACACGAGGCGCGAGGCCAAAATAACACAACGTAATGCAACTACTCATAAAGATAGGGGGAGAGAAAGGGGGAGGGATGACTGAAGAGAGAGGTGTCTATATATTTTGGTGAGTCAGACGAGAACATGATGGAAGAGAGGATGGGAAACAGGCCGAAGAAAAAACAGACAGAAGAGAAAAAACTAGCGACGGCCGACTACCATGCCTTTCTTCGGCCCGACCTCCCTCCCTCAGTCTGTCGTCAAAGTGTAAATCAGCCCGAGGCTCACTTGTCTGTCCAAAGATGGCAGCGCACACACTCACCTAGGTTGTCTATCTTTCACTGAGGCTGTGCAAACAAACACACACGCACACACACATACACACACACTTTTCCCCAGCATCTGCTCCTTTGGCCCACCAGTATCCCTGGCAGAAAGAACAGCTTTACATAACTCCAGTGGAGCAGAATGGGAGCAGTACAGCTGTGAACCCAATGACTTCACTTTCCATTGGAAAACTTCTAGTAGACAGAATTGGAAAGTTCTACATAAATTGCTTAATATAAAATAAAAATAATTTTATGTAGTAATAATATCAAGTCAGATTTGTCTAATTTAATGAATCGTAGAGTAGTAGAGCGTATTGATCCAATACTGATATTTAAGGAGCAAAATCACCAAAGTACCAGACTTTTTGGGGGGGAAATATCTTGTTGGCCAGTGATCTGGAGGAATAAGAGTACCTGGCAGCGGATCTCCAATGGTGCTGACCTGCACGAACACCGGCTCGCTCTCCAGGCTGTCCTCTATGGCGTAGATGCTGATGTTGTACTGCTTCCCGGGGCGAAGGTCGCTCAGGGTCACCGACGTCTCCGTATCGGAGAGGATCAGCTCTGTGCTCTCGCCTTCCACGGACGGGGTGTAGACGACGCGGTAGCCTGGGAGGGGCGAAGAAGAGAGCGTGAAATTAGCGCTAGCTGTACATTAGCCGGGGCTGCTAATACTGTCGGTTGCGCAACATACCGGTGATGGGAGCCAGCGGTTTCTCCCAGCTGATCACGATGGAAGACTCTCCTACCTCCTCCAGCTCGTGTTTCACAGGGGCGTCAGGTGCTATGACACATAGGAGTGTTAGAAAAATAATATCTCTATTCTTTTACTGTACCTCTTAGCCAGGAGTGGACTTAGTGATTTTGGGGCCCTAGGCAAAGGCAAGCATGGCGCCCCCCTGAGTCCCCACCTTCAGTCTTTTCAATACTTTTTATGCATTACCTTCAAGCTGGGGCTGAGCAAAGACTACGTCAGGCTAGAGCTCACTAGAGCTCGTTGAGTTTGGAGGCTGTGGTAATATCGCTAGCAACAAACACTAGCAGCAGTTCTTTGATGAAAAAAGTTGTCAACAATAATAAGTTTCCTCTTTTTTTTGTTTGTCTGTATCACCTGGATAGCTTTGCTTTATCTTTCTTAATTTAAAGAAAATGAGCTTGACGTCAAGTGTCAATATTGCTGTCAAGCGGAATAGTCGACTGTAGCCTGAGTAGGGGGGTGGTCATGATTCAAGATTGCATTTTCCTTTTGCTGTAACAAGAGGGGTGTTTTTCAATCAGTCCATTTCTGATGAAAAATAAGCATGTGGTTATACTCACCAGTGGTCTGTGATGTAGTGAGGATGAGGTTGTCCTCTCCAGCATCTGTAACCTCATAGACGTTGACGGTGTACTTCCTCCCAGGCAGAAGCTCGTTGATGTTCACGGAGGTCGCTGTATGGGGCAGGTCTGACAGGAAACATACTGCATTATTTACACTGATCAACCGGTTGATCAGTTTCTAATCCTGTGGGTCCAGAAAATATTTCCGATATATTGAATATATTTCCAGGCAGGTAAATAAAAGGCATTTTTAAAGAGGTCCCTCATAATTCAGTTTTCATGATTTTGTTTTCGGATATACTGTGGCTCAGGATAAGAATAATGATCTTTGCGATGTTTTGCAAATAAATGTAGTTTAGTTAAAAGTTTAATTGCATTAGTTAAATTGAATGAACTCCTCACAGGTAGAATCACATTACTAGGACCCTGATTGGCTGACAACACCTGCTCCTCTAATTCAAATTAGGTAAAAGGGGAGGCTTTCCAGTTCAAATGCTGCAAGCTGGCCTGATTGGATGGCTTTCAGGAATGCTTTAGTGAGGGGAGCCAATCAGGAGCGAGTCCAGTTGTGATGTGTTTACTGGAGTTGGTCTGAAACTGCCTGGAAAAATGGATGGTTTTTTGTTTTCTGAAAATGTAATAACTTTAAAATCAACCAGTCAAAGAAAATTAAATTTTAACAATGTCTAGAGGAAAATTTGACTTCCTATAATATGATGTTTACATTTTTTACAAATGAGGAAGACGATCTTCGTCTTAATTTCTACATGATTTTGACATCTACGTAACTTGAGAAAACATGCAAAGCTATTTAAAAAAAATTCAGAGGACCACTTTAACTGTTAAACCAAATTAAATGTTTAGTATTTTTTTTCACAAAATCTGTTCCTACGAAGCAAACACCATGGAACCTGTACTCTTAGTCCACTACGAGTAAGTGCGTGTGCCTGTTTTATACCAACCTAGCACCATGGGCTGCCCTGTGGTTTGTCCCTGCTCAGTGAGCTCGTACTCCACTCTGAAACCCGACACGGTATCAGAGGCGGACACCCAGGAGATGACGAAGCTGCTGGAGGTTATCTCAGTCACCGACTCAGAGATGTCGACCACAGGAGGGGGCGAGGTGGTCTCTCCCTCTGATCTAGACACTAAAAAGGAGAAAGAGACAGACGTGGACAGAATAAGAGTTGGTTACTTGTTGCCTCTGAGATCAGAACCAAACATAAAGAATTAGAGATGCTAGGACATGTGCAGAAAAGCAAATTAAAAAAAACCTGACTCACGCGATCCGTAGGTGGTGGTGAAGTCAAAGCGCGTGATCTCCCGGCGTCCGAAGCGCAGCACACTGATCAGCTGGCCCTCGTAGGTGATGCCCGGCTTAAGGCCCGAGATGGTGTAGGAGTGGAGATGGCCAGGGATCATCACCTCCCTCCACGGGGTGCGAGTGTTTTTCTGCCCGATGGGATGAGAGGAGGGAGAGAAGGCGTCGTGAGGCGGTATCAAGTTAGGTAGATACTGACTTTTTTCTTTAATAGACCTCGACCGGCAGAATGAGTTGTCGATTCAGGAAATAACAGACTCACCTGTCTCCATTTGAGGATGTACTGGGTGATGTGAGCGGAGGGCGAGGCATTCCACTGGATAGGGTGGGAGTCGGGTTGGTTTCCAGACTCGGTTATGATTACCTGGACGGGACGGTGACCACCTGGCGAAGAGACAGAGGAGACAGGGGTGAATAGGTGTACAGAACCGAAATGTCTGAGTCTGTGCTAAAGGCCTTATATCATCACAGTGAGATCCAGGGATTTAAGACCTGGAATTTCCTTGTGCGCAAACAGCAATGAAGGCTGGCAAGATGAAGGAAAAAATTTTGCAGATGTTGTTGTAAATGTTGGGTTGGGCAATTGGATAAATACATCAAAATAGCTTGCAGTTTTTTTTTTTCCTACATAACGAGTGTCCAGTAGTTTCCTGAACAGAACAGAGAAAGAAAAGAAAAAAAGAGAGATAGTGGAGTAGAGAAAGACAGAGGAAAAACTAGCACATCCCTGAGAGATTCCAGTCCAGGTCTCAACAGTTAAAGGGGAAAAAGACTTGCAGTCTCTGCTACTCTCCTTTCTCTACTCCCCCACCTCCTTCTCTTTTTTTCCACCCTCCTTTCTAACCTCTCTGCTAAACCCTACTTACCTTTTTGAGACCAGTAAAGTAAAGCTCCTGCAACTACAAACTACCAACAACTACCATTCCATTTCCTTTACAGCTCTGGCATTTCGCTGATGCAAACTGCAAAAAATAGAATAAATGGAGGAAGATAATTCTTCTATTTGTTTCATTTGCAGAATATATTTTTTGAATCTCATTTTTATTTTGCACATATTGTTTATCGCGTCGGGATTCTCCCCTACTGCAAGCGGCAACAGCGAACCGGATCGCAATCGCAGCAACCACGGTGGAACTTCAATGGCTCTTTAACAGAATAATCCCACCATCTTTTTTCATAATATAAACACAAGCCATGTGGTGAGCAGACTCCTGACACAAGCCATGCCGACAGAAACTGGTAGCTTCTATAAAGAACTGAGGTTTGCTAACCGCTTTTCCAAATAGCAGAGCTGTAATCAAAGTTTCTGAGCAAGTGGCTCGGTTAACCAGAAGTCGCTAGCAGATACGAAGAAACTTCTAAACAATCTGGGACCAATTACTGCCTATTACAGACCCCGCGGGCCACTGGCGAGGGGTAAAGGGTGGTGCGGAATTAGAGGCATTACACACATACAAATGGATACGCACTTGCACTTGGATGTGCATGTGCATACACACACACACACACACACACACGCATGCGTGCACAGAAACTTTGCACAAACAGAAAGAACATATGATAGATAGACGGAAAGGATGCAGTAAGGGTGTGAAATGATGATGAGAGTGTTATCAAAACAATAAGAAATACTGGGGGGAAAAAAGATTAAATTACATCCCTGGTATAGAGACATAAACACAGACAGGAAAATGGAAAGAAAGTAAACAACATCTTTTCTTGGTCTTATCTATTCCAGACGAAATCAGAGACTTTTTAAAACAAAGCAACAAAAAAAACACAAAAAAAACCCATCTACACAAACATCTACACTTGCGTTCCTTTTTTTGCATTTACCCAGTTGGGAGTTGGAGCTGCCTTTTGGTGCCCTTAAATCTTGTATGCCTTCACACACCCCCACACCCCCCCCCCCCCCCCACACACACACACACACACACACAGAGCAAGTTCACAGCTGGATGCTATTACAGCAGAAGGGTGCACTGCATTTTAACTAAATGCTGAGACCTGAACCCCTCCAAATGTTCAGTTTTCCAATAACATGGCCTCGTTGTTTCACTGGGAGATGTGCTTGAACATATCTTACAAGCTTTTGGAAATCTTTGTTTCAAGATACAAGTGTTTTTATTCCTCAATCAACAAAATAGCAAAACCACAGAAACCAAACAAACAAACGGCTTTGGAAATATTCCCCATCATACAGTGGGGGATAGCAGCATGAAGCAATGTGATGGAGAAAGAGGGGAACGGCTTGGTGTATCCCAATTATTGACTAGGGGAAGTGTGAAGGAAAACTACAGTATATCAATTCCTCAATATTCCTCACAGTTGAGCACAGACACACACACTTTCTCTCTGCTATATCAAATTCAACACACAATCTTGATAAGAGTTTCCAACCAACAATAGTGGTCAGTAACTTGACCATCATGGCTGCATCGTGCAACCCTGCATAGCTCTATTCTGACAGTTGCTGGCTATGGATTGGAGGAAAAAAAGGGACAATAGATGAAATCATAGAAGAAAATGCAAACTGCTGCACAATTCAACATCGCTTTGTAGGTGTGTTTTTCTGCCATGTTGCTAGCACAAAGTGGTGTGTTTGTGTTTTTGGTGGGGTGTCTTGTACAGCTGTGGCAATAACACAGGGGGGTAGCGAGAACAAAGCGAGGAACAAAGGCTCAGAATGGGGGTTATATTTGTCAAAGAGGAAATCACACCCACCAACCCCTCCTCCTCCTCCTCATCGGTCTGTTTCGCATCAAAGTCAAGGGCCTCATTTTCAAGGTGGCTTGAACAAACCCTTTAACGTTAGCCCCTTTTAACAACAGTGCACACATCCTTACTGTCTAGTTCACAGTGCAAGACACAATCTGTTTTGCTTACGGGTAAACACAGGTGCAGCAGGATGGCCTGAGAAGTGAACTTGTGTGTATGTGTTGCATTTCATTCATTCTGCAGCTCCGTTAGACTGGGTTAACCGGGGCCGTGAGAGACCCACACCCTATGAACCCAGTGACCTCCGCCCACCCCCGTATATGCATATGTGACTCCTTACCAGGGTAAGACTGCTGGGGCTCACAGCTCAGCTCTCCGATGCCGTTGCCATTGCAATAGCACTTATACATGACTCCGTGGATGATCTTATTCCAAGACTCTCCGATCTGGTAGAAGGCTCTCGTCTCCGGCTCCTGGCACTGGTCTGGAGAAAGAGATGAAGAGAAGAGTCACATGAAACCAGGTTTCTTCAGTTTCTTGCTGCAGAGTTTCCCAGAAATATTGTTCCTCACCTCACATTATTTAAAGAAATCTGCAGTCACTCTCAACCTTAGTCCCTCATTTTTCAACACATCCAAGACCGAAAGATGTTTCAATTTCCAATTATTTTCCCTGAAAAACGCTATTTTTTTCTTACCCATTCCCATTCCTTGACCTTCCTAGTAAGGTCCAAAAAGAAGGAGTTTTCAGTTTTGACACATGAAGAATATATAAAATGATTGACACATGAACCCACCAATGGCATCACACTTCCAGCGGCCACGCCCCTGACCGAAGCAGGTGCAGTTCATCATGTAGCCTTCCTCATGTTGTTTGGTGAAGGTCTGGTTCACCTCGTAGGTCAGACCATCCACAATGCATTGGTCTGCAGAAGACACACACACGCAATAAATGAGATGATACCAATATGATGACAACAGTTTTCAATCGATTACTCACACACACACACCTTTAAGCTGGGAGTAAGCGATGCAGCTCCATTCGCCTCGCCCGTTGCCAACACAGGTGCATCGCATCATGTGACCCAGGACGTCGTGGCGTTTGTCCCACTGGTCTCCCACGCGGTACATCACCCCCTCACTGGTCGTGCACACCTCCTCATGGGCTAAGACACACAGACAAAGTCAGTCAGCGCTACTGAATTCACTTGTATTGGTTTGAATGGAGACTTGTGACATAATTGCTTTCCACCCTGCAGCAAGCCTTTCTGGGGAAAAACTATTTGGTGCAGCCAACATGTACCCAAATACAAAGTCAGTCTAACACACACATGCACACACTTTGTTATTTAGTGAAGATTTTGCAGACTAAAAGGAAGGAGACTGTTTCCCCCCCTTGGAGATCATCAGTTCTACCCTACAATTATTACATAAGGCCTTAGAAGACACGGCAACCACCACACCTGTGTCCGTAGGAGAAAATTTCCCTGAAATGAAAGCCAGAAACAGATGTCTCTGTGTGTGTGTGTGTGTGTGTGTGGGGGGGGGGGGGGGTCACCATATGCTCTCCTCTAATTACAAGGAGATGAGTAGTTTATATCAGGATAGATAGAAAGTTTGCGTAAGTGAGTGGGCGGGACAAGCAGAGACCTGCCTGTGTGTGTTTGTGTGCGTGAGAGAGAGAGAGAGTGCTTCTGAGTTCTATGTACACATATACAGTTCTATGTAACTGTATATGTGTGAGAATGAAAATGCCATATGAACGCAACCGATTTTAAACATGTTTGTATCGGTGTACCGAAAGTGTAACCATCCAGAGAGGGGGAGGAGGAGCAGCAGAGAAGAGGGCAGATCCAGCTGTCCTGGAGCCCAGCCAGGTCCTCTTCTCTGCAAGGCAAGATCTGGACCAGTGCCAGCCCCATCTGGTTCCTGGAAGCGGAACTGCTTTGGAATGGGCCGGGGATGGGGGGGCTGGCGATCTTTAGGACCATGGGACAGTACTTGGGCTACGGCTTGGCCCAGTAGCTGAGCATGGAGCTAAGGCTAACATAGACCTTCATCAGAGAGAGTTCTGCTGCTGCTCATTTAAGACTTATCTGGAGGAACATGCACCGTTTAAAAGGTAAAACAGTAAAAAGGGTCAGGTATTGTCAGTTTCCAATCGAGGGCAAGGAACAGCAATGCTAACAACTAGAAAGATTCTTTGATGCTCAGCTTCTAGGCCATTTATGGGGGTTGTGACTAACCAGCCTTTCCTCAAGCTCAAAAAAAGATGGTGTGCCAAAATTCAAGATAGTTTTGTAATCTTGAACAAGTCTTTCCCAAGACTTTACATATGGTGCACATATGGACACAAACCAAAAAACTAAATATGTCCATTATTTTGCAAACATTACCTTCCAACATGCGTTCTGTTTCATGGTAGATTTTCCCTTTAATTACACTTGGCTTCATAAGTCTTGACCACTTGTGGTTTCAACTATTGGGAGTCTATATTCTGGATGTGCTTTCACCCCGCCCAGCCCAGTTGTCTATGGCTGAAGGGTGGGTCTAGTGCTCCTCAAGAGTTGAAATGGGACCCTGCTCTAGGCGTGGGACGTCTTTGGTTCAGCAACGTCCATTTATCTAGGCTCTGGCTGTACTTGGCCTCAACCCTGGTCCTGCTGTGAGAACCCACGATCAACCTCGACATATCTCTTTACAGCCAATGCGTTCTTTGCTTTCACAGGGTAATTTACCTTATGGGCTTAATGGCTCTTAAAGTGGCCACTTAAAACTTGTGGCTGGTCAGTCGGTGGAAGCAAAAAAAACTGTGGGAACTACAACATCTCCCTCGGGGGCTGAGGAAATTTATTGCTCGCTAATGGAAAGTAGCGATAGCAAAACTGGAGTGGAGATGCAGATGAGGAGGACTACCGAAAGATCTTGTGCTGAGATACAGAGCTGTATGTTTTGGAAGGAGATGAATCCTGGACATGAGTTCAGAAATGTGTGTTGTTGCTGAGCCCATGTTAGCTTGAATCAAATCGAGCTACAGCATATTCTCCCCAACTTAAAGTACCTTTTTCTATATGAAAAGCCATTAAAATAAAGGCTTTTTGATCTAACAGAAGCCAAAAGCCCTTTACCATTTTCCAACAAACATTGGGGGCTCCAGACTCTTGTCTGCCATTTCAAACGTCACCATTTCCATTTCAAGTGCTACGTTTGGTTTGACTGTCCTCCTGAAGTCATTCTAACGTCAATATCAAAGACCCCCTGGTGTCTTCTGGGTTTACCACAAACACTGGCTGAGATGCATGAATGTTCCTTCTTTTTGTCTTGATAGCTTTTCAGGCCAGGTTTCTTTAAAGACCGGGTGTGGACCCGAATGTTTGTTGAAAGACTGAAATAGGCAGAAAAATACCTGAAGAAAATGTGAACTACAAAAAAGCGTACTTATGTTAGATTACATATGCCAAATAGGCTAAATAAAACACAGAAAGCTAGTCTAAGAAAGAAAAATTGTATTGGAAGCAAAATATTTAACAGCCCATAAAATAAGCTTTCGGTTGCCAGAGAAGTCTTTTTAAAAATGTGAGTTCCTCAGAGAATTGTCTACACGTGTACATATTAATTCAAGACATCTGTACACACCCGAATGCCTTGATGTCAGACCAGCGTTAAGAAAAGACTGTTGCCAGACACTGAAACGGCTTCACAAGTGGACACATTGCTGAGTGTGATTTCTGCCAGATTCACTGGTTCTGTTTCGCCCAGGTTGGCATCAGGTGAGCCCTGCAGAGTATCCCACAATGTGCCATCCACATTTTCGAGCCGGTTGCCAAACAGACTCTATTTTTTCTCCCCAAACTACTTTGATGCAGCCAACAACTCAGGGTCAGCAAGGACGATTTCTGTTTTTATTGGAGCTCCCACCTGTTTGTTGGAAAAAGAGCAACGGTGCATCATGTCTGTGGTTATTGTTCTGCAGTGTCACTCCCTCTGATGAGGAGATCTTTCCACCAACTGCCACTGTTTTTGTTTGCATTGACATCATCTGCCTAACATTCTGCCATAGAGGTCAAGCTGTGAGTGGAATACAATTCACTTCGATGTGAAGATCTATTTTAGCTCAGAATACAAAACTACAGTACAGACTTGGGGACACACTAGAAGGATTCAAATCCTTAACAAGTTTGAAAATGCGTTGCGTTACACACATAAGGCTGGATTTTGCCTATTTTTTTTGTTTCTCAGTTGGAAATCTGCTCACACTAGGTGATTAGGCAAGGACGGGGTATGTAATGATATAACAGATTATCCTGTGAACTCCTGTGGAAACTTCCGCCCCCCCAAATGGTTGGGATGGTCCAGTCGGGCTTAGCATCAGTGTTAAAACCGTTACTTGTAACCTAGCCTATATCAGCCTAATTCAATTATCATTTAGAGGGCCTTTGCGAGTTCGGACTCCCCTTTGAAGACACCAATATCAATGTCAAAGACCCCCCATAGTGTTGTGACCACCTCAATGACACCTTGAACACCCGCTAAAATGCATAGCTGCTATTTTGATGTTATTTCTTAATTACGATATTCTGAATGCTTACTAGAAAATATGAAATAACAGTAACAGAACAGTAACAGAAATAATAATGGTTCCCCACATTTGGAATTATTTGATATCCAACCAAATTCCTCTAGATTTTTCAACATTTTCCAACCTGTTGGCATCATCATTACCATTTCACCCCCTCCCCCCCAGCACTTCACCGGCTTCTTTTGTCCCCCCCAATGACAGCTAATTGACGCCTACACAACAGAACAACACACGTCTGTGCCCCCAGCCTTTATTCTCTTCCAGCCCCACCTCTGCTAACAGCCTTTATGTCCACGTAATAGCCCTTTAAACCTTTTCATCCCTGATGAATGATAGATGAGGAGATAAGTTCGTACTTACAACTGGGAGGGACATTGCAATTAGCCATGCTAATGATGTTAGCATGCCCCCATGGCTAGCGGGCCAGTGTCAATAGTCAATCAATGGCATGGTGTGGCGAGATAATTGGTGTGGTGATACACACACACACACAGATAAACACACAGACCTGTGAGGCAGAATCTGAAGCATTGTTCTCCACACCACTACAAACACACCCCGCCCCACCTCCCAAAATCACTCAAACACACTCACCAGCCATGGGGCAGAACCCAAAGCGTTGCTCTCCATCGTAGTTCGTTGTGGTACCGCACCATTTCATGCCGTCGCGGCGGCCGTCCGCAGTACAGTCGGTGTAGTTCTGGCCATTGTAGAGGTAGGGGAACTGGCACAGAGCGCCGTTAGAATTACCGCCTCGAGTTGTCACCATCACTGTTAAAAATAAAAGACAATAACCAAATCGGTACCACCGTGAGTCGCCAGCATCCTTTAGGACATCCCTTAAATTCAGCATTGTCTCATGTCTACTACCAACCCCACTTTGAAACACCGTTCATCCCTACGGTCCTAATAATCGCCACTGCAATCTACTCTACTACTTACCATTCTTCTCTGTGCAGAAGGAATATTTCTGCTCTGTCTCGAAGTCAGAGGAGGTGGAGCACCAGAGCTGTCCGTCGTCGCGTCCGTCAGAGGTGCAGGAGTGGTAGGTCTTCCCCTTGTAGACGAAGGGGAACACACAGGTCTGGCCTCCGGAGTTGCCGCCGTACACTGGAGCTGGTCCATCTGGATGGTGAGCGCAACACACACACAGATGAAAATCAATACATGTCTGACAAGAGAGGCTCAGCACAGAAGTGGTTTCCAAAGTGACCTTGAGCTTTAGCCTGCTTGGGTAAAGCTCCTCAGCGGCCAACAGTAGATCCTCTAATGAGTAGTCCAGCTGGAGGATTCGGTGTAAGCCACCGTGACGGTAAGCATCTGCCCTGCTGAAGTGTCACTGAGCAAGATACTGAATCCCTACTAGCTCCAAGGGCACTGCTCTAGCGGACTTATTCGACACAGGTCGCCATTTCCTCTCAACTCTTGCAACTACTCTTGCAACTACTCCCTAGAACTACTACCAAGCCACTGGTTAAATAAAACAAAAATAAAAACAAAAAGCGGCATCTCTTACCCCATTCCTCACAGCTGACGCCATTGCCCAGACAGGTACAGATCATCTGCTTGGTTCCCTGGTTCCTGATCCAGCGCTGGCCAAGGAAGTAAGACACCCCGGCGTCCGTCTGGCAGGTCCCCTCCTGGGGAAGCTCGGGCGCGGGGACCGGCTGGTAGACTGCAGGCTGGATGTTAGTGATCACGCGAGAGCCAGTACCTGAAATGTTAAGAGTTCGGATTAGCAAGAACAAGAAAAAGTTCAAGTCCAAGAAAAGTTCTGGACCCATCAGCGACCACACGGGACAAACATTTTATTTATTTATTTATTTATTTTAGTCCTATCAGGAAAGAAATGTGCATCAGTCTCACACGCTATAATCATTTCAGGCAGTTTCAAGCAAACACCCCGCTGACTTTCCCACGTTTCATATCTCTCCCCCCGTCCCCCGTCCCCCGCCCATTTGTTTCTCTCTCACTCAGATGAGAGGGTGATGGTGAAATGGAAGGAATTTCGCTCTCACTTCAACACTTCAACTCCCCTGTGGCACTTTCTTATCTCTCCCTCACCCCCAGTTTGACTGTCCCTCTCTGGTATACGTTTGTCTCTCCACACAGAGATAAAAATAATAATAATAATAATAATAATAATAATAATAATAAAATGGGCTCTCACCCAGACCGGTTGTGTGTAGCGAGGCATGTCTCTCACACTTCCACTCCCCTCGGCCGTTCCCTGTGCACAGACACTGGAGCAGGTTGCCTCGGGCGTCCGTCTTGGTCCAGGTGTCTCCGATACGGTAGGAGGACAAGGTGTCCTGGTCGTTACAACGATCTGGGAGAAGCAGGGAATGAGAGCGATTCATCAGGGACAAGAGAGAGATCTGTTAGGTGTGATGCGATGAAACGCAGCTGCAAAGATCGTGTGTGTTCCTGTGCGATTCCTGTATCATAGTCTATTGAATACATGTGCGATGACACGTGAATCACAGCGAGCAAGGGGGCCACCCTGAAGTCTTGTATGTGACAACAAGCCGGCAGGGAATAACATTCGTTTTAATTCGTCACATGAGGCAGTATCATTCAGGAAGTAAGTAATGGGTCTAATTGGAAACACAACTGGTAGACCTTTCCACCACAGGCCATTAAAATCCTTTGACAAAACACACGCTACAGTTTCCCCATAGTCCTGCCAGTAAGGCGACAGTGTGTATGTGTGTGTGTGTGTGTGGCACAAGACTAGCGCCAGCGTCTTTAGAAGGTAGACAGAATGGGATTCGGCTGGCATGTGTGTAGACACACGTGACTCATCCAAAAACAACAGACCCCCAGAGGCAATTTCAAATGTGCTAAAAAAAAGTGACATAATGGGATATAAATGACACATCCTGAATAGAAATGAATGAAAGCAACGAGTCGTAAATGAACTTGTGACAAAAAAAGAAAGAATCGCAAACACAATGAGGGTAAGAGAGATTTGGATTGGATTAAGCTGCCCTTCTTCCATCCCAGCCAGAAACAAGAGAAGGTGAAATCTCATGGAGGAGTGGGGTAAAGAGATGGAATGATGAGTGACAGCAGAGTAAAGAGGGTAGATGGATGGATGGAAGGAGGGAGCAGTGGAAATGGGGGCTATGTAGCGATAGAACAGGGAAAGGCAGGAAAAAGAAAGACAGAAAGCATTTCTCACTTCTGGAGGTGCACGTGATGCGTCCACTTCCCTCTCCCAGACAGGTGCAGTCCACTACCATCCACCCCTGGTACGGCTTCTCCCAAGTCTCCCCGACAACGTAGGACGTTCCCTGCCGAGTTGTCATAGCAACGCTCGGCTGTGGGGACAATCAATCGCTTAATCAATTAATAACTGAAGGGTTGATTGATCAAAACCTGCCTTAACATCAACATTACTTTATTGTATTCTCAGGAAAGAAAAAACGATGCGTTCAGGGTCAAACCAACTGTCAGAAATAAGAAATGTATACTCCTGCATTAGTAAAAAAAAAAAAAAGTTCATCTGATATTTGAAATCATAACTTGTATTTGGTACCATGCTGCTCAGACTCCATGCTTTACTGTCCAACCAGGTAATAGTTCAATGATCTGGCAGTGGCTGAATGACCCCGGTACTCACAGACAGGTTTGCAGGTCCACTCTCCCTTGCCATTGCCCAGGCAGACACACTCCAACATGTACCCTCCGGCTTCGTGGGGTCTCCTCCAGGTGTCACCTATCTTGTAGGAGGCCCCGCCCTCATGACAGCGATCTGGCGGAGGAGGGGGAGGATGGATGAGAGAAAAGGGAGGGAGGGTGTGTTTGAGAGAGATGGAGGGAAATGTGTGTGTGGGTGTAGACAGAATAGAGTGAAACAAAGACACACACACATCTCCCATTACCTAACCACCCAGCTAACAGCTAACAGCTGCACAGCACCAGTTGTTAATCAGCTATGGAGAATCTGAAGATTAGCTAAGTCTGGTCTAACCCACTCACTGGCAACTGTCTGGGAGACCAAGACACACATAGAAACATAAAGACACATGCATTCTCAATGAGTTATGGTCTATGGTCAATCTAGCCACACACACACACACACACACACACACACACACACACACGACTTACTGGCGATGGTGCAGCTGATCTTGCCCTTCCCGGAGCCAATACAGGTACAGTCCCAGATCATGCCATCCTTGGGTCTCTCGTAGGTCACTCCCACATTGTAGGACCGCTGGTTGACCTTATCGTAACACGTTTCCTCTGCTGCAAGAGGGAATACGAAGGAGATTACGTTTTTAGGGCGACAAACAGGTACGCTGCAGAGAGGAGGTTAGGTGAGAGAGGACCGAGGAGAAACATTTGGCGTTTCATGAAAGGAAAAGTTAAAGGAAGTGAGAATGAATGAGAAAACACACACTGACCCAAGGGACTCACACACACAAGTGCACACACACACACACACACACACACACACACACACACACACAAAAAAGTTTATCTGAAGTTCCAAACTAACCTTCAGGTTTGCTTTTACACTTGATGCTAGCAGGTCCATTGCAGGTACAGATCAGAGTGCTGCCCAGGTAGGTCCGGTCCCACTGCTCGTTAATGCCATAGTACTGGCCATTCTCCATACAGCCATCTGACAGGACAGGAGAAAAAAATGGGATCGATTCAACTTTGGTACAAGCTTCAATCGGGACAGTGCTTAGACAACTCAGGAGGCAGGAGGGTCGATTAAAAAAATAAAAGTACCCCCCACATAGGGGAAACGTGAGAGAGAGAGAAAAACACAATGTAGCTGCTGACCTCTTGGAAATTAGAAAACAACCCAAACGCACACATAGACCAGAATACGAGAAGGATACGGGGCAGTTTCACAGACAAAAAAACTTCCCTAGGCTAACTCAATTGAGCTCTCAATCGGAATAAGCCTTTTACCGTGGGACAAGACTTCACCCATGTCTGTGAAATTGACCCTGGGTGTGCCAGCGCCACTTCAAACGGTCTACGAGATCTGAGTCGTAAATCATTTAACTGGAGTAAAATCCGCTTTTTTCAGTCTCTCTCTCTCTCTCTCTCTCTCATTTTGATGCAGCCTCTTAACAACTAGAATATCTTTTTTTTGTCCCGTGTAAGCAGAGAGATTAAAGTACTCTATTTGTGTGAATATGTTTAAGAGGAGCTGGCCTGAGAGTCTGGGGTTAATTGTGAAAATCACTGATGTGAAACTGCACTAAAAGGTGTTGCAGTTAAGGCGAATTCACTTCACTGACCCAAATATAAAAAAAAAAAAAATACTACTTAACATCATCTAAATCATTTCGTGATATCCATCAACCCATTACACAATGCAAGCGGCATCACCTAAACCAGCGTTTCATAAATACTTTCCTATCAAACAGACACATATTTTTGTATTGCTAGGTATGACTATGTGCACAATTACATACATGTCTATACAGCTCATTTCTAGGGAATGAAACAACAGTGAAATGTAATTATTCCACTCTTTTTCCGGAGACCCCCTGGCGGCCCCTCAAGGACCCCTGGTGGTTCCTAGACCCCAGTTTGGGAACCTCAGCAAGAAAGTGCTTCTATGTGATGTAAAAAATAAATAAATAAATAAATAAAATAAACTTACCCTCTGAGACTGAGGAGACGTAATGTGGCGTTTGTCGCCGACTTCTCTCTGTCCCTTTGGGCATGCAATTCACCGCGCTCCCGATGCAGAGCACCACCAGCACCCTGGCAATAGGGCCGCCGGACATTTCTCTTGTTTTTTTGTTTTTTTTGGCTTAAAACCACACAACTACAACACAACGGGATTTTGGCTGCTCCTTTCCCGCAAGTTTTCGTTCACCAGAGACGGAGAGTGGTCGCTTTCAATGCAATCACTTATTTACCGCCCCCGCAACAAACTCTTGCGTCCGTCCTGTCCGTCCGCTCCCTCCGGTCTCCGGGCCCCTGTGTGCAGGTTACCAGTCTGTGGGAGTGATTTATCTGGGCATGGTTTAGTTGCAGCCGGAGGAGGGAGGTCCAACAAAAGGGACAGACCAGAGACTACCCACGCAACACCGTTGAGTTCAACTCTGCGCCTTTAGAAAAAATCCGAAAAAGAACAGAAATAGATGTGTTGCGCAAATTTCACGAGGGCGTTCAGCAATTGTCTCTGACTTTACTCTTATTCTCACTGTTTACTATTATAATAAAGAAATAAGTTAGTTTAAAAAAAATGTTACTGCTTCCAACTTGCAATACAAGACTCTGTTGTGAAACTAACGGCAAGGCAACTTTAATGTGGCTGTAGATGTCTCAGAAGTGGCCAACTCCTCCTACCTAAAATCTTCACCAGGGAGCCAATAAACTCACCATTGCACAAACCTTGAATCTCCTGTTGGGCATTTTTTCCTTTACCTCAACCAGTGATGCAGCAACCTACTCAAAATGACTGTCTGAGGACCCCCAAGGGAGATAGAATGAGTTTCCAGAGGCTTTCACTATTTGTGGTGATATACTCTATTGATTCCTGAGTTAAATTGTGTCTTTTTTTCCAGGACTGTTGAAGAATGACTACTTTGATCTTAGGTTGCATCAAGTTCACCGTTACCCCACTTACAGTATAGAAAGATATGCAATTTTGCACTAAATCATAGCTAAATCCTCTCACAAGGGTCTGGAGTAGGCAGCTGACATTGTATTCAAATGTTTTTTTCTTAAATATGTTAATTTGTGTTTCAATTAAGTTGATTTGTGGAGGACAAGCTCGCTACAGGACGTTAACGCTATGCAGGATATTGAGCAGTTGAGCAGAGATCTGCAGGAATTGGGTCACATGGCGTCAGTGTCTGGAAAGCCTCCAGTAGCCTAACGTTTCAATGTCTGGAAAGTGTTTATGTGTCCAAGGGTTTTCTTGCAGCGATTGAAGCCAAATCTGCACGGTGGATCCTTGAATTTCTTCCCTATAGCAACGGCAATTCTTTTGTGATAGATTCCAGCTTGCAATGGTAGAGCCTTCAGCTATTTTTTTTTTGTCTCCCAGATGGATGATGTGAACAATCCTAATGCCATACGGTTAAACACAACTGGGGTATTGTAAGTCAAATCTCACAATTACAACTTAACAAAAAACATGCAAACTGCAACAGTGCAGCAGTAGAACACCTAACATAAGAAAAGTGGTAGAGGACGGGTCCGTGCTTGTCTTGAGGGCCCCCTGGGTTGTCCCCTGGGACATGAAAAGCCATATTATATTGCACAGCGTTTCCGGTAACCTATCCAATAAATCCTTGGGTCTGTATAAAACTGATTTACTGCTTTAGTGTCACCACCAATTTCCTAATTAAGTGGAAAAAAACACTGCTGTCTTTTGACATCATACTATTCATGTAGGCCGTTTCACATCGCATGTCTTTGCTATAATGCTACAAGATCCCTTTAATGAAAGGTGACGTGAGACTGGGTCACATGAGGTCATATACACCTGGTAAAGTCCCATAAGATGCTATAGCTAAAGGATAGGTGTTAACTTGATGCTAGATATGTGAAAAATCACAGTTGACATGAATTGATATGGATGGTTCATCAGTTATATGTGTTGTTCCCCTTTTTTCAAGCAGTTTTCTGACAGAATGATGCTGAATCCAAAACAGCACGACGCGGGTGTCGTCATTTCCTCAGAGTTGTCATGACCTCAACTGTAACAGCAGTAAAACAGATTAATTGACAGTCAGCTGGTAAATCAAGTCAATCGGGCTGCGGCGAGCCGGCGTTACCGTCTCCAAGCTCTAACTGAGGCCATGTGTGTTGTCCTACGTGTGACAGGAAGTCTAGAAGTACTAGAAGAATTTTGAGTTAGCGTATCTCGGCTCTAATGTGGGCAGTTGTCTCATTGTCAGTGTAGTCATCCACTTTTTTTCTTTTTTTTTCTTTTCTTTTACAGTAAATAGGTTTTGCAATGGATTTTTTGATAAATGATGAGGACCCATCTGTTATGTTTCGTCCCAGAGCCCTGGGAAGGCTAGCGGTGGTGCTGACTGGCATACAGACATGCTGTAACACGGACCATCTGGGTCCTTACTGGGGAAATGGGGACACAGGGAAGTGCGATGAGACGAGTTTGTATTCACATCAACTTCAATTTTCCTAGAAAAACATTCCCGTTTTGCAAGTGGCTTTGAAACACTGTAAATATGAGTAATACAGTGTGGGATTGATTTTATTATAGAGTAATAATAATAATAACAACTTTAATTTAAGAGTGCCTTTCAAGGTACCCAAGGCACTTGAGAGAAAGAGAAAGAGAAAAACTAGGCTAAGAAAAAGAACTAGGCTAAAAGTAGGAAGACAATAGGACAAACAAAAGACAAAAAAAACAAAGAAACAACAATATTGCTCCTTTTGATGGACATTCATTCCCACCATAGTAAATACTAGGGTCAATTTCAGTTAAATATATACCAATAGAAGCGCTATTTTACTTCAGGCCATGTGCGTATGAACAACAACTACGACCAACAATATTTTTCTTGACACCTTGTTCCTTAAATTCCAACAAGCTAACCACACATCTTAAATGACGCCTTTGAAGATGCACATACGCGAGGCGTCTCTACGGAAACGCCACATCATCACCTTTTGAGAGGGTTTTAAAACTACAAGAATATGAGGAAAAGACCACTGCCTGACTTGAAGCTGTTTTTTGGTTGGTTTTTTTTTGCTGCAAATCCACATATGTTTCCACTTATAGCCCATGCTCAGAGCTGAAATGCTATCTGCTTGTCTATCTGTCTGCAAATACAACTAATCTATCTGTGATAGTTAGTTATGCTCCCTTTGGGGGTCAACAGCTCACCTAGCGCCGCCACCCCCAACCCCCTACCGTCTCTCTAGCTCAAATTCATTCATTGCCCCCTAATGCCTCATAACACTTATCTATATATGGCCATGCTTTTGGTGCTGCTGATGACACATGGGGGGTAAAAAGGTGAAAAAAAGGTCAACTGATATACTGCCGCCGCTTTACACGGTGGATGCATTTCTTATCACCCGTGGAGGCACCGACTGTATATCTGCCCGGGTTTTGTACTGGACAATAAACTTTCAAAGCGAGAGAGGAAAACAACATACGTCATTCCTCATTCTGTAATGGTGAAGCAATCACAGTCGCATCTATCATCAGGTGATCAGATTGTTTTGTGTTACACTGAAACCGCAATTCCTCCCTGTGGAATATCAAACACACTGCAGGAACTATCCAGGAACTTAGTACTATTAGTACTTAGTCCAAGGAACTTTGACCTTTCCCCCCGGGTGGAACTAGCCCCAAAAAAGGTTCCTCTTGGATAGTCCCACTAGCCCCCAAAAAAGTTCCTGCTAGTGAGGTAGTACTTTTGGGGGTAACAGGAACCATTGGGGCGGAGTTGATTGGTTGATACAAGCTATGCAAAAATCCACCAAGTCCACCAACCTCTGTGCTTGTTCAATACAAACTAATTTCATATGTCATCGAACATGTCTCGCAGCTATTTATTGTTTGGGGAAATGGACCGATGGAACGACGACGAGGAAATTGAAAGGTTGAAATTGGCACCGCTGTTGCCGGAGTCGTCGTGTACCTAAATGACGATCGAAAACAAACTACACTTCTTAATTGCATAATCTCCGTGGTACTTTGATGCGGTGGGCAAGCAACCTGGAATTGTTTTGGGGAACTAAAAAGGTTCTTGCTGAGAAGGAGAAGGTTCCTGCTGAGAAAGTACCCAAAAGGTTCAGGTTCGAAAAACAACTTATATAGAGAATAGCCCTTCATCTTCCGTATCCTGCCTCATCAGCACCCCCTCCCAGAAAACATTTCCTCTTGGTTCTAGTGTCCAAACCACTTCTACTACACCAATGCTGTGACAGTGAGGCTGGAAATCCCAGTTTGAACTCATTATCTGGCCGTTGTGCAAGCTGACTACCCACTGCGGTTTGAAAAAGCGTACAACAAACATTCCTATGGTTATAAGGGACTGGTTTTAAACGGTAATTCACCATTAAAAGTGAATCATCGAGCAGTGTGGTCACAGTGAACAATGAAACGCGATTATTTCCAGTTTCCGGCTTTGGTGCATTCGGAGCATCATGGTTACAGAAACAAAATGTATAGCATTCCCTGTCACTTTTAAAGATTACTAGGGTGTTGCTACTCTGTAAGACTGTATAGTCACGAGAGGGTGGGTGAATAACATGCCTTACATGTCACAAACAACAATGTCGCAAGTACTTTTTTTTTTTGCCTTAATTAACCACCAGAATTCCGCCAAATCAACATTTAATAAAAATGCATTGCTACAGTGGATGAGCTTCAGAGAGCGATGCTAACTTGACAAATGCACCATCAGCGAAGCAAAACAACGCTCAATTCCACAACATCAGAACGGACATTTCCTTGTCTACCCGTTGGAATCGTACGGTTGCCGATCTCTGTGATTTAGTGGTGTGACGGTTGTGGAGGTGGTTAGTGGGGCCATGTTGTTCTCACGCTCTCTTGGGCTCTCGTGTAATTTTCCTTAGTATCCTGAACTCTCCACCGCACATGGCTGGGAGTAGTCACAACGGGGAGGGGGGGGGGGGGGGGGGGGGATTTCAAAATCCGTGAGGGGTGGTAGACACTCAGAGTTTTATTTGTGATCTTTTATTGTATGGTACAATATGTATACTTTTTTATACATGCACATTTTTATGTCACATTTACAATAGAGTATCACATAAGTACATATTTAAATAATATATTTATTATACTACATATGGAAGTACAATGTGCACTGTAACGTGTAAAATCGCAAATAAACACACACCTCCGTGGTTTACAACACATTCCACATACACACACAATAAGTACCCACATTTGAACATGCCTGTAAACCCAACCTTTGTATCACTGTATATATGTATATATACTGTATCTTTTAATAATTAACATCCATGCTATTGAATTCACATTAATTCACACAGTTAAATCAATAGTCGTCCCAATAGTCGACAAAAGAAAAGAAAACAACAGATGATGATGCTCCAATAACGCTGTAGTGGACACTGACTTGGTGCGAGTGTGTGTGCGTTTCTAAACCGATATCAGTACCACTATCGGTATTGAGATGTTTTTCAACGATAGCCAGAACTAATCCACCCCAGAAAAGTGTGGAGTCCTAATCACTCCACTGACCTCATCTCCCTGGAGGAAGAGGGAAGGGTGGAAGGAGGAGGAGGGCAAGGAAAGAGGAAGGGGAGAGGAAACTTAGTTAGTAGTTTGGTTAGTGTCCTTTTTTTTTATTGAAGGGTTGTTAGCTGGGTCAGGGGTTCTAATTCCCTGGTGGCTGATCAGCAAGCACTGAACCTTTACGTTATGCTATTTATGAAACAACAACGCAGAAAACACAGGCATGCAAAGTCTGGCCTTTTTGTGCGCTGGTCACAGTTTATCACAAATGACGTGCTTGTTGGGACAGACACACTCCACATCATAATCTGGGATGTTCTCATATTAAATTCATAGTAAGAGCTACAAAAAGAAATGCAGCGTGATTTCACTTGATATTCTACAAATGGAGTGAGCCAGGAGGCGTTGTTGTAAGTCGCTGCTGTAAGTGCAATTTTCATTTTCAAAAAAAGGACTTTCTTATTCAACCACGACCAAAGCCTTACCCTTTTACCGTTACCAAATTGTTGTAGCTGCTGACCAAAACCTAAACGTAACCTAAACCTAAATTGTTTTCAGTGAAAGACACGTGGCTGGCCATGTGTAGGTATAGCATGACTCACCGAGTAAGTATAGTATGAATCAATGTGTAGGTACAGTATGAATCAATGTGTAAGTGTAGTATGAATCAATGTATAGGTACAGTATGAATCAATGTCTAGGTATAGTATGAATCAATGTGTAGGTGTAGTATGAATCAATGCATAGATACTTTATGAATAAATGGGGTGCAACCTTTTTGTAAGATATCACACAAACATATGAGAACACATTGCAGAATCATACATAAAGTGCAAATTCACAGTTCAACATGTCCAGAAAAAGCAGAGACACCAGCACAAAGAACAGAGAAAAGTAAAGAGATGCAGAAATACAATAAATATATTCATACATATCAGGGGGAAAAGGGGGGTGTTTTTAGTCACAAACAGAAAGATAAAGCTAAAAGACAGATGGATGATAAATGTTTCTTGGCCCAAGGACCAAACCACACCTATCTCATTTTGCAACTGCATTGATGTCAATGGGAAAACATTTTTGAATGGTCAACTTTTTTTTTTTTTAACGAATAAGGTTCTTGCAGTACACGTGAGAGAAAATGAGAGGAACCAGCCCCCCCCCAAAAAAACGACAGAGGACAAGGAGCAGCGGGGGGGGGGGGGACAGAAGATAAAGATGATGAAGTATAGAAAGACCTGGACATGAAAGGAATGAGGTGGAGAGGGGTCGAGATCAAGGAATGAGAGTGAGATCTTAGAAATGGAAACAGCCGTTGAGGGAGGGCGGGAGAGAGGAGAGAGGAGAGAGGAGAGAGGAGCCGGCCAGAAGCGACTCCTCGGGGGCCACTGATGTGTGAGGAGCAGTCACATTCTCTAAGTGAAGCCAAAGACACTCGGTGATCTTCGAGCCGAGAGAGGAGGAAGAATAACGAATCGAGAGTAAAACCAGAGGACACCTGAGAAAAAAGGGGGCAACATGGTAGAAAGGGTGGGGAGGAGAGAGAGAGAGGGGGAGACTTTAGGGAGACTTTGCAGCTGTGACCTCTGCCCCCCCCCCCACCCCCGTTTCTTTCTCATAATGGTGACTGTATTGTGTAATGTGAACTCCTGCACAGTACAGTATCACTTCCACACATGAAACCTCAGATTTCTCAACTCTCTCTCTCTCTCTCTCCCGCTCCTCCCTCTTCCCCCCTCCATCTCTCTTATGAGTAATCATATAATAACTCCTGCAACCTTTGACTCTGTCTTTTCCACTTGTACGCCATTCCTCTCTCCTTCCTTTCTCCCCGAACGTTCTCCTCTTACCCTCCTCGGCATTCTCTCCTCGAGTGATCCCAGAGACTTTTATTTTGTAATTTCTTGAAGAATCTTGCACCAGGGCCTGCAACCTCTCCACCAAGTCCCAGAGGAGAGGCTTACCGTAGAAGAAAATCCATTCTTGTGCGAGAACAGGAGGAATGGGGCCAGAGTTCTTTTTTTCGTAACAGTGCATATTTGGGTCATGGATAAGCCTCACACTGAGGAGCTTTTACCTCTTTAGCTTTAGAACCTAACAGCCATAATGCATGAGCAATATTATGAGGCAACCATGGCAACAATTTTGTTTCTTCATAATGTGTTTGCATTGATTGTCAAACTTCATAATCACAATCACATCATTGTACCACCTGGAGCTTTTAATTTGAAGTTGGACATTACTTTTATCACTTTAATCAGTTATTTGTCCCGCCTTTCGTGTTTCTGTGTCATTGTTTCTGATTGGGCCAACACACATCAAGTCTGCAGGTTATTTATCTGACAGATTTTACCACAGTCATTGTGTATTTGTATACATGTGTATTTCCCATAACTCCCATGTAATCTCTACAGACAACATGTCTGCTGCTTTTCAAACAATAACGGGCAAATTCAAGCAACATGTTCACGGGACCGTAACTGAAATATTTGTTCATTTAAAATAACAATTGATAACTGACATCATCTCCCACATGTAGAAATAGTTTCACGACCTTTGACCCCGAGCCAAACCATTGACAGCTAACTGTTAAACGTCCAAAAAAGGAAGAAAATCGCCGCTTTCTCGATTCCTGCGTGGAGCGTAAACAGTGGTCATCGATGGAAAATCTGTTTCAAACGATATAAGCTGCGCTCGTAATTGAAAAGATGACCCACAGACTGAGCAGCTGTGGCTCTGAAAGCAAACAGCAAGTAAGTGCGGGCTGTGGGTGTTTGGTTTGTATGAGCCAAACAAGACCCCACACTGAGAAGACCGAGTGGGATTCATTTGCTTACTCAGGGCTTACGCGTGCGTCCTCTCTGCTCCGCTACATCTTCCCATCTCTCTCTTCCTTTCAATGTTTTTTCAATATCTTTTTTCACCCTTTTATCTTTTGCCTCATCCCCCATGCCTCTGTCACATACATAACTCTCTCTCTCTCTCTCTCTCTCTCTCTCTCTCTCTCTCTCTCTCTCTCTCTCACCATAACGGCACCCCTCCCTTCCTCTCCTGTTCCCCATCCCTCCCCTCTCTTTCATCCCATCCCTCTATCTTCCCCTCACTCTCTGGTAAACAAACAGACAGATGATGTCAACGCTGCAGCATTTGGTTTATCTCTTGGTGACAGACCATAATGCACTGGGCTGTCAACCCCCCGGGGAACCCGAGCCGGATGGAAGGAAGTCAGGGTAGTCGGCAAAGGGGGCATGGTGGTGTGTGTGTGTGTGTGTGTGTGTGTGTGTGTGTCTGTTTTTGAGCGAGATCTCACAGACAGATGCAGATTGCTGTGCTTTGGGACTAAGTACTGTATCTACTAACAGGAACTAAAAGGGCATTGTAACTCCACCCATGATTCCTCCCCAGTTAGTTCGCCATTAACGTTTCATTGAGCGAGCCCAGTGACTCCTATTTTATCAGGCACTGAAGTCTAGTAGAAGCTAATGGTGCTGCAACATTAGCTGACTAGTTATACTTCCATCTGTGCAGATGTGCTGCATCGCAGGCGCAATGAATTAAGGTCATTGTATTCCAATAATACACTTTCGGCGCTTGGCGGCATTAAATCTTGATCGTTTAGAAAGCATGCATTGGCATGCATTGGCAGTTGCATGCGTTACTGCATGCAATAACAATGGACAAACATGTTTCATGAGTGTTTACCCATGAGTTAGCATAGGATTGTAAGCAAACTTAAATATCTACATTGATGTACATAGATTCAACTATTCCTTATCATTTTATTCATTTTAATGTCTATTCTAGGGTGTTGCCATTCTTGACGTGCACAAGGGCGGTGATTGAAATGATTAGGAAAGGCTGTTTTGCAAGTCAGGATTGCAGCATTTTGGTGAATGTCACTTGTCTTTGGAGAAGGATCTTACAGAGTTGTGCAATCATACTGAAAACTATTTCAAAAATGAAAAGCATTACAATTTCCCCTGCTGGTTTAGAGAAGGTCATTCAGGCATTTGTTTCCTTTCACTTCCGTAACTGCATCCCCATTGACGCCTGCCTTTACCCAGAAGTCTCTGCCAGGCTTGCAGCTTGTCCAGAATGGTGCCAAAACGTAGAGATTTCAGCCTCTCTGCACTGGCTGCCAATTAGATTTTAGAATTGAATTTGAGATTTTACTGATAACTTTCAAAGCACAGCATGGCTTAGCCACTAGCTACATCACTGACCTTTTGACTCCCTTACAAGCCAGCCCGCACCCTGAGGTCATCAGACAGAGCCCTCCTGTCTGTCTTGACTCAAGACTAGAGGGGACCAGGCAGTCTCCATTATATTATAACTGCTGTCTTATTTGAACTCTTAGATTCTAAATTATTTGTTCTTATTTATTATTGACTAAAATTGTGCTGTTTTTGTGTGAAACTCATATTATCAACTGCAGCTCTGTTGTATTTAGTGCTGCTGTTATTAATTTGGTTGGACAGTGCCAGAGTAACAATGTTTCTCCATTGCTTTTGTTTAATCCAAGTGCTGGTGCAGTCTGGTCTGTTAGTCCAACTTGTAACCCTCCTGCTGCAGAGACTACACAACAAAACATAGACAGAATTTGTAGATGCCCAATTTATTAAGAATAATTAGGCGTCAAGTTGTGTTTTTCCTGTTACCCACTTTTGGTTTCAGGCCCAGACTCTGGGAAAACACTCTCCTAAATGTCTGGGCCCAAAAAGAGTGAAAAGCTGCCTCTCATGGGTCCATACTATATATGGCAGGAGTATTCATGTTTTCATTAGACTGGGTTCTGAAATTTGGGTCCTAGTATGAAACAATTATAAAAAAACAACTCTATGCTATGGGAGTCAAGTCTTTGAGGGAATTGAAATGGCATGGACTTTGAACTGGCCCTGCTGTGGAAAGGAGGAAATTATCAGTTTACAGCAGAAATGTTGTACGTACAAGTAGGCAACTTTTAAAGTGTAGAAAACATTGATTTTCCCTTTGATGCCAATGTATTTTGACATTCAAATGTCAGTTGCAATAAAACACTAAAATGTTCAACATTGAGATACAGGATGTCTCCTAGATATCCACAATATCCTTTATCCTTGCGGTAAGAAGAAAGGAAGGGGGCTTTGACCTGGCAAGTGGCAGACTGAAAAACGTTGCTATTTATTAGTGGTTGAACGGACAAAGTTGCATACTGGCTCTTTGGATTGTTTTTCACAAAAAAAGGGACATGAAACCCAGACAATGACCAGTATGACCTTGCTGTCGCCCCTCTGACCTGAAAATGTTTAACAGCCTCATCTGCATGAAGGTCACAGAGAAACCACTGAAAATCTTGCTAGCAGACAGCTTTTGTGAGTGCTGTGCTTCATTTGTGCTCATTTGTGCTCATCTACATCTAAATGTCCTCCAAGAGAAGACATTTGCAAAAAAAAAAATTTCTTACACAGAAGAACGAAATAAGCCCTGGGAACTCACTTTTTACCTACTATACCTATTTTCACAGGCTGGAAAAGCTGCAAGCCTTGTGGAATATTCTTCAAATTACACACACGTCTGGGTGTGTAGCAGGAAAACGTCTGAGGAAAAAAAGGTCAGCATCTAAAATGAATGGGCTAATCGGGCTAATTCTTAACAAAATCTTGTTAGTATTCTTTCAGTCAGTATTTACTGTCAGTATTGGTGGAGACCAATACTGAGTGCATCCTCAAAACTTCTATAATGTAGAAACACCATTCAAATCACCTAAAAATGAACATTTTATAGGGAAGAGACGAGCATTCACTGATTTCTGAGGGGTGTGGGCGGCGGTTTCCATGGTTACTCCATAACACTGGGTCGCGAATCCCAGAGTCATAACTCGATTGTGGAATCGAAAGCTCTGGGAGGAAAAGGGGGAGAGAACGAGACTGGAATGGAAGAAGGAGAACGGGAATGAGAATGAGAATGAGAGTGAAAGAGAGGGAAAATGAAAGAGAGGAACCTCCATCATCGTCATCATCATCATCATCATCATCATCATCAAGTGTGTGGGCTGTTGGTTGAATCATTATACCATCCTAGACAAGCAGTTGCATGGAAATCCGAAAAAGAGCTGGGAAACGGTCACTTCCCTCAAACCTTTGAGTCATAGAGAGTCAGGTTCTAATTAGAGGTATATAACTACAGATGCTGGAGCAGTTTGGGAGGAAAAGTGTGTGTGTGTGTGTGTGTGTGTGTGTGTGTGTGTGTGTGTGTGGTGGGATGGGGGTAGAGATGGGGGGTTTTATGCTCTTGGGATAGAGCTAAGTGGTATGACTACACTGGGACCAGAGGTTGAGGAATATCTTCCTCTCTCTCACATCAGATTTTTCCATCCCTCAGCCACAAGGGAAACCAGAGCTAAAAGAGTCACCAAAGCAGCTTGTAGATGACATAACGAAACTGGGAAAGATCTGCGGGGGACCGTAACATCCTTCTGTCCATGCACTCTTCACTGTTTGTGTTTTCTTTTATCCAGCGAAGCACCTTTCTGTAGACATTTTAGCATCATGAAAAGTGATTTGAGATCTGAGAATTCACCTGATTTGCATCTGGATTGCATTTGGATTGTTTTTTAGTATGAAATGGTGAATTTATGGAGACTGATATATAAACACTGATCAGTCACAACATTCACTGACAGGTGAAGTGAATAACATTGATTATCTCTATCTGTCAAGGGGTGGGATATATTGGGAAGCAAGTGAATAGTCAGTTCTTGAAGTTGATGTGTTGGAAACAGGAAAAATGCTTAAGGATCTGAGCGACTTTGACAAGGGCCAAATTGTGATGTGACTGGGTCAGAGCATCTCCAAAATGACAGGTCTTGTGGGGTGTTCCCGGTATGCAGTGGTTAGTACCTACCAAAAGTGGTCCAAGGAAGGACAACCGGTGAACCGGCGACAAGGTCACAGGCGCCCAAGGCTCATTGATGCGTGTGGGGAGCGAAACCTAGCCGATCCCACAGAAGAACTACTGTAGCACAAATTGCTGAAAAAGTTAATGCTGGCTATGATAGAAAGGTGTCAGAACACACAGTGCATCGCAGCTTGGTGTGTATGGGGCTGCGTAGCCGCAGACCAGTCAGAGTGCCCACGCTGACCCCTGTCCACAGCCGTAAGCACCTACAATGGGCACGTGAGCGTCAGACCTGGACCATGGAGCAATGGAAGAAGGTGACCTGGTCTGATGAATCTTTTCTTTTCCATCATGTGGACAGCTGGGTGCGTGTGCGTTGTTTACCTGGGGAAGAGATGGCACCAGGATGCACTATGGGAAGAAGCCGGTGGAGGCAGTGTGATGCTCTGGGCAATGTTCTGCTGGGAAACCTTGGGTCCTGGCATTCATGTGGATGTTACTTTGACATGTACCACCTACCTAAACATTATTGCAGACCAAGTACACCCCTTCATGGCAACGGTATTCCCTGATGGCAGTGGCCTCTTTCAGCAGGATAATGCACCCTGCCACACTGCAAAACCTGTTCAAGAATGGTTTGAGGAACATGACAAAGAGGTCAAGGCCTCCAAATTCCCCAGATCTCAAGGCAATCGAGCATCTGTGGGATGTGCTGGAAATACAAGTCCGATCCATGGAGGCCCCACCTCGCAACTTACAGGACTTAAAGCATCTGCTGCTAACGTCTTGGTGCCAGATACCACAGGACACCTTCAGAGGTCTTGTGGAGTCCATGCCTCGACGGGTCAGGGCTGTTTTGGCGGCACGAGGGGGACCTACACAATATTAGGCAGGTGGTTTTAATGTTATGGGTGATCGATGTGTGTATATATATATGTATATGCATCAAGTTATTAGACTCTATTAAAGGGTAATTCCGGGATTTTTCAACCTGGCCTCTATTTCCACAAAATCGCTTTTCATACCTTTAAGTAGATCCCAAAAGTTTCTGAGTTTATCCGGTCCATCGGCTCAACCGGCAGTCGCGTAACGACAGCTCTATGGTGGCAACGTAATCCGTAAAGGCATACTCGGCCGGTCAAAGTACGTCCACTAAAAGTGTTTGTTTTTGTCACGGACGGGCTCAGATTGTTATTCGTGTTATTATCCAAATGTCTGATATGTCAATTACGGTTGATACGTGAGTCGGAGAGACGACTTTTGAGTTTACGTAGAGGAACTGCTAGAACTTGCAGCAGCTGGTTCACCCTCTCGCTTTCATAAACTATCTTGTATCCTTTTCACCGTCTTTTTCCGAGCTGCTTCTGTAGCGACCCTTTCCATAATGTTGTCAGACATTTGGATAATAACACGAATAACAATCTGAGCCCATCCGTGACAAAAACAAGCACTTTTAGTGGACGTACTTTGACCGGCCCGAGTATGCCTTTACGGATTATGTTGCCGCCATAGAGCCACCGTTACGCGACTGCCGGTCCCGGAAATGCTGGAATTACCCTTTAAGACAGCACAGGAAAATCCCATTGGATTGTTCCCAAAATATGGCAACAACCGATTGGATCATTCCTGTCTTAGAGCTAGTCCCGGGGATCCTCTTGGACTGTCCAGACTTTCAGTGAGATTTCTGTGAAAGTCGTGGAAGGTTTCAATGTGAAGAACTAAATCAGAACTGGCTGACAAGAGTGGATGTCAGAGTAAGTAACTTTTCATCACTGCTTATTTTTCAGAACAAAATTCATAGTAAAGTCCTCTCCAGACAGCAGGAGGAGGTCACTTAATTGATTTTTCCCATGCACATCAGGACGTCCACAGTCAGTCAAATAATTTACTTGTTATGGCGCCATATCTATGCAAAGAGTGATGCTGCTCTATCCCGCCACTGGTTGTATGGCTCCTCTTGTGATAGAGATGCCAGCTGCGCAAGTCAGTCATTGTGTGAAACACCAGACATTATATTACCCTCGTCAGAGTTGACTCAAATGAGTAAGCTCAAAAAACAGCGGGCCGGAATTTTTTACCGTGGGTTGTCAGCCGGAGAAAATCATTGACACGTTTGTTCCGAAGGGGATACAATTCCTGAGCTCCTGAGGTAATAATTACCAAACCTGCCAGACCTCCCCTGATAATACTAATGCCATCCGGACAGGGCTCAAGAATCTCTTTTAGACGGTTCGATTTCTTCTATCAGATTATGAGGACTAACCCCAAACCACATTAGATGATGGATTCAGCCTAAGCTAAACTTGCAATGACAAACACCACTAATGTGATTTTCACCTTATCCTGTAGTAGTATATAGTGTACCCTGCAGCCAGCCTCTCTACACTCTGTATCTCTGTGTTACATCATAGCCTGAGTGAGTCAGTCTGGTCTGAGTGGAAACCAATAAGTGGAAACAGACTGGGGGAATACATGCACGGGCACACGCACACACACACACTTCCAGATGGTTCTGCAGCGTAGTACTAGTCACTCCAGTAGCATTGGAAAGACGATCAGCTGGGTTGTTATGAAAGGGGCACCAAGGGGAGAGGGAGAGGGAGAGAGTGAGAGAGAGAGAGAGAGAGAGAGAGAGAGAGAGAGAGAGAGAGAGAGAGAGTGCAGGCTGATGTATACATTATTCCATGTGTTTTGGGGTTTTTAGTGAGTGTATGAGCCTGCATGCGTGTTGCACATGTGCTGGTATTCATTCTCTGTGGACTTAATCAAACTACATACCGTGTTGCTGGTATGTTGCCGGTTTTCAGCATTGCAGTACACATCTGGATTTGCCACGAAAGGTTCTGGAATCTTTGTATATAGGAAGGAGGAGAAAGGGAAGGAATGGAAGGAGGGAGGAAGGGAAGAGACAAGGAAAGTATAAAGGAATGAAGGATAGAAGCAGGAATAAAGAAACAAAGAAATGAACAAGTAAACAAGGAAGGAAGGAAGCAAAGGAAGGTAGCTATAGGAGTCTTTCCTACTTGTGTTTTTAAAAACGTAAAGCTGATTATGTGAATTCCAGTATGTGTGTGTGTGTGTGTGTGTGTGTATGTGTGTGTGTGTGTGTGTGTGTGTGGTAAGTACAAGAGATCAAGAGACGGTAGTGGGTCCTTTCATGTCCTTAGCAGGCCTACATTATTAAGAGGGCCTCTGTTCCTTTGCTACCTGTCCAGTGAACCAGGACAGATAAATCAGAGTGAGCTCTTTTGATGCCGTGCAGTGACCTGATCTGCCATCTGAACAGAAGAGCTCCTGTTTTAAAGAAGCATAGGTGGCCTGCTGTCCCGCGAACCTTTATTAATTCTAGCGATATGGTGCAGAGAGACGCGAAAATGAGCACGAGAAAAGAGTCGGTCCTGAAGAGGGTAGAACGTATTATAGAAAAGTATTATTATCATCATAAGAGAGAAAAAAAGAACAGGGAGACAAGATAAGAAGGCTAGCTGTCTGCAAAAGGCAACAGAAAAGCCAATAAAGCAAGTAATGCAACAACAAGTTGACACTTCCCGAAAGCCTAAACCGCATCACTCCCTGTGCACCAGAGGAAACCGCCACCTGCTCCTAGGTGTTTAGAACAGCAACTGAACTGGCTTTTAGGTTGAAACACTACTGTGTTATATCAATATGTGATAGTAGCAACACACATTTTGATGAAAAATGTCACAGTTTATTACTTTAAATCATTCTTTAATAATCTCATCCAATCTAAAAATGGAGATGTGGGTTCGAACCCCCTCTTCTGACACCAAGGTGAAGGACTGAACAAGTAAAGACACAGCCATAGTTTCTCTTCCTACTGTCGGCCTGTGGTGTTAAAGATGACTCGTAACTAATTACACTAGCAGTCCTGATTGATGACGATGATGACAGAGGTTTTTCTCTCTTTCTGCCCCCCCCCGCCTCCCCCCCCGATATTTATTACCTGTAGGGCTGAAGAGCGGGTCAAACCGCATATACACTTTGTCTGTCGTTACCTCATAGCCCAAAAATTCAGAGTTCTGTTATTAAGGGGATTTTGCTTTTGGATGGGAGAGGAGCGAAGAGGAAGATTAGAAGAGAAGAAGATTTTTATGGACGTTGGGTGCTTAACTAATCTCCTATCCCATCAAAACATGAAAAACTGGAAAAATGTTGATACATGTTACATTGTGTTGCCTACTTTGTGCAGCAATTTCTATTCTTTTAATTTGATTTTGTTTGTTTTTTTAAATGCAAAAAAACTTTATTTATATTATTTTAAGGCAATGGACCTGTCCAGAAAGACCATGATGCAAGTTCAAAAATAAGTTTAAAACCACAAAAATAAAACATGAATTCAGTGTATTTACATCTGCTGGTTTGTAGCAAATGAAAAGGCTTCCTAAAAAAAAAAAAACACATCCATGAGAAAAATGGAAAGTCTCTGTAGTGGGCAAGTAGTCTTGTTAATTGGTATCAGATAATATTTCATTATTTTATCTGAAGACGCACTTGGCATCATTCTCCTGCACCAACTGATGGCCGTACCACCAACGATGGGCATCTTCTACATGGAAGAGACAGCAGGGATGACATTTCTGGTGGAAGTCATGGTGGTCAATGGTCAACATGTCAGGATGTCTAAAGCCACTTTTGAAGTGTTGCGCAATCAGACTGAACCCGAACCTGAGCATCATTATTGACAAATGCAATTCCATCGCTATTTATCGTATGATTACTTCAATTACTACATTTTCTGCTTCAAGGGAGCGTGAAAACTTTGTTGCGTTATTGTACTTTTTTTTTCGAACTCAATGCATTATTATTTGCAAACCCAGCTCATGTTTTGCAAAAAAACTGACGCCCATTCATTTATGTTTTGTAACATTTTGCAATTATGCAGCATTTTCTACACATTTTGAACGATGTTACCTACAAATTAAAACATGCAAAACCCCAGATATTGACTTTCTGCAGGACACTCATGATTGATACTTAAGGAGAGAAGCTAACTGGGAAAAACAAATAAAATTCAAAAAAATATTCCTGTGGCACACAATCATAGCTCACTCGTAGATTCCAATCCACACCACTTATTTTTGAATTGTGAACCAAATCAATGCATCTATTTTGTATCTATTTTGGTGTCAGCCGTGTTGACTTTCACATGCCACTCTGTAAAATGGGAAGAATGAACAACTTTGTATCCACAATGTATTTGTATATATTGTGTTAATAAAAGTAACCTAGCGATAAAGAAGCACCAAATGACTGGATACACCAGAAAAGGGAAAAAAATATCAATATGGAAATAAAAACAATGATTCACTACATCCACACATTCTGGAGACTCACTAACACTAAATCCTACCCTAGATGGCCATAGTCTGCTGCTGTGTGTGTGTGGGTCTAAGACGTCGTAACACGATCGCTTTATTATTTGAAACAACATACAAATGTTTCAGCACTGTAAAAAAAGAAAGACACTCATTCAAAATAAGTCTGACGCTCTACGCCGCATATGTGGCTTATCAACGCAGACGGAAAGCAGAAAAACTGTTCACCTTAAAAATCAAGTTAAAAATTGAAACCCAAGTTATTATTTCCAGGAATGATCTCCCCTGTTCCGATTCCCCAGGCCTGTATGAGGGAGAGTTAGGCAGGGACGAGGATATATCCAACTTCACAATGGTCTTAAAGTCAATTCCAAACAATACATCAAAAATTATAAACTTAGTTATTCTGTGTGGTTTTCGTAGTCCTCTCTGTGTCTGTTCATGGTGACGCTGTTCTCTCCTATAGTGTTTTTGTTTTTTCCCCGGCTGACATGGCTCCGGAGAGGTGTGGGAACCCCGTGAGAGGCAGAGGACATGGGAAAGACGGGGGTCTGACTCCCATGGTGCCATGCTGGAAGACTAAACCACACACACACACACACACACACACACACACACACACACACACACACACACACACACACACACACACACACACACACCCCAGATTCCAGACCAGTGCTCACACACTTTCTCACATGCATTATGTTTTTTCTCTATACTCCCCCCCCCCCCACCCCCCCTCATTTGAACTCTCTCTCCTTTCTAGCTCCTTTCTAATTATTTTGCCACCAATTCAATTTCCTTTTTATTGGAACTCTTTTATCTGCATTATATATTCATGGTATATTCTTTTAGCTAACAACAGTCCTTGGAGCTGATTGGCTGTTCTTCTCCCTCTTCTCTTTCATTTCTTGTTCTCTCCAACATCCTTTTTTCCTTCCTTTTCTCCCTTTGCCTGCACCCTCGCTTTCTTCCTCTACCCCTTTCTCCACTTGATCCCATCTTCTTCTTCTTCACACCTCTCCCTCCTCTCTCTCTCAATTACTGTCCCCACCCTTCGTTCCTTGATCTCTCTCTGATCGTCCCCTTTCCACCCGTTCTCCTTTTTTTGTCCCTCTTGCCCTGCTTGTGTCTTCCTCTTCTTGTCTGTAATCAATTTCATTCCTTTCTCCTCACCCTCTACCTCCTCCTCCACTCTGTCAATGACCTGGGTTGATCTGAGAGCTACAGTGATTTCATTCATCCGTCTTTTGAAACCTCTAATCTTTCCATCTCCCTTACTGTCACTGTGTGGGTGTGGGGGTGTGTGTGTGTGTGTGCAGACACACCCAGTTTATACAGTATGATAATGTGTGTGTGTGTGTGTGTGTGTGTGTGTGTGTGTGTGTGTGTCTGTGCGTGTTTGGGTGAATGATTGCATATCTGTGTGCTGTGTACATGTGTGGGTACATACATGATTGACACACATGAATTTTGTCTTTTTCTGTGCGTCTAAGGGTGTGTGCATGTGTGTGTGTATGTGCGTGCAGCAGACCAGATTCCAACTCATCCAGGAAAACCATATCTTCAAGAGGTGGCCGTTAGCCAGTAAAGATAAACATTCAATTAGTCTTCTACAGGGTTGCTAGGCAGAAAAACACATTTCTCCACATATCATCACATCAAAGAAAAACAGATGCTGCCCTCGTTTGTCACATTTTGATTTCTCTCTCTCTCTCTCTCTCTTTTAATCTACTCTCCTCCTCCTCCCTTTCGCTCTTGATCTCGCTCTCTCTCCTTCCCTCTCTCCCCTCCTCTCTCTCTCTCCTTCTGGCTACATCCTCTCCTCCATAAACAAAGGAAAACAATCCATTTCCTCGACCAAGACGTTAGGTTAATCGCAGACTGATCTGACGGTCATTTAAACACCAGAGTTATGGGGTTGCATTCGGTTAGAGGATTTATTCACCTTTAGATATATTTTTCGCGATGCGTGAAAATAATGCACAGCTCATTGTATTTGTTATGTAAGGAGGCTTGCAGGGCTCCACACATCCCGATTCACACCTACTACTTCATTGTGGAGCTGACTGTTTGCAGCTCCACAATGTACATCTGCTATCACACAGACACTCAACAGAACAGAATAGAATAGAATAGAATAGAATAGAAGGAAATAGAATAGAATAGATTAGAATAGAATAGAATGGAATAGGATGGAATAGAAGGGAATAGGACGAAATAGGATAGAATAGAATAGAATATAACTGAATAGAATAGAAGGGAAGAGAATAGAATATAAGGGAATAGAAGGGAATAGGATGGAATAGAAGGGAATAGGACGGAATAGGATACAATAGAATAGAATAGAATACAGAGACACACACACACACACACACACACACACACACACACAAATGCTGCAGAGAGAGTATAACTGCCCCTAATCAGCATAATTGCGGTGTCTCCCGCTGCACTCGGGAGACACCGTTCTGAGATGACACTGATAGAAAACCTTTAGGGGGAAAGATGATGATAGCAAGCAAGGAATAAGGCAAATAAAATAAATGGAGCAGTGCAGTCCAACTGGTTTGAGTCGGCAGAACATCTAGAGAGAGACTGAGAGACTTAAGATAGGCAGTCAGAGAGCAGGAAGCTTGCCAGACTAGCCCTCTATCTCCATATCAGTCTCTTCCTCCTCCTCTTCCTCCTTCTCCTCTTTCAGTCTGCACTCTGTCCTCTTCCTCCTCCTCCTCCTCCTCCTCCTCCCACTCCTGTTCACCAGTTTCCAAGTTTCTAAGTGTATTCATCAAACACACAGTAACAGTACACACGGTATCGGCTGCTGGCAATGAAATGCTTTGACTTCGACTCTCCTCTCAAGAACATAAGAATAAAAGTTACAATGTATAGTAACCATTAAAAGTGACAAGTGTCATACAAAGTGTCAAAATAAAAACGTCTGAGATAAAGTGTTATTAAAGTTAAGTAAAGAGGTGAGGTAATATCAGTATATATACAACATACAGTGGTAGTATTAATATGTATACATAATATACATAATATAATATACATACATAATAACAATAACATTAAATGTGCAATACTGCAAGAATGAAGTTGCTTTTACCTCTCCTCCTCCTCCTCCCCCTCCTCCTGCATTATCAGTCTTGCAGGCATCAGATAACATGGCATCAGATAAGTGAGACGTCTCTAGGAGAATGCAATACCACACTGTTTGTCTTTCAAGTATGTTTTCTCACAAAAGACACTTTCCAATTGCAATTTTGATTTCAGTAAAGAGCACAGTGTCATGTTTTCTACAAGACTACGTTTTCTCTCTTTTTCACGTTGAGAGGCAGTATTAGGTCTATACATAAAACATAAGAATAAATATATAAGAAGAGAAAATGGTGTGCTATTTTTTAGAAAGTTTGTGAAATAAGCGTGATGTCTTTGTGCATGAAAAGTGAGAGAAATAACATTTCCCTGAACCAAAACCTTACCTTACCCGACCTTTTACCGCATGTCCAATTCACACTATTATCACATAATTCAATTTGCAGCCCTGTCACATCACCCTTTCATGGAGGAGGAAAAATAATCATCACGAGTGTTGTCTGGAAGCCCACTGGAAATAATGACTCAGCAAAAAAAAAAAAAAAGGTGGGCGACCAACTCATTAATAGAAAAAAAGGCACCGATGATAATTGTTTAATCTCTTAGTGATTTATTGTAAATTAATCTTACTTTCAATAAAGCAATGTAAAATGAATCCTCGCCGCTTCAGTCCAACATGATGTCGGTGAGAGTGTGAGAGTTGGTCGTGATTCATCCGTGAGGGTAAGGGTGGTGTGAATCATACCCAGAAATAACAAACCCAAAGACGCCCTCGCTGTGTTGTCTTAAAACGGCTCCGGTCCCACTTGGGTTCATTAGATCGGGTTCATATACACGGGCCTTGTGACAACACAGGCTTAGGATTCACATAGAGTGGGAGGAAGGGTGAGATAGATATGTGTTAGGAGTTAGGGTGAGTGTGTGTGTGTGTGTGTGTGACAGAGAGAGAGAGAGAATATACATGTGAAACAGACAGGAAAAGATAGAGACATACAGAAAGAGTCATGTCTATTGGTGGGTGCTAAGAGATAGGGGGATTTCAGATGACTCAAAATACACGCACACACACACACATGCCTTCAGGCTGCGGTGATGTACATCGTCTGTTGGATGACAACTCCAAAAAAGTCAAGAATGCTGAAAAAACAGATGGCCTTGTATTTTAGTTTTTTAGTTTCTGAAAATGTACTTTATTTTGAAAGCGTATTTATTGCTATAGAGTGACTGAATTACTCATAATGAACGATGTGAGGAAAAATTGGATTCGCAGCAGCAACATTCGAGTCATGAGGTGTTCATGTGACAGCAGCAGCGTGCTCCATCTGGGTTTGTAAGACAATTTGGTAAAAAAAAAAAAGTCCATTTTACCTTTTTTTATTTGCTTCTATTATAGGTGTGGTCTGCCCGGCCCTCCTTCCTCACAGTGGAGCAGCTGACTCTACTTCTTTCCTCTTTTCTCAACACTCTCTCTCCCAATTCCTCTGCCTCACCACCGCTACGCTCACTCTCTATCATTTACCCATACCGCACTTGGGCAAGCCTTCTTTTTGATCCCCCGGGGAATTATCTGTGTGTGTGTGTGTGTGTGTGTGTGTGTGTGTATGTGTTTAATGTGTTTCACCCAGAGGGAAGGGAGTAAAGTTGTTGAAATTTGGATCAGATGGGATGCAAAGCCAGCTGCAATATAAAAACCCAAATACCCGTTTGCTTTATGGATGGATTTGGACTCAAAATGTGTCACGTGACTTTTCCTGATTGGTCAGTGCACGATACGAGTAGCATTTATGTTTTAATGGCGGTGGATCTTAGGATGACAAACTCAATTTCTCATTTGTGTCCTGGATCTGAAAAAAGCGAGAACCCACACGTCCTCTCCTTGCCTGTTTCAAACACTACCGCGCTACCGATGGCCTCCGCCACTCCACACACTGCAAAAAACTTCGGCCGGTGGATATCCGGTGGCCGGTTTGTACCGAAAGACCGACATCAGCTCTGCTTTAGAGTCAGAGCGACAGACAGAGAGGGAGATAGACGCACAGACGGACAGAAAGACAGAAAAAAGTAGTCATACACACACATACAGACAGACAGAGAGGCAGTGACACATACACAGACACCCCCCCCCCGGTTTGACCTTGGTGAGTGTATGGCAGCTGTTTTTCAATGAGCTCATAACGGTGGAAGCCCAGTATTTTTCATGGACTTAGTGTGTGTGTGTGTGTGCGCATTTGTGTGAGCTGTGTGTAGACCTAGCAGAGTGCATTATTGGGTGGTGAGTCACAGAAAGAGGAGATTGCAGAGTCAGGCAGTTGCATATCCCAAATGTCCCCCAAGCAAGAATACACACACACATGCACACACACACACACACACACACACACACACACACACACACACACACACACACACACACAGGCCAGAAATCACCTCAGAAACAGACATCCAACCTCTGTGTGACCTGCCTGTGCCGTCTCGTTTACTCTGTAGGGGTTAGGTTCGTAGTTTTGTGTTTATCCCATAATAGTTAATTGTACTATTATTATATACTATAAATTTACTTGTCAAATGCTCAGAAATACACAGTTTCACAATGAGGATACATAAACACTGAATGATGCTACCGCTTGGATTTTGACACTAAGGTGCACCAGAGTTATTGCTCTAAATCAGTGGTTCTCAAATCCAGGCCTCAGGGGTAGTTTCCATTCTAGCTGTCTAATCAGGGGTTGATTAAGACCTGGGATGCCAGGTGAATGCAGTTAACTTCCTGGTAGGGAGAAAACCAGCAGCACTCTGGACCCCGAGGCCCTGATTTGAGGAACTCTGCTCTAAATGGAGCTGTGCTATTGAATTCAAGTAGAAGTGGTTCTCAATCCAATCCTCAGGGACCCCCTGTCCTGGAGGTTTTAGCTCCAGCTCTACTCAGACACACCTGAACCAATTAAGGTATAAAACGTGAAGCCTCTAATTAGTTCAGGTGTGCCAGGGGGCCCTGAGGACTGGATTGAGAACCACTGCACTAAGGCCCCTTCAGTTCCCAATGCATCCTCCTAGAATGTTCAAAGGCCTTTTACCAGGAAATGGGTGCAGCTCTCGCCAGTGAGCAGGGTTACTTCTCTTGCCAGCAAAACTTAGTTACAGTTCACGGAAATTAAATCACTGGAGGTCTTTAAAAAGTTACACCTCAGTGTCATTATTTTTGGGACATCTCAAAGAGAATGACGTGCTTTTACCGGTATGCACCGTGACCGCACACTGTAATATATGTACACTGGGCAGACGGAGCGCTGGAAAATAAGCCTGATGTTTCTAAAAAATCATTCTGTCATGAGCACAGACACACAAGCCAACCAAAACAGAGGAACAAGGAGGTGTGTGTGTGTGTGTGTGTGTGTGTGTGAGTGACTTATTATTACCATAATTCATTCAATTCATCATTATCTATCCCACAAATGCTTTTCGATCGCTATTTACATAATTTCTTCATCAGTAAAAAAAAATGAGCATACTTTTTTTGAGATATTGAGGAAATTCAGATTCATTATGGTTTTTTTTTAGAATTTGCAAAAAAATAAAAATAAAAAATTGGAAGGAAACCCAGCTAAAGAGACAGACATAGCAAATGAAGTCACAGGGTTCTAGGTCATGGAATCAGAATTAGAACTCAATCGGTATTCCAGAATTGGTTCTGCTACTCTCTCGCTCTAGTGTCTCCACTGAGCGTGACCTGTCACACACACACACACACACACACACACACACACACACACACACACCCACACACGCATACACACAATCATACAGGTCTGGTAGTGATGTCTTAAACACAGGACTGAGCATCTTAAGGTATGAACACCATATGTTCACACGTTCATGTGGGGTGCGTGTGTCTACGTGCATCTTCACATGCCTGTAAACAAAAGATGATGTCACCCGCAAAAGTCGGGTCACTATAGCAACACTCTCTTCAATTCCCAAAGCGCAGAGATTCTCAGTTCCTTTTATGAAATATTGACTCATTTTATGTGCGTGGTCTGTCCCTTTCCTTTTTTTTCTTCTTCCCTTTTATTATCATCCCTACCCAATGTATCTCAGGGTTGATATTCCTCATTTCTGTGAAAGGTTCAACTTGGAGCTATGTCACGTCAGCGCCGTTGGCTCCGTGATGCATTTCAAAATGAGTGATGAATAAGGGTTTAAGTCTGCGGTGCGGTTGCTGCTGCAGGTCAAGTAGTTTTTTGTAGTAGAACAACGGAAGAAGAAAACCCAGCCAGGTGACGGTGAGGCTGAATGACTCACTGTCTGTCTTTGTCCTGGAGGGAGGGGAGGGGAGGAAGGGAGGGAGGTAGGGGGAGCCCAAGATGGCAAAGACAGTCCGCACATTCTTGCTTTCCCCCCCTCCACCTTTCTCTCTTTTTCTCTCTCCCTCTCTCTCGTAATCTCACATTGCTTTACTCTATCTTCCTCTCTCTCTCTCTCTCTCTCTCTCTCTGTGTTTTATGTTCACTGACTGTCAGACGACCTCCATTTTTTCTCTGTCTGTAATCTTTCTTTCACTCTCACTCCTGCCTTCTTGGCACCAGTGTGACTTGTTTTTCTCACTGCTTTGCTTCTTTTACAATTAAAACATCCAAAGGATGAGTTTTATCACCTTCTACCACTTTTCCATCTATCCTTCTTTCTTTCTTTCTTTCTTTCTTTCTTTCTTTCTTTCTTTCTCTCTTACACATCTGGAACTTGCTGCTCTTGGCAGGTGGGGGGTATGCCATGGCCTCGACAGCTGTGTGTGAGGACTGACAGATCCAAACCCACCTCAGAGACCGTTGCAGTAACACACACACACACACGGAACCCACACAAGCATACACACATACATACACACACTCACATCTGGATATATACTTTTTTCCCATGTTGCCTCTTAATGTCAGGATTCAAACTACGATCTGTCAAGGCCACATGGACGCTCTTAAATCCAGCAGTGTTCCCTTTCATTCTTCAAAAAAAACAAAACAAACGTTTCCAGATCTTGATGAGTAATTTACTGTCTTATTTACTGTCTTACTCTGGGACAACCGGCTCATTATCACACACATTACCCTTGTCAGGTGGCGACCCACCAGAAGGGATTCCCCCTTGATCAACTTTGGTCCCGCCCCACAGCTTAAGTCGTACCAGCATTGGTTGTCATAGCAACGACGCTGACCAATCACCCCATTTTCTCTCCACGCTAAGGAAAAAAAGCTAGTAACTTATTCTGACTGTTGTGATGACGGCATGCCCTGGTTGTGGTGCAGAACACAAAACCTCTTCATTTGCTGGCAGAGTTACATTTACAGAGATCTATTCCATGTGTTTTAATTTTTGATTTCAGAAAAAACCCGGATATACAAAATTATTGTATTTGAGCTGCCTGTCTGACCGTAGCACAAGGAGTCAGTCCCCTGTTCATGGTCAGTTACTGTAATACAGGGAGCATTTTACAGGGCTAAAAAATAAATAAATAATAATAATAATAATAATAATAATAATAATAATAATAATAATAATAATAAAAGTAATCAGATTACAAATACTTTTAAATCTAAAATAGCTTTAAATAGGGTGTACATCACTCAATATGAGCTGGAATTTTGTTTTATGGTGAATTTCCCCTTTAAGTAATTCCAAGGACCCCCAACCAAACTCAGTGCATAAAGGACGATGTAAGATTTCAACCCTCAAACTAAAACTAAAAACTGGAGATGAGAAATTTGGACTTGAAAGCAACATTATAATGTTTCCTTTCCTGAAGAGACTGTTGACTTCTGACCTTCTGTTAGGAGGTCATCACCCCGTGCTCTATTTACTCTGGCCTGTGTGTCTGTGTGAGCATCTGTATTTCTGTGTTGTGTGTATGTGTGTGTGTGTGTGTGTGTGTGTGTGTGTGTGTGTGTGTGTGTGTGTGTGTGTGTGTGTGTGTGTGTGTGTGTATGAAGCTTCCAATACAAATGATTAAATGCATATCCTGTTCGATTATCTAAAGAGAAAAAGTGTTAGGAAACAACAAGATATATAACTACACTCACTAGTATTTCAACTAATTGCTAAATATTAGTATTATGTTTGTGCAACCCTCTTGATGTTGCACGGTGCACATGTAACTATTATGTCATAATAAGTTTATTCTACAACCCATTCAAACAAATGGTGAACCTATTGCACCCTGTGAAGTGAAGCGAAGCATACTTTAGCATGTAGGTTGTGACCTTGACATTCATAGTTATTGCGATTATTATCGTATCTAGGGACCTTAAAACACAGGGACCTTAAAAGTCATTATGTTGACATTCACCTTTGACCTTTGACCACCATTGACCTTTTAACTGACTCAAAGCTGTAAATCATCTCGTCTCATGATAAAAAAAAAGAAAACGACACTGTGCACGGTCTTTGTCACACCCCCCACGCCTATAATGATCTCTGAAAACAAAAATGTACAGTTGTCAGCCTGATAAAAAAGGAGCCATACATCAACTACACAAAAACAGGAAACTTCATCATCAAATGAGGTTAATATAGATGTTTGGCAGTAATATACTCCTCCTCAGGTCACTGAGTGTATGATGAGAGGTCCCCAGTATGCTGGGGCGCCGTAGAGGGGAAATAAGGGTACCCGGGGCCCAGAGCTGAGGGAGAGCCCCTAAAGCGTCTTAAAACAAATTCAAATTTCTCAACAATATGGCACAGCAACTGTTTGTTTTATCTGAGGCAACTGAAACAAGCGAGGAAAGAAATTTGGTTCGGCTTTTCCTCTGCAGACTAAAACAAAATTGTATGTATGTTTTAGGGAAACGGCGTAATACAGAGCCTTAAAGCTGATTGATCAGAATCTCTTATAGGCTGGTTCGGTGCCATGCTTGGATGATTGAAATTGAGTTGAAATTAGAATTAAGTATAATAAGTATCAAGCGGCTGTGATCTACCCACATTTATTGATGATCGTCGGTGGAAGCATGAGTCAAACAGACATAAATGTGCAGGTCGTGACCTCAGAGTCAGGGGTCTGCGCAATAAATGTCCTGAGACAAAACCCTTAAAGAAAACCAGTACACACTCAGGAAGAGCTCTCTGTTTATTTCTCTTTCTCTCCAGAACACACACACACACACACACACACACACACACACACACACACACATGCACAGCACACACTGTATTTCCTCCAAGAGACAGGCTGAGGGAAGAGAGACAGGGGACGGGGGGTTGGAATGAGAAAAGAGAGATTGGGATGAATGATTGTGAGAAAAAAGCCTGTAGGAAGTAAATGCAGATGAGAAAAGTTGGAGAACAAGGGAGGGTAAATAAAAGAGGTCAGTTGAGACACATTTTTCTCAACCTTTCTGTGCATGTGCATCTGCAGACTGGCTCATGCAACATTTTGCACATCCTGTACACTGAAAAAAAATAGTTAGCCACGAAAACAACAAGTTTCCTTGCTGCCTTCAAATTTCAAGTTGACTGAAATAGTGCAGAATAGTTGTGTCAACGTTCATTAGTTGTTCTAATGTAGTAAAACTTACTGAGGGAACTTGAGGCAATAAGCTCAACCAGCAAATGTCTTATGTCTCATGTTAGTGGTTATTTTTTATTGTCAGTTGTGATTGAACTGGATAGTAATTTTCATCTCGGTTATCATGATTGTAATTTTTAATCAGAAGTTCACCTATGATTCAGCTAAAACATACATAGTGAATCTCCATCCTCTAACTTGATCCGATACAAGAAGAAGCAAGGGTTTGAGTAGCCCTGATCCAGGACCCTTTGTGTCCTGTCCTGCTCCATTGACTTTTTTTATTGACGAAAGTCGGCGAAACCTGTAACGGAAAAAAACATCAAATTTCACTTACCCGGGTATACTCCAACATCTCCGTTGTAATGAAATCAAAGATGGCTGACAGACGCCTCAAATTCTTCTTCTGCACTTTTCTTCCGAGTTGCAAGCTGCTGGCACCAGTGGTCTGCTTTGCAGTTCTGACATCTTGATGCAGACATTTTTTAGATTGATGAGGGGTTAATTGTCGCTACATGAAGACTAAATTCTGTCAAGGTAATACAAGTCACACCTAGGCTATTAGAAAAGTACTTGAAAAGTCTACCTTTCAACCACTGGTGGCAGCAGCGTGCATGTTGCTCAGAAGCAGAGTACCGACGAAGAATTCAAGACGTCTGTCAGCCATCTTTGATTCTATTACGTTGGAAATTTGGGGTATACCTGTCTTTAACAAAGTCTAAAAGTTTATTTGTGCATAGGAGATGTAGGTTAAAGTGATACTTTAACCGCGGTTAAAGTATTTTCGTAGGGTAAAAAGTCAATGGAGTAGTACAGGACCCTTTGGAGAGGTAAACAACCCATATGATGAAAGACTCCCAAAGGGTCCTGGATCAGGGCTAGGTTTTTCTGGAGAGTTAACTCAAATGCAATGCATGCTGGGATGTATGCTAATATGCTAATAAACACTGTTTCTTTTGAACTTGAACGTGATCATAATTTTAAGTCTCAGGACATGAACTAATGATTATAGGTTCTGAAGCTGACAACTAGCGATCATAAATGCAGAAAAGAATATACCGCTTTCTTTACATTCTCATGTCCTAATAAGTTATAAGCTACATATATCTTAATATCAATCACTTCTCATACAGCATATATTTCACATCCTCGGTATATGAAACAAACTTCGTCACATACAGGATGTGCAGTGAAATTATTTTTTCATACACCCCTGACTAGATACACACAACAACATATCACCCCAAACACACATGCACATGCAATTCAGGTCAGAGGACAGACTGTAGCTGTGACACCAGTCATTTTTTCCAGTCACCAGCTCACAGCTTTGCTATATGCTGTATCATCGTCTTGGTTTCATCATCCTTTCATCTTATCACAAAGAGTATGAATAAAAAAAACAATGAGAGTAGAGACGGAAAGAAAGGATTAGAAGTCAGGTGGACAGACATGAGATAGACAGATTGACACACACACAGTCTGTCAGACCCATAACGCTGCCCTGAATACCCTCCATATAATAATGAGGAAAACATCTCTCACCATTTGCTGGTGTGTGTGTGTGTGTGTGTGTGTGTGTGTGTTTGTGTACGTGTGTGTGCGTGTGCTTGTGTGCGGACAACGCCCTCATTGGAGCTGCTGGTAAAATATTTGACCATCCGCAGGAGTCACAGTCCGAATGACCTTCGTCTCTGTGTGTGCATCTACCCATAATGCACTGCGCACCCTCACTGCTGGCCTTTGGGTAGAGGGTTGGGTCTGGTGTTTGCTCAGAGCTATGTTGTGATTTGAACCCCAGAGAGGGGCCACACAGAGCAACCAACATGTGATGGTCTTGCCTTTTTCCTCTCTTTCTCATACACCCATTCACACACACTAACCCGCCCTCTTTCTTTTCGTTCTTTCTCCTGCCTTCTCTCATTCTAATAAATGGAGGTAGACTGATCTCTCTCACTCTCTCTCTGTCTGTCTGTCTGTCTGTCAGATTAAAGAGGGGAGGGAAGCTAGTATTTCAGTGAAAGGTTGAGCAATGACGTCAGTATCGCACACACGCACACACACATACACACACACACAGTGGTATAATGAGAAAAAGGTGTGAGCAGCACAATGCCTGTTAGCCCTGCCAGAGCATTGGTCCACCCCTCATGTTGCTCCCTTCCCCCAATGTCTCCCCTCATTTAGTTCCACATCTGTTTCCCAAACTCAGCGAGGGGCCTGGGAGAGAACAATATCTAGGTCAGAGTAAACTGTGTGTGTGTGTGTGTTGCATGTGCGTGTGTCTGTGTGTGTGTGTGTGCATGACAATTATCTCATACTCTGACCTCCCTGACAGAAAAAAATACATTATGTATGTTTGTGTGTTTTAGAGTGTGTGTGTGTGTATGTGTGTGTGTATAACTCTTCATTATGATTGCAGTTGAGCTCATAATTGGAAGACAGTCAAGTTACAAACTATTAAAGATGATTCAATAACCAATTCAAATAATGGTGTTGAGCGAAAGCCAAGAAGAGACACATCCGTATCATCTGTGTATTGCAGACACCCCACATCTCAGGTCAGGACATGAAGAAAAGCTGGTTTCATTGCCCACTGATGGTTATGTATTACCGACATTATGCATTGCACTATGCACTATTGCACGTTGGAAACGGTGTCAGAGATTTTCTGCAAAACTGATGCTAGTGATGCTTTGGCAAACAAAGTGTTTCTCTGACAATGAAAATGAGAATAATGTCCCACGTCACTAATTCACTCCTATTCCAACATATCTAACATATCCTTTATTCTTTTTACTTTTTGTTTTTTCAACTGTTGAACAGATTAAAGCCTTTGATTTGTGGAAAGAAACGACTTCCTGAGCTGATTAACCCTGCAAGCATTTGACTCTGTGGGTGATTTCTGATCAAGCCCAATGTACTCTTCCAGTTGCCAGTTGAACTCACAGGAATATGAGCACATGCTGCCACCTTGGGACATATAGCAGTTTAAATACACAATTGAGCTCCTCCATCTGCTGGATTGGACATGAACTGCAACCAGGGGAGCCCT
>JAXDDW010000142.1:975000-997500 GCA_034670385.1 Hoplostethus mediterraneus | reverse complement strand
TAGTTTTAAATTCACCTGGTGTAATCCGTCAGTTGACTGATGTGAAAACCCAGTATGATCCAGTATGATCCAGTCGTAAACATGAGAGCGATTCAAAGGCTGCTTTGTGAACCACCCTGTCTATGTCCTCTCCCCTAATTGGATTAGTACATTAGATACATTTGAGAGCTGAGGTGGAACAAATAGAACAAGTGTGTGTGTGTGTGTGTGTGTGTGTGTGTGTGTGTGTGAACATAAAACTAAATTTACCGAGAAAGTACTTTCTTTTTTACATTTCTGGTTTTCCTAGAAGTAATGTAATGATGTAAAGATGTAATGTAATGATGTGTGTTTTTAGACTCTGCAGAACAAGTTTGCTAGATGAATGTTGCAATGCAGTGTCTGTCACAGTGTAACTGTATATCAAAAATGGACTACTGTCTCCTTGTCTCATCCCTGTCATGGTTAATGATAGACAGTTGTAAACGGAGCCTGTTTCACCCTGTAATATAAATCCTTTCGATATAGGCTTTAGAGACACTCGAGTTTCCCATCCAGTCAGCACTGACAACCTCAGCTACATTAAGCCTACAGCTATTTTCAGACCTCGCCCCAGATCAAGTCCAAAAAGCAAGTAGTATATATAATATTTTAATTCGTAGACCATTACGCTCGACACCCAGCAGTGTAGCTTTAAATAACCATGTCTATGTATCAACTCAGACTGCAAAGACAAAAGCCGACATGTTGTTTTGTGAAGAGTTAACGCCTCAGATAACCTTAAAGGAATCTGTGGTGAATTTGGCCTAACACAACTGGTCACAGAAAAATCCAATAAAATCCACTTCAGTTGACCTCACTTTGTCAAATAAACCAGAGAAAATGACTGCAAATGGTGTCTTCACTACTGGAATTAGCTATCGCTGCCCTATTGCCTAGTCCTATCCTCTGTTGTGCTGCATCATGACAAAACTGCATCATGAGAACAGCATTATTGCTGGTGATTTTTTTTTTGAGTCTTTTTATTAAACGCTCTGATCCAACCCAAAACTGAGGCCATACCTTAGATTTAGTTTGGACTAGTTGGAATAGCTCCTAAATAGCTCCTGGTCCATTAGACACATATTAAAGACTTATTTCTATCCCATAATCAAAACATGTAAGATGCGAAATCAAATTATTTTTATTATTATTATCAACATAATCCCAGGTTCTTCTTATGACTATTGAACCCCGCTCCCCCTGGTCAGGACATTATAGGTTTAGGCTGATCCCTCTTAAGGACTTTATAAACAGAGACTGTCCTCTAGCCCCTTTGACATCATACCAATTACATTTTCTCATAGAAGTTTTATCTACAAGTTTTAGATACAATAGGACCCAGTTTGCTCTGGATTGGCAGCAAGCCTCTTCATCTTATCCTCTTGGTATAATTGTTTACTGATACAATTTGGGTTCTGAAGCGCTGTCACTTGAACACAAACAGTAAAGACAGAAATTATTGAGTTACGCTGCGAACTAGGGATAAACCTAATCATAGGTACAGGGTAGTATAAATAGTTTAGTGTGAAGGGGGTTCTGGTACGCCAGAAATCACTGTTGTGACATATACCTGCACTCACACACTCAACCCTGTAGTACTTAGTTTAGGTGGCTAGTGGACGGTACTGCCTGTCTGATGCGTCCTGCAGGTTCATAGGCGTAGCCTGATGCCATCTATTTGTGGGTTAGTGCATCATTTGACATCTTTTCTTTTTTGTGTGTTCTTGACCTCTTGCAATGTAACTGAAAATGAAGCTGTGGCTCAATGTGACTCCTAGGTCAACTAAAACTAAAATAAAAATGAAGCAAATTGACTGAAAAGTTAATCTCTCTGAACAGACACCTGTTGGACATGATTTGTTTTTACATTTGAAAACCATTTGAAGATACAACTCGACAACTCGATACAACAATTCCTCCATGGTTTTGTCTCCGGAAAAGGACCAGGAGCCTCACTTTCTTGGCAGATTTATCTTCCAATTATCATTATATTCTGATTGTCATTTTCATTAAATAGTGCAAGGAAGACAAGGTGAAGTGGTTTTTCCCCTTTTCTTTATTTGTGTGTGAAATGCTTTTATGTATTTGTGTGTGTGTGCGTGTGTGCGTGTGTGCGTGTGTGCGTGTGTGCGTGTTCATTTGGATGTGTGTGTGTCCCCATGTGTGCTCATGTTGCTCAAGAGGGATGACAGGCAATTCAATTGTTTTCCCAATGCCTTTTCCCTAAAATCTGCACTTGGCAAAGGGGATGATATCAACATTTATCCCCTTACATTTATTCCCTCTCAAACTTCATATCATAAGCATGCACTCACACACACATGTACATCCTCTCTCTCGGTTTCTCTCTTCCTCACCTCAGTATCTTTGTCAGTCTGGTCTCTCATGCTGATAAAAGCCTGTAACTCTGTGTCCGATTCTGGCCTCACACTGTTTGCGGTGGCCCACGGGTCCACGGTGCTTCTCTGGCTCCTCTGGATGGTCCAAGGGCTTCTCCTCGAAGGCCGCGGCCCGATAAGGTTCTCTTCGCCCGGGTCACTGTCACTGGACTCACTGGGTGCTGGCTTTAGTGGCCTGGGAGCTCTGTCAGTCTGCACGCTGGTGAAAAGATAGTACTATAATTAGATCTTGAAGCTTCTTTTGCCCTTCTTTGAATAGAACAGTTGAAGATCCATGGCACAACTTGACATAAAGGTTTAGGGGTCGTCTACATGCTCAGTCAAGCAAGCAAGAAAGTTTTTGTCTTACCGTAAAATTGCATTTTTTTCTTCTCTGTTGTGTTGTAGATAGTGGCGGCAGCAGCAAACGGTATATATAGCACCCATTGGCCCTTCCCAAACGTCCTCAACAGCTCCTATGAATCATTCCTATGACAACAGCAAGTCTCCTCTAGGGTTTTTCTGTAATGTGCAGGAAATGTCCTCATCTCCAAATGTCCCAGATTAGCGATTTGATAACGTGCTCTGTGTATCTCCCACCTCTCTCTCTCTCTCTCTCTCTCTCTAAGAGGCGACGGTCAATTGCATTATCCACGTGAGTCGGTAAAGGGCACGACAGCAGCGCACATGGGACAGTTCAGTGATGAATGGCACATTGATTCGGGCAGCTCCTGATGGTGCAGATGCAACATTTTTCTAGCTCCATCTGTGTCGTACACAGGCTCACAGCACAGTCTACGATTTATAGCAGGGTTGGTGCAATTATCAGGATCAGAATCAGAACCAGAATCAAATTAATTTGCACATACAAGGAATTTGACTCGGTGACATTGATGCATTAAAAAACAGACAGGCACAGAAATCAAATAAAGAAACTCAAACATAGCCGATCACCTTCTCTGCTGACCGGGTGATGCGCTGCAGTCTGGCTTTGTCCCTGGCAGTGGCACCAGCAAACCAGGCGGTGATCGATGTGGTGAGGATGGACTCAGTGATGGCCGTGTAGAACTGGACCATCATTATCTGTGGCAGGTTGAACTTCTTCAGCTGCCGCAGGAAGCATATCCTCTGCTGGGCCTTCTTGGTGATGGAGCTGATGTTCTGCTCCCACTTGAGGTCCTGGGTTATGGTGGTGCCCAGGAATTTAAATGACTCCAGAGTGCTGACAGGGGAGCCACACAGAGTGAGGGGTGGGGTGGGGTCTGGGCTCCTCCTGAAGACCATTACCATCTCTACAGTCTTAAGAGTGTTCAGTTCTAGGTTGTTAATTCTGCACCAGGAAGCCAGCCGATCAGCTTCCCTGTGGTAGGCAGACTCATCCCCATCAGAAATTAATCCAATGAGGGTTGTATCATCTGCAAACGTCAGGAGCTCACGACTGGAGGTGCAGCTGTTGGTGTAGAGGGAGAAGAGCAGGGGAGAAAGCACACAGCAGTGTGGGGTGCCAGTGCTGGTGGTCCAGGAGTCTGAGACTTGCTTTCCCAGCTTTACGTGCTGCCTCCTGTCTGTCAGGAAATCAGTGATCCACCCGCAGATGGAGTCAGGCACATGCAGCTGAGAGAGTTTGTCATGGAGGAGGGCTGGTATGATGGTGTTGAACGCAGAGCTGAAGTCCACAAACAGGATCCTGGCATAGTTGCCAGGGGAGTCCAGGTGCTGGAGGATGAAGTGGAGGGCCATGTTGACTGCATCTACAGATCTGTTGGCTCTGTGGGCAAACTGCAGTGGGTCCAGGAGGGGGTCTGTGATGGATTTGAGGAGTGAAAGTCTTCATGACCACAGAGGTCAGGGCGATAGGTCTGTGAGGCCTGTGATCCTTGGCTTTTTGGGGACAGGAATGATGGTGGATTCCTTGATGCATGCAGGAACTGCTGTTGTAATGGAAAGCCTAACTTTTTGGTGCAATACATTTCTGTGCAGGTGGAGAAGCAAAAATGTGTATTTCAGTCAGACAAGAGAGCATAAAGAAGAACAACTTTGTGATTGTCATATCATATAATTGCACTGACACACAATAGACCTCATTCATTCACAGCCAGCCAATCCATAACTGTTAATGCATAACAGATTTTGATAATATTTCCAGGTGATAATTATTCACCTACTAATGAATAACCACTTTCAAAGTGTTGTCAACAGCGCAGGCTATAAAATGCTAGAAATGCTCATGTGTCAGCACGATGACACGGGAGATAACAGACCCAAGGTCACCTGCCTGCTCAGAGGCTACTGCTGCTCCATTAGGTGTCTGATGTCTGTGGAAACAGAGTAGAGGTAGACTACTGAGTTAGGTGTCTGAGAGATAGTACAAGTCAGAGCGGGAAAAACAATGTTTAAATCATCGGGAATGTTTTTGTTTCTGCTGATTTTAAGTGGTGGTTTAGAGGCTTCCAACAGGTGAGTTGTGTAGCTATGCATTTAAATGTGTCAGAGAAGAGTTCCGCAGTTGGGTTTGTTATTGTTGTTGTCTCCAATTTAATTTGTTCCAATTCAATAATGGGAGCAGAGAACTGGTAAACTGTTTGGAAGATATTGTTCATCGTGGCATGGATTCAAATATTTGTGCCAACAACAGAGGTGCCATCCCTCATCGTCCCTCCTCAAATCATTCCTAATTGTTATTGCTATTTTCTCCCTGATGCTTTTCAGGACAGATATTTGCACACATATTTTGTTGATCTTTCAACATTTAGACATTTGTTTGGGTACTGTAAGTATTCAAAGATATGTGGAGCTTGTGTTAAACTTCAAACTTTAATGCTTGTGATATGCAATGCAATTTTTTAAAGCATAGTTTAAGTGTTTTATGCTTCTATCCCATTTAGATATGATGTCATTAGTGTATTGCAGAAACCTTGTATATTATTATTCTAACAAATTTTGACACTTCCCCTCTAATTGACAGCTGATGTTATCCCCTGACATGATTTTCATGACTGAGCCAATTCATTGACAATGCAAATATACATGCAAAATACATGGGCATACTTTTTTTTTCTCAATTCCTGCAATTTTGACATATTGGAGGTATAAGGTTTCTCAATACTGCTGATGACATGTGCGAGATGTTGCAATACCATAATATTGGCAAATTATTTACGTCCACAGTTTAGTGGCGGGATCGTTGTCAACATGGAATCATAGCTACACCAAATACCACCCTATGGATGAGGTAAGAGATTAGCAGCTTTACAGTCTGAGCCCTCAAAGTACAGAGGCAGACGTCTGCACTCAAATATCTAAAAGACATCATCAGGGTTGTTGTACTGTATATCTGCAATTAGATGGTGATTTATATATATTTCTTTTTAATCCGCAGCAACATTTTAATGGAAAATGGAAATGTCAGATCTCCATGTAATTTAAAATAAAGGCCTGTTTTGCTCCACTGCATAAGCAAACAAACCCTATGCCAGTAGTGGGTATGATCTTGGCAGGGCATGGATATATTACTATCTCTACAGTAATTGTTATTTGTAAAACCAGAGGGCACCAGCCTGTGTTCCATGATTATTTGTTTTGGAGTATCTCTGAGTGTTTACCTGCTTATTTTACCTGCTCCGCAGTGGTGGCACAGGCAATATAGGCAGCTGCCTCAGGCACACACTGTAAAATAAGCTCCCATAACCTATAGTCTAAGACCCTTCGACAGCACTGCCCCACCTTCCATTCTCCTTGCCCACAGGAGCACTCCACCTTTTATAAAGTGTAAAAAGTCTAAACTAACAGCAATAAACATTACAAACGCACCACATTTCAAGGTTTAAAAAGTGAATGTAGTTAGTTGCTAACTTTTAAACATTTTGCAATTCATCAAACAAATGTAGCTATTAATAGCTACCTAGCTAACTAACATTATTAAGAAACAAAACAAACATTTCTTCCATTTTTAAATACTTAACTCATTATACAGTCAAACACATGCTTAATGTACAACTTTCTAATCAACTGCCTAGAGGACACAGTGACCCGGTGTGTGACTACACCCAAAGGCGACAAGCTAGCTGGTCAAAAAATGTAGGCGGGTAGCTGGCTTGCATTTATAGAAGAACGCCACTTTGCGTGTACGTCAATGTGATGTCATGATGGATGGCAACAATTATACACAATGTTCCGACCCCCAGAAAGCTCTCCACAAAAGAGGTCCAACATAACTAAACAAGTCAACGAGTTGCAGGAAAAAGGAAACATAACCTTTATTAACACACCATAAAAGTAACCACAAACCAACAGAAAGTAACAAAGACTGATGAGCCTGCCAAAAGTAACAAAAAGAAGGGAAGCTCCCCACAATGGGCCGTAGGATCTGGGTTTCAACCCTCTACCCTAACCCATTAGAAACTAGACCTAAAAGTAATAAAGCCCCGAAAACTGGACGACCGAAACCATCATAAAACAAAAGAAACAACAAAGTAGAGATCAAAACAGTGTCGGGCACAAAGGCCACACTGCTGCTGCCGAGGCCGGGAGTCAGCCAAGGTCCCCGCCCCCTCTTTATCAGGTTCCTCTCAATCAGGCCAGACCATATACACCTGAGGGAAAACAGTCACAAGATATCATGAGAAATACAATAATGTATGACGAGCAGGGGGATGTAACACACGACATGACAATCTCTATGATCTCTAGGAATGAATGAAATTAATGTTTGCTAACTCACATCAAAGTACACTACTGGTCAAAACACCTCCATTATTCCAGTTTTTATTGAACTTTGCGCAGTTTAATGTTTCAATGTACCGTGAAATTAAAGCACACAAAAAATAAACAACTGGACATAATAAAAAAAAGCACAGAATAATTTTGTTTAACAAAATGTTATCAAATTTTTTGACTATTCAAAGTAGCCACCTTTTGCAGATATAACCACCAAACACACTCGTGGCATTCTTTCTACAATGGTTCTAAAATCAAGATCTGACATAGCCTGGAGGGATGTGTTTTGAGTGATTATCTTGGTGTAGGATGAACCCCTGACCAACAGGCGTAAACCAGAGGGTATTCAATGACGCTGCAAAATGCTGTGGTAGCCCTTTTTGTTCAGGGATCTTGTCCATCTCGCGCAAGCGCAGGTCGAGTAATTATACCAACAAAGTCACCTGTGACCTGGGATGACGTAGGGCACGCCCCCAGTATAAAATCCCCCGTCATCCAGTAATCTGTTCCTTCTATCTTCTCGCAATCATATGCTAAAAGGTAGCAGGTCAAAATTGTTAGCTGGCGGCTGGTCTGCTTGGAGTCTCGCAACCCCAGGGTTGGCGCTACGTTTTTCGTCCGCCAGAGACTGCGACGAGCCTAATCCAGCTTCTTCCCCTCGAGCGGTCGGCATAGCCACGCTGCTTCAAATACGGTTAGTGACTCCACAACAGGTGAGTGACAATTCCTCATATAAGGCGGCTCTCCGGCTCGGAGGGCTAACCTCTTATACGAAGCGTACTAACTAGCATACCACTAATTGGTGAATTAGTGCCAGCGTCTGCTAGCTAATGCTAGCCGGCGGTCCGCTAATTACTCAGCACTTGGGGGTGGTTCCGCCTCACATACAGGCTGTAGAGATTAGATCGGTTTGGTTTTCCACTGTATTATTAACTGGAGGTTTTTCCGCTTCTGAAGCAGTGGTTCAACTGGGCGCTCGCCTCTACAGGCTGTAGAGGTTATATCGGCGAAGCTAGTCACACAGGCACGGTGGGTTTTCCCACTCCATTATTAACCGGAGGTGCTTCCACTTCTGATGATTGTACAACTGGACGCCCATACGCCGTTACGGTGAGCTAGCCCTCTGCTCTTGGAGAGGCTAGCCACACATGCATAACCTTAGTTAAGGCTAAGCCGTGCATGTTAATACTGGTTGCTGTAGGCCTATAGTACAGCTTAATCTTGTTGTTTTTTTTGTGCAGTAGCTTGCCCTCCTTATTGATAGTTATTACTTGGAGGCATAGTTATTATTGTGTATTATAATGTTGGGGTCACATGCTTGCGGCACTTGCATGGGCCCCCTCCAAGCAGAGGACGGCCACGATCAGTGTCCCGCCTGTCTAGGCGTGGAACACCTAAGAGAAGGGTTGTCTGACAACCCATGCATGAACTGCAGTTTCATGCCGCGGGCATTAAAGCTTGCCAGACTGGCGGAGGTGGACGGAACTGGTTTGGGGAGCAGTCAGTTGCCCCCATCCGGTGTAGCATCAGCACCCAGGAACCCCAAACGCCACAGGGCGGAGTCGGGGGGGCCCCCTGAGAAGAGACTCAACTCTCTGGCCCTTAAGGTGGACGCCCTATCATCCGAGTTTGCTCAGATTAAGGCCCTCCCGCTGAACCTCCAGCCCATTGACAGCATAGCAGCCCTGGTGGTTAGCACCGCCGCTAGGAGCTCCCCTGATCGGGAGGAGGATGTGTTGTCCATGGCAGCTTCCTGCAGCCTATTCAATGAGGAGGAGGGAGTGGAGGAGGATGCAACCTCAAATAACCTCTAACGTTTTCTCCCAGGGGACCGAAGGGGGTTCTGCGAATGAGGCAGAGGCTGGCCGTGTCACGGTAAAGCCCGCCATACGTATGGCCTTAGCACGCTTGGGGCTGGATGAAGCCCTGGTGGCCACTGCGCAGACAAGCGCATTCTTCAGGCAGGTTCCCCAGCCCTCCGCCTCCACTGTGCTCCCTTACATTGAGAAACTCCAGAGGTGCTGGCCAGATCCAATGTCCCTAGTCCATCACACTAGTGACTGTAGGGCTTTGGCTGCTATGCAGGATGCAGGTAGCTATGGGTTAGATCGGATGCCCCCGGTTTACCTTCATGTCTAGGGAGCTTGGTAGGTTGATGTCGACAGTGACCCTGGCAAGGCGTCAGGTCTGGCTGGCCCTGTCTCCCCTGTTGGAGGCATGTCGTCGGACCCTCCACTCTCTCCCCGGTGGTCCCGGGCCAGATGTTTGGCCCAGCAGCAGAGACCCTCTCCAGTGTCGAATCCCAGCCGCACTCAGCCACCTGCTCGCCTAGGCGCAGCAAGGGGCCAGCGCTATCAGCCACGAGGTGACCAACGTGCCGATGCACGGCCGGCATTTCAGGTGCCAAGAGGACCGCCGCCTGGTCGTAGTCGCCCCCCACTGCCCCTAAGGGCTGGGGGGGTAGGACCTGAGACTCCCGGGTCGGCAGTCGAACGCTTCTCTCAGCAGCACCTCAGCTACTGGGGGAAGCACACCTCAGACCCTTGGGTGGTCTCAACACTATCCAAGGGGTACAATCTACAATTCCGATGCCGGCCCCCAGCCTTCAGCGGGGTCAAAGAATCTGTGGTCAGAGACCCCGCAAAAGCCCTGGCCCTCAGCCAGGAGGTCAGCGCCCTGCTACAAAAAGACGCCATCGAAAAGGTAGGTCTACAGACACGGCTTGGTGGGTTCTACTCAATGTATTTTCTGATTCCCAAGACCTGAGAGTGCTGAACTGTTTCCTGAAGATCTTGCTTTTCCATATGTTGCACACGGCAGAGGTCCTCCAGGCCGTGGCACAGGGTGATTGGTTTGTCTCCATACACCTGAAGGATGCATACTTTCATGTACCCATTGCTCCACACCACAGGCGATTTCTTCGCTTTGCCTTCAGGGGTCAGGCTTACCAATTCAAGGTTCTTCCTTTCGGGCTTTCCCTAGCCCCTCAGGTATTTACCAGATGCATGGCAGCAGCCCTGGCACCAATACAAGCCAGAGGTATGAGGGTCCTTCCATATCTGGACTACTGGTTAATCATCTCCCCGACCCAGGAGGGTGCGCTCAGAGACACGTCCACACTCCTCTCCCATGTGAACCAACTGGGCCTTGTGGTAAACTACAGCAAAAGCAACATTACACCCAGTCAGAGTGTGGTCTACCTTGGGGTAACCCTTGACTCTCAGTCAATGAGAGCCACCCACTTGTTAGAATACAGGCTCTTCCTCGGGCTACTGGGCATGCTGACGGCAGCATCCGCAGTGGTACCATTGGGCCTCCTCTCCTTGCGTCCCCTTCAGATGTGGTTGAATGGCCTCCACTTGGACCCCAAGTGGCACAAACGCAGGAGGGTCAGAGTGGCCAGGGAGTGCCTCTTCACCCTGAAACCATGGAGGAGGGCATATTTAACCAGAGGTTGCCACTTCCCATCGGGAAGTGGTAGAGACAGACAGCACCCGGACCTGGGTTGCCCACAGCTGTGTGTCTTGCCCATGAAGGCCTAGACCCACTTCTAATGGCTTGTGACCAATCAGTTGTTCAGACTATTCTGAACTCAAGGGCACCTTCCACCAGGGTTCAGTATGCTAACCGATGGAAGCTGTTCTCCGAGTGGTGTAGGGCGCATAATGAGGTGCCTGAGAGTTGCTCACTGGCTGTGATACTGCGCTTCTTCCAGTCCCTGCTGGATGGCAATAGACGTGCCTCCACCTTAAAGGTCTACGTGGCTGCTATTTCAGCGGGGCATATTCAAGTGGGCAACCAGTCAGTGGGGTCTCACTATCTGGTTGGACATTTTCTGAGGGGAGCCCACAGGCTGGACCCTCCATGGGCCATCAACATGCCCTCATGGGATCTGCACCTGGTACTAGACACCCTTGGTCAGCCCCCATATGAGCCATTGGGGCAGGCTGAACTGAGATGGCTGTCTGGTAAGACAGCGTTCCTACTGGCCATCACTTTGGCAAAGCGGGTGGGTGAGCTCCATGCCTTGTCAGTAAGCCAGTCATGCATGCGCTGGAATGCAAGTGGTTCAGGAGTGACACTCTGGCCCAATCCATCCTTTTTTCCCAAAAGACTGTCTCATTTAACCCCCCCAGATGTACTGAGGGGGAATAATGAGATATTGGAGCCACTGTGCCCGGTGCAGGGCTCTCAAGGCTTATGTGGAAGCAACTGCTAGCTTGTGTATGACTGAGTCTCTTCACTTGTCATGGGGGGCACAGGAGAGGAGAGGCCCTGTCAAAGCAGAGGCTCTCTAATTGGATTGTTGATGTGATCTTGAGTGCTTACAGATCACAGGGGCTACCCGTACCCATAAACATTCACTGCCACTCTACAAGGAGTATATCTACGTCCTGGGCAGCCCTGAAGGGAGTGCCGCTAAAGGAAATTTGTGCGGCTGCTACCTGGGCTTTGCCATGCACCTTTGCCCGCTTCTACAGGGTCAACGTGGTGCCCCCACGCTGTTGCAGCAGCGGTTTTACCTGTGCCTTCGGCCCCTTAGTGTGGTAAGGCCTTCCTCGTGAGCTTGTTGGTATGAGTCAGCCAGTGCTTAAGCACCGCCTCTGGCAGTCAGGAAGAATGAAATAGAATGAGGGTTACGAATGTAACCACGGTTCTATGAATTCTGGATGACCGCCAGAGTTCTCTGCCACTCGGAATCATGGTGAGAAGATTCTGTGGGAACAGATTACTGGATGACGGGGGATTTTATGCTGGGGGCGTGCCCTACGTCATCCCAGGTCACAGGTGACTTTGTTGGTATAATTACTCGACCTGCGCTTGCGCGAGATGGACAAGATCCAGTGCTTAAACACATAATCCAGAATTCATAGAACCGTGGTTACATTTGTAACCCTTGTTTTATTTGTATATAATAAGAGCAGTGCAGATGATTGTCTGAGTATCTTGCGTCTTGGTAGATTACAGATGGACCTCAGCCATATTAACTATTATCATTCTCAAAATGGAGTTATCATTATCATGTGAACAATACAGCTATGACAATTTTGATAGAATGTCCGTCTAAATCTGTCTCTGCTTCTCCCTCTCTCTCTCTCTCTTTGTGTAGATATACAGATGGATGGAAGATGTGGAGAGAGGGAACCCAGAGTTGGTTTCCTCCACTGTGTATGGGCGCACCTATGAAGGAAGGAACATCACACTGCTAAAGGTATTTGACTGTTTTGCTTTTTGGCGGGAAAACAGAGGGGTGGATATTATCACCATGGATTTTACCGTTGCCAAACCTGGCAGTATGACATGAGTCCAGTGGTTTCTGGAAATGGCAGATGGTGGAAGAATTGGAATGCCCACGGGAAAAATCACTTTTCATTTTTATCTTCTTCAATAAAGCCAACATCCAAGATGAAGTAAGAGTTTATGGGAAATTTGATCTTCATTTTGAGAAACACTAATAATAGTGTCATTTCTTTACAGTAATTATACCAAAGTATAACAATTAATTTGACAATGATATATTAATGTTTAAAAATGATGCACCTTTAAAGAAAGTCTACTTCCTGAATTGATCCAGCCAAGGTTCTATTGTGCATCTCCAGTTGGGACTACAGAACCCAGAGGCCAGGGAGAAGAAGGCAATATGGATGGACTGTGGTATCCATGCTAGGGAGTGGATCGCTCCAGCCTTCTGCCAGTGGTTTGTCAAGGAGGTTAGAGCACATACACACACAACCTGGATGCGCACAAACACACACACACACACACACACACGCACACACACACACACACACACACACACACACACACACACACACACACACACACTGACATTAAAATTCTTCCTTTTCCCAGATTCTACAGTCGTATAAATCCAACGAGAAGCTGACCCAGTTGCTACAGAACCTTGACTTCTATGTGACTCCTGTGCTCAATGTGGATGGATACAATTTCTCCTGGACCAACCAGAGCGTGAGTTCACCTCAACATTCATCAGCACAATTCAGTTCTGTTGGCTTAGTTCAATTCATTTCAGTTCAAATAAACAACACTGTAAATGTTCATTTAAGCCAATCTGATGTTGAAACACCTTGCAACCCAGGTAGAAGTTGATAGGAGGAAGAATAAATATTCATTTAGAGTATTTTCTGATTCCGTTGGATTGAATTGTGTTCCTTCCTCTTGGGTGAGCCTTTATCCAGGCTGTGACTAACTGATTCAGTAACTGACTGACTAACCAATTAATTAACCTTGCACAATCTACTGTAACTAACTAAATAACTTCTATGTCTGCGTATGTGGTTTCCTTGTAGACTCGTCTGTGGAGGAAGTCCCGGTCTGAGCCCCCTGCAGGCTGCAGTTGTTACGGTGTTGACCTCAACAGAAACTTCAATGCCAACTGGGGAAGTGAGTTGTTTACACTCAAGATAGTCATACGTATTAGTATTACAAGATAGTCATATGTATTAGCCCCCCAAACTGACACTACTGTCCTGTTGGAATGCAGTTGTTGATCAACTTGTTGATCAATACCTCCTTCCAAAAACTTCATGCCACTATTTTATTTATTTATCTTTTAAATAATATTGCATATAAATCATGGAATTACCTCCAATCTTGCACTTAAAATATGCATGCACAAATAAACTCAACAAAATAAAAGCATTATTATTAAAGAAAGGTTTTTACGGATCGTTATTTTCAAGCTACGTGTTTTTTTGCTTCCTGAAATGGATTTTGCATGCTTATCTTGTTTTATTTTTGTGTTTTTTATCAAAACAACCATGCATTAACACTAATTTGCAAGTCTTATTTTTTCAGAATAATCATAGGACCACATTGAACCCACCTTTTGGTCTTCCCTGAAACTCTGAAAAACATTGATGTGAAGTTTTTTCTCTCCTTCCCTCAGCGGTTGGTGTGTCGCGTGACTGCTGCATCAATACCTACTGTGGCACATCACCTGTGTCAGAGCCAGAGGCTAAGGCTGTGACGGAGTTTGTGGGTAATTGTGGAATATGGATTTGCCTGTCTGTCTGTCTTTTTGATAGTTTCTATGTTTTTTTCCTCATGTCTTTCTGCCTTTGTCCCCTTTGCGACTTGTGTGTTGACCTTATTTGAAATACATATTGAAAGCAATACCCATGAAACATGAAACTACTGGAACGGTATTACTTGATATGAATCAGTGGGTCTTTCTCTGGGTATCATCTAGCCAGCAAGATAAAACAGATTGTGTGTTTCCTTACCATCCACTCCTCTGGGCAACTCATCCTGCTGCCGTACGGACACCCTGAGATATCTGCACCCAACTATGATGAACTGGTGAGTGTGTGTGGCTATAACGTAAATATGATAAAATGAGCACAAACTCCAACTTTTTAGATTGTCACGTGAAAAGGTTAGCTAAGGATTAGGAGTTAGGCAACTGAAGCAGTTTGGTTAAGGATTTGTTCATGGTTAAATAAAAACAAATAATTCAAGCTTCACTCACAGTGGAAAACTTGGGAATTAAACCAGGTTCTTGTTCTTGTGGTCTGTGTAGGTGTCAGTGGGCAAGGCGGCAGCAGCGGAAATGAAGAAGCTACATGGGATGGATTACACTGTAGGAACATCTCCACAAGTCCTCTGTAAGACACACACACACACATACACACACACACACACACACACACACACACACACACACACACACACACACCCCTGTCCTTTTGAGCTGTCCATGACCAGCTGCTGTTACTGTAGGGGGCTGATAAGCATTCACTTTGATAAGTCGCTTTGATGTTTTTATCTTGGGAGGCATCTTACGGTGCATGTAATGTACCTGAGACATCGAGGGTTTGAACCCAGCCCATGTCCTTCTCTCTTATGCCATCCCCACTTTTTCCTCTTCTTCTGTACTCCATGCTATCTGATAAAGAAGAAATGCCTCAAAAATTATGTCAAAACATGTGCATGCGTTATCTCTCAGAGCCAAATTGGTTGTGTTTTCCTTTAGTTGCTTATTGATTTATTAATTTTATTATTACTTTTTGGGGTTGTTTTTTTTTATTGGTCCACTCATTTTTACACTATAACTTTCTTCCACCTGCCTTCATCCCACTTCCTCCTCCTTTGCTCAATCCTCTCTCTCTCTCTCTCTCTCTCTCTCTCTCTCTCCCAGATGCAAATTCGGGTTCAAGTCGTGACTGGGCTCGACTAGTTGGCATCCCATTCTCCTACACCTTTGAGCTGAGAGATAAAGGTGAGACAGTGATCAATGATTAATATTTTAGTGCAACTGTATTTTACTCAGGAAAAAAAATCCCACATCAAATCTAAAGTAACCAAGACGAATAACTAATCCATAGGTATATGTAGTTTTCTCATATAATAATTATAGCACTTATGAAGATTTATCATGACATGTATTAATGTGATTAATACACGTCAATCAATCACACACACACACACACACACACACACACACACACACACACACACACACACACACACACACACACACACACACAGCTCACCTTTGGATTCTAACCCAGTCTTTAAAAAATGTCATATTGTAATGTAACTAAGGAATGTGATATTCCAGGTGAATTCGGTCACTTGCTACCAGAGGACCAGATCCAGCCTGCCTGTCAGGAGGCCTACGTAGGAGCTCTCTCCATCATCACATATGTTCACGACAAGACCTTCAACATCCCTAACGTCGCGGTTACCAGGGTCGCTATGACAATAGGGAGCACCATCATGGCAGTGTCTCTCGCCATGGGGGTTTTGGTGTAGGGCCATAAAGAACACAGAATTGAAGTGCCATACCGAAGGACGTTTGTGTGTGTGTGTGTGTCTGTGTGTGTCTGTGTGTGTCTGTGTCTGTGTCTGTCTGTGTCTGTGTGTCTGTGTCGTTCTTCAATACGGCCGAGATGGCTGCCATATGATTTTAATAATGTTGCTATGGAATTGCAAATGGCTTTCAGCTTTGTAAAAGCATGCATCATAGAAAGATGTTCAATGTTTAAAAATGTCCATAAATTTGACAATAAAGGTACAGCACCAGTAATTTTGCACCAGTACCCTCAGTCATGTACAGTCTACATGACAAAGAGATATTTGCTCACATTACATTATTATCACCAGCATTTTTTTAGCTGAATGGCAGAAATAGTGATACAAGTGATACAACTACCATATTACACTAATAATAAAATACTTTTATTTTGATTGGATGGATTAATATGAAGGCAAAGATTGACTGAACAGTGGAAAGTGAGAGACAAGCAAACAGTACCCATCTACAGATTGACTGAAATATAAGTGTCTTCAACCTACAATGAAATGCTGCAATAAATAATAAGCTGCGCAGACTGTTCTTCACTGTTAGGAAGAAACAAACCAGAACTGTTCAAAATAAATGTTATTCCTTATTCCAACAGCTGAGGGCAGTATCGCCCCATTTTACACTTCACACCAGCATTTCCCATCATTGTGGGCTACTTCAAAGTACATTTTTTCACATTTATCACTTTACGCAAGAGTTTTCCTTTGTATCTCAGGACATATAATATAAAAGTATAAGTTAACACCAACAAATTTATATTTTTACATAGGCAGTGCAGGTTTTGGTATTGAAATGACAGATATAAAATCTTTTCATGCAACCTTTGCATGCATCTTAAACAAATGTAGATGTAATTTATAAATGGTGTAGCATATTGATGATATAGTAATAGTAATAGTAATATTGGCTAACAATGTAATAAATCATAAGATCAGCTAAGCATCAGCTAAAAATAGTTATAATTGCTGGTTGAGGTAATAATGTAATTTAATACATTGACAGGTTTTATTACATTTTTGACTCATTTAGTGGGACATTTTTATTACATTTTTTACAAGTCATGACATTATCTGACGGTTATTACATTATTGGTTGTGACCGCTGTCTACAGTAGATCCATATGAATGCTGGAGTTTAGTTTCTTCAATCTGACTCTCTTTAACTCCAGCACCTGATTGCATCAGCAGTCATTCAGATGAAGACCGATAAACACAGAGCACGTTTTCACTTAAAGTAATTCCTGGCCATGATCACCGTTGTCATTATATCAGCGTGATTACGTTTTTAATCCACAATATCTATGTCTTGTGAATCAATCATGCGTTCAATTCAGTTATAAATGCAATTATGAAATGGTCCAGTCAGATAGTGAGCAGTGGGAGCGGTGGAGTAACATGAAGCCCCCTCCTCTGATGTCAGACCTGTGCCGTGTGATTGGATGACGAGAGGCCTTGATGGTGATGTGTAATATTAGTTTAAGAAGCAGATCACTTCCTCAGGCGGTTACCCTTTCTCACCTCTGTCTCTCTCTGTGCAGATGTACAGATGAGAGAATAGGTCAGTTTATTGGGGTGCTTTGAGGTGTTTTTTCATAATTTAGAGGAAAATCTTATTCAAATAAAGTTCAATCAAATTCAAGTGGTCCCCTGCTCTCTCTCTCTCTTTCTCTCTGTCCTGATGTAGGAGACAATCCCTTGCTCATGGTTCATTTTGTCCTCAAGCCTTTTTGTCAGTGTAGCTGTGTAGTTTTCTATGGAGCTCTATATTCAGATGGAAAGATCTTACTTATAGTGTTTTTTCGCTCTCTCTCTCTCTCTCTCTCTCTTTCGTTTTCTCTGAGATTTATATGCCCAGAGTGTATTCTCCCCAGCTACCAGTGTCTGCTAGACCACCAGTGATTCTCACACACACACACACACGCACACACCACACAGAATACTATTGACAGTGTGACATTGACATAGTGCAGTTGAATAACTTATGTGAGGGTGAGTGATGGACCAGGGAATGGTCTGTTCCCTTAAGGGGCGGGTGCGTTTATGTGTGTGTGTGTGTGCTGGTGTCTGTGTGTGTGTGTGTGTGTGTGCTGGTGTCTGTGTGTGTGTGTGTGTGTGTGTGTGTGTGTGTGTGTGTGTGTGTGTGTGCGTGGGCGTGTGCATGCGTGTGCATGTCTGAATACTGTATGCAGTAAGCGGTGGAAACAGAATGATATTCCAGCTCACATAAAATCTCAACAGGACAGAAAGAAGGGTCAAACACCAGGGGACCAAGAGAATAATAAGTAGGTACACACATGCGCGTGGGCACGCGCACACATGACTTAAGGGAACAAGCTATTCACTGCTCCATCACTTACACTCATGAAAGTCACTCACACACACATACACACACAACTGGGTGAGGCACAGCAGAGTTTCCTTATGCACAAACACACACAAATGCAGACATAAGAACTGGGCAGGGATTCAGAGTCACAGATTGAAGGTGATTATAATTCACAGTGAAGTCTGGCTGGTTTAGTTATCACCAGCTCATCCATCTACTGAGTGTGTGTGTGTGTGTGTGTGGGTGTGGGTGAGGAAGGTAGCAGGAGAAAAATACACCCTGGACATATAAATCACACAGATAGGGAAAACAAGAGAAAGAAATCAGCCTTCCCAGCAAGGAAGGGTTGAATGGAGAAAGGAAGGAAGGAACAGAGAAAGAAATCAAGAAAGCGGAGTGCACAGTGTATCGTAGAACAAAATGGATTGGAAGTATGCAGTAATGATATTAACATGGGGCATCAGTACAAGGAAGGAAGGAACACTCGTAAACTAGTCAAACAGAATTTGACAAAGCACCTTGGGTAGAAAAACAACAACAAATCAGAGAAGAAAAGATTTGTTGCACCACCCAGACCTCAACAAGGGTACAAAGAGTATTGTACAAGTGGTATAAAGGTGATTATTACTAAGGGCTTTTTGAAAATTCAGTCCAGACCTCATCTTATCCAGGCCCATCAAAACACACTTCATACTTCATTAAGGGACAGATCTGAATGCTCTGCAGTATTTAAGACTTCAAGTATTCTGTCATCTGTCATCAATCTGTCAATCTAACATATTCCACTACACCTGCGGAAGAGCAAGGCAGGGAGCAAAAACACAGATTTGAGCTGTAACCACATCCATTTGCAAAAAAGGTTTGTCACGATTCAAGTTAAGGAACAGCTCACAGCTGAATGTCTCAAGCACTCTATGGAGAGACCATTTGGTCAATCGGCAGAAGATAACAAGTTGGCACCCTCTGTCAAAGATGAAATCTTCCTCCGCATAATGAATGAGGAGTACACAAAGCATGATTCCAACAAATGGGTGGCCTCCCTCCCTTGGTATTGTCCGAACAACAGGCAGCAAGCCCTCAACCACCTCATGTCCCGCCGATGTACATTGCTAAAGAAGCCAGAGATACAACTACGTGGACTTCATGGAGAAGCTCTTCAACAACTGGCATGCAGAGCCAGCTCCTCCCTTAGATTCAGACCAAGAATGCTGGTACCTACCGAACTTTGGCGTCTATTGTACTCAGAAACTGGGGCAAATCAGGATCGTATTTGATTCAATCTCTCAGCGCGACAACACATCTCTGAATGATGTGCTGCTCAGGGATCCAAGCCCATTGCAGTTATGGTTGACATCCAGCAGATGTTTCACAGCTTCTTGGTCACAGAGGAGCACCATGATTGCCTTCGCTTCCTGTGGTTCTCTGACCACCAGTTCGGCAATTGACCTTCAGGCTATCTATGGGCTCAAGAGGACGGCAGCAGACGGAGAGGAGAAGTCCGGAACTGAAGCAAGATGCTTTATCGAATGTTCTACATCGACAATGGATTGAACTACAGAAGATCGCATCCAACAGTCCTGAGAGCCTTCTCAGGTGAAGACCTTGCCAAAGGGATTGCGGGACCTTGATCTTGGGCAGGACCCATGCAGCGCAGCCTAGGGCTTGGTTGAGACCTGTCTACAGACTCTTTCAAGTGGCTGCCAGTGAGAAGCCCTTCATCCGACCTTGTGTGCTGTCCGCTATCAACAGCTCCAGCTCGAGCGCCATTTAATCTACTTGGATTCTCTGGAGATGGAGAGATTCCCTACAAGATCTTTGAGAACGAGAAGATCCCCAGCATGCACACTGTACTCCCACTCTGTGCAGCTAAGGGGAAAGAGGTATGTCTCTTCTGTGATGCTTCTTGCTCTGATGCAAGTTATAAGAGCTGTCACCTCATCCTCCTTCGACTCAAGCTAGGAGTGGCTGTACTGGCTGTGGAGTTGGCAGAGGTAATCCAAGACGAGCTGGATACAGAACTGGATGACATAAAGTTATTCAGTGATAGGTGGTATTTGGCTATATCTTCAATTAATCAAGATGATTCTATGTTTACATCCACAACCAAGTACAGCGCATCAGATGGTCCACCAGAGGGTGCCAGTAGAATTATGTCTTCACGGACTTATACCCAGTTGACCATGCAACCAGAGCGAGCCAGTTAGCCTTGTCTTTGTGGTTAACCAGACCTGCCCTCCTCACTGACACAAGACAAGGTCAACCATATGAGGACACTCTACAAAGTTATTGTATGTGCCTCAGGTGTTTCAGAGGGCAAGCTTGGCAGTGCACCTTTTGATTGGAAGCCTCTTGTAAGGGCTGTTTCCCGGCATTCACCTCTTCCCTCAAACATCAAGTGACAGCAACTGTCATGGCTGGCATCAGTGCAAGAAACATCTCAGTGAAGAGCATCTGAAACAAGCCATAGTCACTATCATCCATGCCACCCAGAGAGAAGTCTGCACCAAAGAGATCAGATGTCTGCAAGATGGGCATTCCGTTGCCAAATCCAGCCCGCTCAGCAAACTCTGCCCCTTCCATGACACAGATGGTCTCCTCGGGGTTGGACGTCAGCTGGCAAGAGCCCAGCTCTCATCTGATGAATCACACCCCATACTTATTCCCGGCAGGCATCCTGTCACCACTCTCCTTATCAGGCACTTCCACAAGCAAGTATGCCATCTGGGCAGACACTTCACAGAAGGAGCCTTAAGGGCAGCTGGATTCTGTTGTCGGTGGCAAACGAGTCATCAGCAGCACAATTCACCACTGTGTCACCTGTCGCATGCTGCAGGGCAAACAGGAAGAATACTTACCGTAGATCCTACATGGTTCTGGAAACATAATTTAGTAATAGCTATCTAGTTATTCCTACCTTTATTATATTTTTATTACATTCTCCTGAAAATACTTTGCTTACTATACTTACCATTGGTGTTGATACAGTGAAACCCTACTATTGTATCCTATTAGGGGGGTTAGATGTGGAAATGCATTTATTTATCATGCATTAAGATGTACAGTTAAAAGACCTTACCCCTATCTCTGGTACTTTTTGGATCAGTGTTTAGCTTGCTGCCTAGCCATGTACTCAAACGCATAGTGCATCTGCATGGTAAGAAAACACTTCATCCATTTCCAAGCAATTATCACCAAATGTACTATGTTATAGCATCAGACACACATTTTCTTCTTGCATTGATATGCTAATTAAGGGCTCTACGTGTACCGGAAAATATAAATATTCATATAAAAACCTTTGATCATCGATGCAGGAGATTGACTCATCAGAATTTCACAACTTGTTTGCAAGGCTGACACGGAAGGTCTTGTTTTTGTGCAGAACTGATGTCACGTTGTGTATAACGTGGAACGTCGAGACAGAAGTCTGTGTGAAGGTGAGGGCAGAGAAGCCTAGATTTCACCACATTGGGGCCAACTGTGTTCCATTCATTCATAGCATAGTGACAGATATAGACAGATGACAACACACATAAATATACAGTGTGTTAGAAAATAGAGTAATAAGGTGTGTGTGTGTGTGTGTGTGTGTGTGTGTGTCTGTAAGAGAGAGACTGAAACAGACAAAGAGAAATAGAAATATCTGCCGGATTCTGTTTTGTGGAGAGAAATTTTGATGACTGGACATTTCCTGTAATGTTAAAACTGTAAAACCACGTTGAAGGATTCATAATGTCCAGCCAAAGGGAACGATAATAAAGTGTTTACTGAGGTTAAAGAATATATTTGAGGGTGAGACAATAAACCCTCATGAACTCTCCATAAATCGCTCTATGAATCCTTTCTGTAAGGGTTGACACAGAGTATCTCCAAGTCAAACGCATGTCGCCATGCCTTTTTGAAAGTGAGAGTTCAGGATGGGATTCGTGGGACACTTCAACTCCCCCTGTGTGTGTGTGTATGTGTGTGTGTGAGTGCCATACCCGTTTAAATGATTGACGGGAGTGTGTGTGTGTGAGAGGGCTCCTCTCTTATGACCAAGACACATCTACGCCATATACTTCCATCGCTAATCAATGCAGATGACACCATTTTTTACACACTGTCATCCGCGATCAATGAGAATTATGCCATGCTTTATAACTGTCATTGGCAATCGATGGGGGGTGGTGCCATCATCTGCATGTCCTGATCATTATAACAGGAGATCAATAATAGAGCTGGCTCAGG
>JAXDDW010000142.1:902500-970000 GCA_034670385.1 Hoplostethus mediterraneus | reverse complement strand
GCTCTATCTATCATCCCGGTCAGCCTCGTTAGCGGCGCCACCCCTACCGGGCCCCAACACAAGCATTTATATCTGGAGGAAGATGGATGATGAAGCAATATCTCTGTCTCTCTCTCTCTCTCTCTCTCTCATGTCCAGCCACTTATTCTAGAAAGTGACAGGCGGACATGCTTACCTGCGACTGCATGTCTCCCCAAATCGTCCAGAATCGCATGACACCAGATTTGATTTGAGGTAATAACATCCACACACCATTCATTAGACAAATCACCCCTCGCATGGCCTTGGGTATTCTCTAATATATTCTGGCGTCAACGCGGACGTCTAAGTAAAAAACCCCGCCATCTGTTTTTTCCTGCTTCTCTCAATTTAATTTGTAAAAATAAAAATACATATCTCATTCCCTGGCTATAGTCCAGCCCGCCGGCTTATAATGATTGGGCGGTGTTCCACGCGATGCGATTTCAGTCAAGAACCGCAAAATGTCCTAATTGCTTTTGGTTTTCCACAGGTTTTCCACAGGTTTTCCACAGTCCTAATTGCTTTTGGTTTTCTATAATTGTCAGTGTGCCACAGAAACTTCAGGGTGTCAGTGTTGCAGTGATCAAGCGGTTCTTTTCCCATGCCCATGCCCTTTGTCCTTTGCAATGCCAAAAACTTACACAGTACATTTTGATGTCTGTCTATCGGAGACTGTGTGCAAAAAAATGTGTTACAAACTGTGCAGGACACTGATGATCCACTTCCACATAAAACAGTGGTGTGTGTGTGTGTGCCTTCCTGCCTGCCTAGATGTATCAGCTACCTGAAACATTCATTAAAACAGTGTATTAAAGATACACAGATAAAGAAGAATACATCATAAGCCAACAATATGAATCATCATGTAAATCGGACAGCACACACACACACACACGGCAACTTTAACTGACAGATTAGCAGGCTAACAGCTACACTGGCTGATGTCTTTTAATAACAGACTGTAATTAAAGCTCTTTTAAAAAAAAATACAGGGTGTTAATTGTACTACTCAGAATTGGGGGGTACCTAATGATTAGCAGGGAGATATCTAGATTTGCCCAGCACTTTATTATATTCTGTTTGATTATTGTTATTGTTATTTTTGTTTGGGGGGGGGGGGGGTTACAACAACAACTTGCTAAATCAGTTTGGAACGTAGGTATATATGTGTGTGTGTGTATGTGAGAAGTTATATACAGTGAATAAATTGAGAATCGGACTTTCAATGACAAGAAAAATAGAGAAAGCGCGAGGGATGTGATGGAGAAGTGAAATGCAGCTATCTTGCAGCAACGTTTGAAGAACATGCACACACACAAAAATACTAGAACAACCTACCAAAGTCTGTTACCCCACTAGGATTGAGCTGAATGATAGTCTATCTGAAATATTGATGTTGCAACAATCAATCAACAACTGAATAGGACACAAAGACATGAACTCTTTGTCACTATCCCAAAGTTTTGCTATGAATTTTAATTTGTGGTTACAGGATGCAGGAAGTATGGTGGCCCTAAAGTGCAAAACAAATAAACAAATCAGGGAACAAAACACATTAAAGTGACTCAAACTGGAAAGGGTATAGGTACCTATTGAACAATGGACAATGAATCCCCCGTCGCTGATTGGACGAACTGAACTGAACCTCACTGGCTTCCATCCTCTTCTTTATTTCTATTCCTCCCTCTACCTCTCCATCTTAATCTCTCTATATCCCTCCCTTCCCTTCTTTTCTCCATCTCTTTCTAACTCTGCATCTCATCTCTCCCTCCCCTTATCCACCTGCTCTCTCTCTCTTTCTCTTTCTCTCTCTCTCTCTCTCTCTCTCTCTCTGCTGACGGTGGTCATTATTAAAAGCTGTCCCGTCAGATATGTCGCTCAGGCCTCTTATTGATGCTCCTTCATTACTCATTATCGCTGAGTGCCTATATTACTGCTGACTGAACCATAAACTCGCTCACACACACATACACATTCACGTGCATGTGCATATGCTGACACACACACATTGTGTACAGTGAGTGAGAACCATAGAGAAATGGATGATTCTCCACCATCGGGGCTGCAGACCTCCACTCCTCCACTTCTCCACTGTCCAATGTGCTTCAATGTCGAGTAGTTGTGATTTGTGCATTCTAAATTGAAGACTATGAATGACTGACGCAGCAATGCTTTCCTACCTCAGTACTCTGAGCACTTCTAATGTCTTTTGCCTCCTCCAGTGTGTTGCATCCACCTGTATGATGTGACGCCAGAACACTCACCGTATAATGGCTGCATGGTGGGGAGCCAAGGATTGATCTCAATTAAGCAGAGAGGGGTGATTAGGTGGCTTTGATTACTTTGACCTACAAGCCTAGTGGGAGTCCGACTGTACACGCAGAATTCGGTAAACGCTGGGCTTCATTGACGTTCCCATAGTGATGGCAATTTGTTGGACAAAAAAATTACAATTCACTAATTACAATTTTACTTTGTATAGAAAAGTTACATATTATTATCGAGAATACCAAATTAATAATCCCAAATCTTCCTCTGTTTTGACTGAACAGGGTATACAGCATTGCATAAAAAGAAAACAATTTTCCAAAGATAAAGTTTTCCTTTTCATTCCCATATGCGTACCTGTTAAAAAAACAGCTGTAACCCCCGCGGAAGTATCAGTAAAATTACAGATGAGAATTGCAGGCAGCTGTTCTTGTGGCTTTCCTTAGTCACTGAAGGGTCAACGGGTTTAATGCAGTCATTGTCACACTGGCCATATGTAACAAAGAGTTCAAACTTTTGCAGAAGTCTTAGATAACATGTAAAAATCAGTTTAATCGAGTATATACCGTATAAGTGTAACTTGAAAGTGAAATGTTGATAAAGAACACAAGCGCAAAAATAAAAATTTACAGTAACTTTTAATGGAATAACAGTAGAAGTTTGATTTAACCCTCTAAAGCCCAGACCTATTTTTACTTGCATGTGCACAAGGGTCATTTCAAGGAACAGATTTTCTTTGGTGCACCCCAAAAGCGCCGTTGTGCCCCCTTCCATCGATTCAGGTTCCCTTTGAAAGAATTGGCATGGACCTCAATGGGCCAAAAGAGTTTCTGACTGACCAGGGCTCATCATTTATGTCACATACACTGCAGGACCTGTACGGAATGTTGGACATTTGATCAGCATGTAATGTCTCCAGGCAGACGGTCCGATGGCGTGCCCACTTTGAGTTACTGTGTGGCTAGAAAGGGTGCTTTAATAACTGGGAGGGAAGGTCCAAGCACCAGCAAAAATGAAAATTACTTGATCTGAGAGCAAAACTCCACTCCCATGGGCTGTTGGCACAGGCAACAACACTTGTACAACAGCACCTGAGAACATTTTCACCAGGAGATAAAGCTCTTACAGTATATTACTCCCACCATCCAGCTCATCACCTAATTAGTTTGAGATGCCCCAAATAAAGAGCGCACAAGGTTTCTGCCGTGTGGTGAATCATTCATTAGCAGTTTTAATTGGTTAATTCTTCTGGGAGGTTGAGCAGAACGTTTTTATATGTGCAAGTATGTATTGCACAATGCATTTCAAGTTATCAACTGGAGGCAGCTAGATTACACTTCTGGATTGTTGTGGTACTGGTGTGTTAGTTGGTGAGGATGCAGACATGCTAGCTAGGCCTCTTCTTAGCTTCCCCAAAGACCTTACAATCAACCATTTCATTCAGGACTTACTGCAATACTACAATAATCAAGTGGAAGGATGTGTTCACAATGGCAGCCAAGACTGCAATCTACATGCACAAAAGTGCATGTGTGTATTAGATATACAGAAATCATTCGCAGTGCATGATAAATCAAGACAGGTTCAAAGCATAAACTACAATACATCTTTAAAGGACCAAACAAATAAATAAACCACATAGTAACTGCATCATTAGGGTTCAAACCCTGAAGGGGTAGAACCCAATAACTGGAAATGATGTGCAAATGCTTCCCAAGAAGCATGAGCCCAATTGGCCAGATGGTGGCGCTGTAATTAAGGCCCAAAAACAAAATTTTTGGAAAGGCCACGCCCCTCACACCATGACGCCGATTGACTTGAAATTTGACATACAAATCCAGTTCAATGTGCTCTACAAAAAAGCCTCAAGAACCATTAAAGTCCGCCTGACTAGATTTTCCAACATTTTGAATTTTTTGAAAAACAAATTTTATGTGGAGCATTATTGGACCAAGCTTATCAAAAGTTATATAAAGCTTGCTGATATCTTATTTAGTTTTCAAGATATTGACCAATGAACTTCAAAAGGGTGTGGCTCAGCACATAAATGGACCAAAGTCAACAACCGTTGGGCCAATCATCACAACTTGCAGGATATAGCCACATAAGTACCTGAAACATACCCTGAAAGTTTAATTGAAATCGTTCAATAGGGGGCACCACCAGTTCCAAACATGTGCATGGGCCTGGCGCAAATTTGGCCTTAACTCAATGACACTTTGTCCAAACATCACCAAACTTGGTGGACATTTTTAATTAAGCTGTTGAAACATGTCCCCAAAATGTTTTTGAAATTGACCAATAGGGGGTGGGCCTGTCGCAAATTGTGCCATAAATCAATGAGTTTGTCCAATCATCACAAAACGTAGTAGACTTTATGTTGAACTAAGTTTGTAAAATTATCTTAAAATTGTACACTAGGGAGTGCCACAAATCTTTTTCAAATGGGCTTACAGTATAGTATTTTTCTGGGGCTTTTATTTTTAAAGGCGATCTATTATGGAAAACGGCTTATTCCTGGCCCTTATACATGTTCCACATGTTACCATTGACTTTAGTAGCCGAAAAAAAGTCCCCCCCTTTTTCTGTAGTTTCCTTTTTCAAAAAAAGGTCCAAAAAACAGGCCGTTTTGAAAAGTCCCCTGTTTAGACGTCATAACAGGCCACTGTTACCATAATCCAACCCCTCTCAGAGCATGCCCACCCCCAGGTAAACAACCACTCCCATTTACCCCGTCTCAAAATGCAGCTACCGGCAGCGGCACAAGCTGTTGCTTATGGTGCTTTACTCAGAAATCGATAATTCCGAGTCGGTATTCTCAACTTCCAATCTAAATGTGTTTCATCTAGGCTAGTACCGCATGCTAGTAAAGACTTCTATCTCGTAACATTGAGCTCAAATCAACTGAACTACGTTACAAATGTAAACTACGAAGTTGTTTCAACATGTATTCATAACTAAAACAACATATGAAGAAAAAATTGTTCTGTTCACGGTGTGCGCCGATATATTGACGTGTAGTAGTGACCTCAGGTATGTTTGTATCGGCAAACTCGAGCCAATTGGATTTTGTCCGAGTTTCCGACAGGGAATTCCGACTTGAATGACTGTTCTATTGCACTTTTTTGTGTCGAAGGTTGTTTTTTTCCCGAGTACAATGGAATGCACCATTACTTTGCAGACATTTTTAGTAAACTAACAACAAAAGGAGGCAAAACAAATCAGAATACAACTGGGTGTCTGTGGCCCATCAAGAGATGATGTTTATCTGACATTTATCTGAAAAATCTCTCTAGCCACGTCTTCACTGGTGATGAACTAACTCTTTTTGTTCTTTTAGCCTGGTATGTTGAACGTCCCATGGTGACCATCCATTTACAGATCATACTGATTGATAATGAGGTAGAAGATGAATCTCTTGAGGTGGCCAATGAAGAGAACCCTCCATCAAACTCCTCAGAGTCAACATCAATAAAGAAGAAGGAGGAGGAGGACATAATCTTACATAATGACATAATGACATAATCTTACCATCTTACAGTGAGGAGGAGGAGGAGGAGGAAGATGTGCTAGGGGCTGTTGCTCCATTAAGTTGCCACCATACCATGTTCACCTCCTCACCTCTCTACCTCAACTATGATGCTGATTATGAAGATGAAGATGAGGAGCCAGCTCCCCTAGAGTCTGATCTGGACTCTGACATGGAGTCATACAACCCTGTTGTGAGCTGGAAGTCCCCTAGTCCCATGGCTGGACTCAGCAGAGGCATCTGCTCTGGACTGGCCAGAGTCTATGGAAAGAGGAGCAGGGAGGAAGAGGAGGACGAGGAGGAGGTGAGGCCCTACTGCTCCAATACAGGACCCAAAAGGAGGCCTAGAGTCTCTGATCTGGACTCTGACATGGAGTCATACAACCCAGCTGTGAGCTGGAAGTCCCCCAGTCCCATGGCTGTCTGTGGAAAGAGGAGCAGGGAGGAGGAGGAGGAGGAGGATGAAGATGGCTGCTTCTCTAAGAGACACCGTTCCATGGACATGTCTGTCTACATATTCTGAATTGGACTTTATATTTAACTGTTGATTCATTTGAATTATCTATTTGATGTTTTGTGTTCCATTTGATTTGATGTTTATAATATTTATTATTTATAGTAAATGAATGAAAACTCAAGTTGCATGTTGTGTGACATTGATTCATAAAATGATTTAACATTGAGATGAGTATGCTTGACAAACCTATCCATCACCAATATGCTGCCAATATGAGACCAAATTGCAAAATTGCACAACTGAATTGCACTAAGCTATTATTTCTTGCACTACTTGTATATTTAGGATTAAAACCCTGAAGGGGTAGAACCCTATTGTTTTTCATCTCAGTTTATTAGGGTTCAAACCCCGATGGGCCAGTTGGATCCCAAGAAACATGAGCCCAATCGGCCAGATGGTAGCGCTGTAATTGAAGCCCAAAAACGCTATTTTACTTACTTAAACATAAAGTTAAGTGCATTTATTTGTTTGTGGAATTTATCTTCTTCTATCACTCTACATGCAGTTTGCAGTAATAAAATGGTTTGAACCTGCAAATCGCTGCTTGTGGCTATATTTGATATTGTTATTGATATTGATATTACATTTCCCCCGAGGTTAACTCTGTCCACAACAATACCCAAAGAAACAGGAGCCATGCCAAGGACAGGCACTCTTGTGAATCATTGAAAACAGCTTCTTTACAACATCAGCCACTATGACTGACTATGATGTATGGACATCTAGCTATACCTTGGGCTATTATGCAGCCAGCTAACTATCACCTAGCCCAACTACTACAACAAGGGACTACTACTGCTGCTTGTTTGCGGAGGTTATCTGCCTATAATCTAGATCTAGATTCAACTTCACTCTTTTTGTAAATTGCAAAATAACATCACCCCACTGTGTTTTCTGTTCACACTCTCAAAATATCCTCAGCTATTGTATAGGTGTGTATGGGTGTGTCTCCTATCTGTTTCCAGATGCTGTGGTTGTGGGTGCGCAGTGTTGGCGTCCTGTGGTCCCTTACTCCTCCTTTACACCAGATCTGGATGTCCCACCAAAGCGTTCCTTATTGTGTCCTATTCTGTATAGACTACTTGTCCAAAGTCATCACCTATTGGTTTGTTGATGAACTTAGACTGTTTGACTGTTGAGACACCAAAATCATCCATGTGTCACTGGTAGAATCCCGGATGAACAGAACCATCACCAGCAAAGTGAAAGAAAGGAGGTCTGCTTTCAAGTCCGGCGACACAGAGCTCTACATGCGAAGCAGATACTCACTAGAAGAAGCCATCAAATCAGCCAAAAGGGAATACAGGACCAGGCTAGAGAGCCAGTACATCGGCACAGACACATGTGGCAGGGTCTGCAGTCTATCACAGGCACCAAGGTGAGGCCTGCGGAAATCTCCACAGCTGACACATCGCACCCATCACTCCAGCTTCTACGCAAAGTTCGACGCACTCAGCACCGGAAGTTGGTGGTGCTTTTTATTGTATCACCTGTAAATTCATACATTTTAAAAATTAAATATCATGAACTCAAAGACTTTGCACATTCTTTGCACACTTTGCACACATTATATTGGGTATATATATATATATCTGTATTGCATTTATATTGTATCCTACTGCATTGTATCCTCCTACTGCACTGTATCTTGTGTATCTTGTTTATATTGTTATATTGTAGTACAGTTATTTATAGTACTATTTAAGATTAGTTTTCATTTAGCTTTAGAGCTGCAACAAGTTCTCATTTTCTCACTTTTGAGGTAGCCTGCTATCACTCAACATAATGTACACATGGAGGAAAATTCCACACTCAGATACTATTACACTGTTCTATCATCAATCTGTGATGCGCAGTGCATTCTTGGAGTTATTTTGTGATGAGGTTCGGTGTCTATGTTCTCATCGCTGACCAATGGGCCAATCTCCCAGTAACTCGGTGCACTGCTTTAACTTAAACGACTGTGGAAAGCAGAGGGGAAATGGAGGAGGGAGGACAATGTGGTAGTGTGATTTTTGTAGAACGGTGAATTTAAACGATCCTTCACACACACACTTCATTCAACCACTACTGTTACACAAGACTGTGTCTGATTTATCGGTCACAGGATACCAGCACTGTTTACACTATGGATAGACCTCTCTCTCTCTCCCTGTCACACACACACACGCTCTCTCTCATATGAGAAAACCATACAAAGTGTAGAAAGTTATCTGACAGATGCCTTTTATGAGACTGGGACTCACTTTCCACTTTGTGAATACACAGGCTTTATCAGACCTCCCTCATGCACACACACACACACACACACACACACACACACACACACACACACACACACACACACACACACACACACACACACACACACACACACACACACACACACACCTAGAAGCATATGGAAGCACTTTACCTTGTTTGCCTATGTGCTTGTCTGTGTTGTCTTAGGGTTTGGTTACGTGCCATAGGAAGCCATGTTGGACATCCTCTCAACAACACTTGGCTGAAAGGATCATTGAGCACCCCGGCCATGGAGAGGTTATGTTGAAATGAATTTAAAGAGGCATTAAGTAATCTAGGACTTTTAGCGACCTCTATTGGCGACCAACATTGACAGGTGTCTGGCACAGCCTATGGGATGCCTGTAATGGACCTAAATAATGACACAATATCATGTCAAAATGGGGCTAGAAAGTGAGTGTGAGACGTCCACTGGTCACTGGCATTGTGAGTGTGTGGTGGATTAATGGCATCGTTAAGCTCCTCTGTGAAAGGCTATTATCAATCCAGTCTTGTTTTGTGAAGATGCTAACATGTGACATATATAATGGTAGTAAGCTCACTGGGAAAATGCAGCAGGATATGGAAACCATTCATTTCACACAACCACATTGTCCTTCCTCTTCCATTTCCCCTCTGCTTTCCACATTCATTTAGTTAAAGGGGGGTATTGTACTAATTTTGGGCTATTTAAACTGTTCCTGGGGGTCTTTACAAGACGTTTGTGAAGTCTAAATCAAAAAAAGCTCCTAAAACCAGCTTCTGTGGTGTGTGTTTCAGTCTCTCATTTTCTCCATTGTAATGAACAGGCTGTTTTGAGGGCGTGGAGGTTGTATGTAATGAGTACTGCTCTGATTGGCCGCCTCTGATTGGCCGTGAGTGAGGCGTGAGGCGGCCAATCAGAGCAGTGCTCATTACATACAACCTACAGGTAATGTGGATGTGTGAGCAACACTCGCTGCTGTAGCCGGTCTGTGTATGGCTCATGTTCATAAGCTTATTGAATACAACTTGCAGACAAGCTAGGATTCACAATTTTGTTGAGCTAGTTAACCAATATATTATTGGATGCAATCTATTTGCATCCAAACAGCGCAGCGCAAACAACTTAACACTATTGTACTAATGGTGGCTAAAGTTTACCAAGCCTGACACGTTCGACAGACTTATAAAACAGACACTGGTCCCAACAAATAACTTTAAGATGAGTCCTTACTCCAACCAATAACTTTACTTTTACTTTACTTTTAATGACTCCAGCTTTAGTTTTCTTTCTTTCTTCTTACGCCCGACAAGCCCGTGGCTAGCCCCGCTAGCTCGTTAGCTAACCAGCAGTGAATATACTAACCAGACTAATTTGGTAAATTAAATCAAAACATGGTGACACTTACAGATTCCAATTTTGCAGATGGGTCACGTACCTTATGAATTGCTCTATCTTTAAGCTTCAATTTAGATGCTAATCCTGCCATTGCTCAAGCAGTCTGAGGACTGATCGTCACACAGAAAAAACTGTAGCCGTTGCCGTTAAAAATAAAATTAATCCACTCTGTCCTGCAGGGATCTATGTTGCTGCCTGCATCCTACAAAATAATAACTGGAGCATTGATATATCTCCAGATATGTTGTTTTAGCTTCACTCGTCGCAAAGTAATGATGCCAATAATTACTGATTTCCGAGTACAATGGAATGCACCATAAGCAACGGCTTGTGGCACTGCCGTGAGCTGCATTTTGCGACGACGTAAATGGGATTGGTTGTTCAACTGGGCGTGGGCATGCTCTGAGAGGGGCTGGATTTGCACCTTATGATGTCCAAAGGAACCATTTTCTGAAACGGGCTGTTTTTCTCCTATCTTTGGCACCGTTTTGGGAAAAAGGAAAATACAGAAAAACGGGTTGACTTCCAGATTTCAAATTTTCTCAGCTGCTTAGGGAAGTAATTTCCTGTGGAACATGTATAAGCACCAGGAATAAACCATTTTCCATAATATGGGACTTTTAAAGCAGCGCACCGAGTTACTGGGAGATTGGCCCATTGGCCAGTTTATGGTCAGTGATGAGGACATAGACACCAAACCTCATTACAAAATAACTCCCAGAATGCACTGTGCATCGCCGATTGATGATGTATAACAGTGTAAGAGTAAGAGCGTGGATTCCCAACTAGCCTCAGAACATGCTGACCTTTTGTCGCCTTGGGGGGTGGGCAGAGGTCCAAAATGAGGAATGCTATGTTAGGCACTTCTGGTGGAGTGTTAGCATAGTAATAAATAGACTCACTATGTAGGGTTCAAGTCTTACAAACTCATTTCCTGTTGGTGAATTTGTCTTGGAACCACATGCAGACGTGAGTGCTGCATTGCCACCTTGACTGATTGGATAAAACATCCTCCCCCTTTATTCATCATCCATCGTTATGGCTTCAGAGGAGAAATGTTCTCCCTAGTTTGTGTGTGTTTGTGTATGTGTATGTGTGTGTGTCCACACTTTGGCGTATATGCATGAGTGTGTGCTGGACAAGTATTTTATGAATGTGCGGGGAGGAGTAGTCAGGCAATTAACCAGCTGTGCTAACGATCATCTCACTGCAGAATCACAATGTTTTACAGCACCATACAACGCTTTACTGCCTTTGTTGTCAGAGTGATATACTCTCTGCCATAAAGCGCTGATACTGGTTGATTGTTTCTGCCTCTTCACGTTTCTTTTTTACACACACACACACACACACACACACACACACACACACACACACACACACACACTACCATTCTTTTTATGGCTTGTGTAGTTTTTTGTCTAGTGTGTGCTGGTTTGCCCTGGGACCAATCTTGAGCCATAGATTCTTAAGCCCCTTTCATAAAATATGTGTGGTGTAGGGTAGGAGCGTGGTAGCCATCCTGGAAAAAAAAAAACCCTCCATTATGCATCTATTCTGCAGCGAACCTCCATTAGCGCTGCAGCAATCACTGCAGTCTGTTCATCCTGAAATGTTTTTAAGAACAAGAGGGACCGAGAACACCGCATGTGTCTGTCCACATCATTCCTGGATGAAAGGGGAAAAAAATCCATTTCACCTGCACTTTCACTTTCATGTGAAATTAAATGGAATGTGAAAATATAATGTGTCAAAGTCACATTTCAAAGTCACAATTCGACATTTCCACATGTGATTTTCCCTGTTCACATGTGAAAAAAATGTTTACACATGTGAAAATGAAGTCTGTCACAAAATCACATGTGAATTCGACATTTTCACATGTGATTGGCTTCATTCACATGTGAAAAACTAAAACACACGTTTCCAAAAACCACATGTGGGAACGCTCACATGTTGTTTTCCACACTTTTTTTGTAAGGGCAGAGAGCACAAACTTCAAATAATTCTTCAACTTACCGTTACACCCAAACACATCATTCCTATCACTGGCGCTGCAAACATACCCTTAGCACTTGCAATCAAGTCTCTATCTCTGCTTGGCTACAAAATGATAATCCTCTAATGGCGGTTACCCCAGATCCAGATCACCACCAATATCTAATATCCAGCTGACAGACAGACAGACTTGGTGGAGGTAATTACCGTCAGTGTCACTGCCAAGGCCGAACGCGTTTGAAACTCGGGCTTTTAAAATGGACTTCCCATCCTGCCACAATACAAATTGCGCTGCAGGCTTCAGAGTTTGACTCCAATTAGCGCTCACACACACGGACTTTCCCTCCTTACAGGTTCCTCAGTGTTGTTATTTGCTTGGTTCTAATCCAACAGTGCAGGGTTAGCAACGGTAAATTCACGTGATACAAACAATGGGAAGTGATGTAAGTGATAAAAAATCAGCTTGCACGTGAAATCTACTCTATTTTATTTCCCATTATGTGATCGCGTTGGAAAACACACCCGTTATTCCTGCTTTGCGTGAACGTCCCCCCCTGTGCAAATCGCCACACATCACCTTTTTAGTGAAAATCAAACTATGTGCAGAGATCACAAGGTTAAACGCATACTGTGACAACTCACATTCAAGTCACACACACACACACACACACACACACACACACACACACACTCTGCCCCCAGCTATAACAGATCACATCCCCAGCAAACCATTACAGCAGAATAAGCACCTCCATAAAGAAAAGTTTGCTGACAATGAGCTCATTAATGCTGTTTGTTGACTTGTTGTTCTTGCTGCTCACTGTATACACAACCTGCAAACTCCGCCATCTGTATCTACTGCAAATATAAAAGTTATATGTGCACCACCACCCCCCCCCCCCCCCACCACCCACCCACCACCCCTCGCCTGCCTATCACGGGGGCGGCCATTAATGTGTGTGTTTGTGTGTGTAATGCCATTTGTGTCTCTAGGTGTGTGTGAGTGAGTGCATGTCTGCCTGCCTGTGTGCATGCATGTGATATGTGTGTCTTTTTGTGGATGTGAGTGACTCCGCGTGCATGCCTGGCTGCCTGTGTGTGTGTGTGTGTGTGCATGTGTGGTGCATGGGGTCTTAATTAATCTCTGTCATTAATAATTTAATCATGGCTTTTTGTTTAATAAACAGTTTGGCAGTGATGTATTGTGGCTGGGTCAGGTAATTTGATTGGCGGTGGAAATGAGCTGGGTATGCATATGGCTCTGACACACACACTCTCTCTCTCTCTCTCTCTCTCTCTCTACCAGAGATATTACTGCTGGCGACACACACACACACACACACACACACACACACACACACACACACACACAGGGATGGCACAAGCACGCACACACACACAGGGGGAGGGTAATTACACTAAGATGCCATAATGATCAGTGATGGATGTAGAGAGAGGCGGCTCTTTCAGGCCATGTTTCAGCTAATGGAATAACACTGTGGGAAAACTGCGGCAGAGAAAAAGAAAATCGGAATGACTTTATTTTGCAGAATGCATTTACATCAATGCGTCTCTTAAACTATTTGTCAGAGACCCAAAATGGGTTGTGTGCCTTTTTTTCTGCAGGGTCTCCATATGACCAGGGGACATTGTTTCTTACTGAGCCGGGGTCTTTAGACCAAGACCAGATTTAACCACTACTTCCACCTCTCAACACTAGATGGAACTCTTGTATAGTCAGAGCTTCAAACTGCAGCGCTATTGCCCCTGATGTTTCCTTCCTTCCTTCCTTCCTTCCTTCCTTCCTTCCTTCCTTCCTTCCTTCCTTCCTTCCTTCCTTCCTTCCTTCCTTCCTTCCTTCCTTCCTTCCTTGTTTGCTGACTACTGAACTGATATTGTTCCTACCTGCCTCCCTGGTTATGCTTGCTGTTGAAAACACAACAACAGGGAGGTAGACAGGATAGAGAGAAGTAAGAAAAGATGAGGGCACAGGTAAAGGAAGGAGGGTGCAAGGAAGGAAGGATGCATGGAAGGAAGGAAAGTGGTGGAAAAGAAAGAACAAAAGGGAATGATTATAGATAGGACAGATAGACTTCATCCTTCATCCTGTCTTCATTTCATTTCAAGTTTTATCTTATCTTTGTCTCTGCCACTCCTCCCTTCCTTCCTTCCTTCCTTGCTTCCTCATATCTTCCCTCTCTTACTTTCTTTATGAACCTAACATTTATAAGTACTGCTGCTTTTGACATTACCAGTCTATGCCATCCCGTACAACTGGGATATACTAGACATGATGGGTGTGGGTGAGATGGTGCTGGTGGTATGTGTGTGTGTGTGTGTGTCTGTCTGTCTGTGTGTGTGTGTGTGGTTGTGGTTGTGTGTGTGTGTGTGTGTGTGTGTGTGTGTGTGTGTGTGTGTGTCTCTACCATAATTGCGTCCGTTCCCTCGCTGTGGCAGTATATGAATGCAGTTTGCTGATGGAAACAATGAACAGACCGTTAGACTAATAAGTGCTAAGACATATTTACCATGTATCTGTCTCTGTCACTCTCTCTCTCACACACGCACACACATGAACACACACACACACACACACACACACACACACACACATTAGTATATGAAAGAAGGAAGAGGCTGATGCAGTGCACGAATTTAATATCCCCCATTACCGGAGTTAATATTTCGCTGAGGGAAACAATAACCGTATCTCCATCCATGCAAAACAATACATAAAGATTCCCCATATAGTGGAAATGACTATTTAAAGATGTACCACCAAAATTGTGATTTGGACAGTTTAGTCTGTATAAGCAAACATTCACTGTCCAGTAACAAAAGAGAGCATTCCTCCTCGTATTGGAAATGTCACACTGATGTACACCCCCTACAAGGCTTCATAGATGAGAGTCTTGGTACTTTGGTCTCTCGTATTTCGTAGGTGGAGTGGTGTTCACCTTCCAACAAAACCCAACCACAAACGTATTGCAGCTTTGTCTGCATAGTTCTGAAATATATGTTCATTTTGTGAGCATGTTAAGATTTATAGTATAGTTTATAGTGTACCTCGGCAAGCCCACAAGGGCCCACGAAAGTACAGGGATACCATATTTTTATTTTTATTTTTTTACAGGGTACCGTATTCATGTATAGATATGGTTACGATACTAATTTCAATTGGAAAACGTGCCCATCCACAATTCCAAATGAAAGGGGCCCCAGACACAATAATCACTTAAGCATTCAACCTATCAGTTTGCGAGATAATCCTGAATCTCAAACACAATCGAGATGCACATAAGCATCCACATATGACTGGACTGGGATGGGAGAGAAGGGGGGCCCAGTGGACGTGCTTGCCCCAGGGCTCCCAGGTGGGCCCCCAGGGCCATGCTCCGACGCAACAATCCGATGCAATGCAACAATGTAGCTGAGTGTTGCTATGCATCCATAGGAAACGTATGAAACCTGTCTGTTTTTGATAGCTTGATATATTTCGTTGTGCACAAAAAAAAAGGGGACGAGTTTCTGAGAGTTTCTGAGACCTACAGAACCACGACCACTGTATTACTCCCTGTTCCTCTATTCATCTGGAAGGATCTGCAAAGATGGAAACTGTTATCCAAAGTGCATTACAATGCCATGAGTGCTTATATTTTTAGTGTGGGCCATCCTGCAGGAATTCAATGCCCCACTACCCAGGACAACCACTCTAGTGTAACATATCGTCACCTTCTTAAAATAATGGCCTAAGTCATATTTAGGCCATTATTTTAAGGCCGTTTTTCAAAAAACAGAATAAACTGAACCAAATATAGCCTATATGATATTTCTTAATCATTTCACACAAAAAGGTTATGACAACATATGACTATTGACATACAAATAACGCTGTCTGTCAATTATGTAACATGAGAGGATTAGATTACTTAGGCTGTAGTAGTAACTGTAGTAGTAACTAGTTACTACCAGTTACCAGTAACTACTAGTTACCAGCAGTAACTTTAACTACTGTAGCAACTGTAGTAGTAACTAGTACACCAGTAACCAGTAACCAATTACTAATTTTCAGTAACTTGCGAAACACTGCTAGCTTCACAGAGCTAGCTATTTCATGTCTGTAACCCACTGGGAGGCTTCGTAATTAAACTATAAATTGTGAAAGTAAAAGACTAAATAACTACGCAACATTTATAGCCTAGCCTATATTATAGTAAACCTTCACTTCATCACTTACCAATAGGGAACGAGCCCTGAATCATGGAAATAACTTCATTTATCTGGTAGTATTTCTTTCTTCTTGAAGCAGCCGCCATCTTGAAAGCTTGTAAAATGTTTGCCTAAGTCATTTACTCCAGAAGTAATTTGGCCTAAGTCAGGATTAAAATTGCCTAAGTCACACTCTTGACGTAGGCCATTATACTACCGGGGTAGGAACAGCTGATCTTTTCAATTAAGGATGTAGGCAATTTTACCAGAGGTGGCCAGCATCATGAAGAGATGACTTATGCAAAAAAAGTCCTCAAAAATGACTTCGGCCATTATTTTAAGAAGGTGACGATATGTGCCATTCAGTATTCAGTAAGTAAGTTTTCCATACACCTTTTATGTGTGCATTTATCCAAAGTGCTTTACAGTGCATTGTGTGCACTGTAAAATATCCCTGCATCTCCCAAGCTTACTTCCAGGACCTTCCTCGGGATCGATTCATTAAACCACAACAGACGAGTTCTGTTATGCGGCCTGCAGTCAATACCGGAGTCGCAATGACACGTGACATGGCTGTGAGTTTCCAGTTCTGACACAGCTCATTGCGCCCCGTCCTGTTAGAGACGCATGCAATGGACAACACACACACCTGCACTTACACACACAATAAAGTGCCTGTTTATCACTGAAAAAGGACTATTTTCATACATAAAGCCATTACCCAAAGATACCAAAGAAGATGTATTATGATGATGGGAGTAGGAAGACGCTTTCGATGCAATGTTTGAAGCTGTGGGTCTTGAACGTAGCCTGACACCACCAAGCTTCATATGATCATGATGATTAGACCGCTAGTTTGCACCATCATGGCCTCGTTCGGTCGTATTAACTAATAACACCAACACAACACTGATATTCACACGCCGAAGTGGGAACAAAAACAACGTTGATTTTGTTTTTCTTGCTCTTGTCACAGCTGAGCAGATTTAAGTGACACATTCCCTCCCTCGGTGAGTTGACTGGTTTGTTGAACATGTGATTAATTAGACAGAGAGAGTGTGCTGGAGTTTTAGTTTGACGGTTTAGATGATGCAGAACACATACGGGCTGATACATGTGTTTTTTTCCCCTAGAGTGTAGTGTATGTGTGTGTGTGTGTGCACGGATGCATGCATCCCTGTGTGTATATGTACATCAAAGTGTGCGTTTGTGTGGCTATGTTGTTTGTGACGTGTTTTTGTGTGTATGCACCCGTCTATGTGTGTATATATACTTCAGTGTGTGTGTGTGTGTGTGTGTGTGTGTGTGAATGAACTTCAGCGTGTGTGTGTGTCTGTCAGACAGGCTCATTAGCTGGTGGAATCACAGCGGTAGCTAGTGAGAGGGTCTACTGTCCCTCTGGAGAGAGAGACGGAACAGATGTTTACTGTGGAGAAACTACATAACAGAACAGGACAGAACACACTGGGATGGAACTGAAAACTGCACACACACACACATATAGGTGAACAGACTCACACACACACACACACACACACACACACACACACTCTCATACGCAGATGAACAAGCTGGTGAGAAACCAGTGGAGCAGAGGCATACACATGTCACAGTCACCTACACTCTCTCACTCTTTCTCTCTGACAAATCTACACCCAAACCCACATAAAAACTGTCTGTCTGTCTGTCTGTCTGTCTGTCTGTCTGTCTGTCTGTCTGTTTGTCTGTCTGTTTGTCTGCTTGTTAGCAAGATCGCTCAAAAAGATTTGGCTGCAATCCGGTGGACAGACAGCCATCACCGCAAGGATCAGTTGATTCGATTTCTAGTCGTGATCCGGATCTGGGATTTCTGCCATTAGACGAGTTTTGTTTTTTGTAGCCTGTAACTGTTTCGCTGCGTTCATGTGCTGCGGGAAAGTCCGATTACTGGGACTTCTGAATCGACTGCAAAAAAAGCATTGCATCCACACACTATTTTGCAGGAAAACCAAACCCGGAAGACAAATAATAAACAAACTAATATAAAATAACTAAAATAACATACAGAGGCTGCAGCTTTGCAAGTTGCGCTCTACCAAATGAAATAAATTGTGTGTGTGCGGTTAGAAAGGTGTTCACAAGTCAGATGTCTGTGCATGTAGAGAGACAGGGCCAGGGCTGGGAATCTGAATGCCACAGTACACTACATAACAATGTTATCATCACCTTTCACGGTGACACCATTCATCTTCGCCTGAGTCAAATTGTGGGGAAATCAAACCGAAATGGTCGTGATGGCCACAGCTGGATTGAGAAATAGTCTCAAAAATCTGCCGAGTCAGCGTGGATATGGTCTGGGTTTTGAATAACTGCATTACCCCGACGTTGGAAGCCTGCAGGAGCTGCCAAGGCACAACAATAGTAGGCAGCACAATCCACCAAAATGCCATTTCATATCCAGCCAGCTATTAACGGCAGCAGTTGCGGTGGGTAGAGTGAAGGAACAGATGATTTAGCCAGCCCACACACACACACACACACACACACACACACACACACACACACGTTCCTCAGCCCCTCGGTTGTCATGGGTACACAGCTTTATAATTATGTCCTTTTGTTTTTTAAACACCAACGCCCATCCCACCCTTCCTCTCTCCCTCCTCTCTCTCGCTCTCTCTCTCTCTCTCAGAACTTTCTCTCTTTTGCTCCTCTTGACATAACAGGTGTGAGTTATTTCCTTCCACCTCTTGTTCTTCCTCCTTTTCTGTTTCCTTCCTTTCATCATACACCCCTTCTCCTCTTCCTTTGTATTTTTTTTCTTCCCCATCCTCACATCCAACCATTCATTCATCCATTCGCCCACCACCCCCGTGTCTCTTCAACCTTATTTCTTTTTCAAGCTGGACTCCTGTAATCCTACAAGCACACACACACACATGCGCACACAAACACACACGCTATGGTTCCCCTTCCTCTTTCACTGCTCCTCCTCCTCCCCCTTCCTCTTGCCTTTCTAAATGCACTCTACCTGCTGAGAGGCTCACACCTTCCTTCTCTCCCTCCTGCCGTCGGTCCTTTCCTTTGCAAATATACTTCGCCCACTGAGCTGGACGCATCTATCCCTGCACACACACACACACACACACACACACACACACACACACACACACACACACACACACACACACACACACATTCAAACACACCCTGTCAAACCTATAAATGCACATACTGTATATTCACACACTACTACACACGTGCACACTAACACAGAAATGTATATCGAAATAGACACACACACACACACACACACACACACAGAGAACACACACAGAGCACACACAGTGCCAATCCACTTAACCAAACCACTCTCTTCCTGAAAACGGCTGATTGGATATCCCGCAGCCCCTAATCATCCAATCAGGGCCAGAGCAATCTCCTCCCCACTGGGCCTATCAGAGGCCTTCGTTCAGGTTCCATCGTTTCCTGTGGAGAAGGCGAGACGTGTCGGGAGCATCCCGCCACTCATTCCAGGCGAACTCAGATAGCTTTTTTCCGCTCGGCGGCGGACTTTGCAGTTCAGTTATACGCTTCTCTCTGGCACACTGGAAGGTGCATATTCAGTCAGCGTCCAGCGGAAATCACGTATCTTCTATTAGCTCGCCAATCTTGAAGAGGGTCGACAGAAAATGACATCACATCTCCAAAATTGTCAACATTTCAGAAATTGAGAAAGAAAATGATTTTTTGACACGTTACAATACATTACATCTGTGACACAAAGACAAGCCGACAGACAGACAGATGCAAAGATCGGCAGACAGAACGATGAAACAGAGACAGGAAGACACAACGAGAGAGAGGTAGATGTGGAGGAGACGGATGCAAAATGACATTGAAAGATTGATGTCACCATAACAAAACAAAAACACCCTTTGTCCTACAAGTGTTTTTTTTGTTTTTTTCTATTCCTGAAGTCATAAACAGACGGATAGATGATGAGAGACGCAAGTGTGGCATTACTGCATCACCATGAGTCATGCCAGACTTCACAAGGGTAAAAACCCCACAAAAGATTTAATGAAAATAAAACGCTGTTTTGGAAAGCATCTTTGTACCCAAGTACCCAAGTTTGCTCAAAATGTAGTTATTCTAGGCCACAAAAGCATAAAGCACTTCTTCTTCTTCTTCAAAAAAATAAATTAAACTTTGTTGGCAATTTTGGGTTGTTAAAAGTAATGCACGCTGGGTCATGGCTAGAGCCAGCGCTTTGTGCTCTGATTGGCTTAATTAGCTTTTGAAGTAGGAAATTACTCCTTCAATGAGATCTTCTGATTTCTGAGTGTGAATAGAATGACTTAATCAAATATAATCAGAATGGAATAATTAGGGCTTTTATCTACAGCATAACGCTACAATGGGATATGCTTTACAATGAGGAAACTCTCAGCTTATGGGACTGCCGATGCACCGCGTAACACCGCGGGGTGTAATATGATTAGGCTTTGCACGTCCATTCCAGCCTATAATGAAATCACTTGCTTTTACGTGCGTGCGTCTAATACGTGAGGGTCCGAGGCTGGGAGCGCGCGGGGGGGTGCGGGGGGTGTCGTGTACTCACCATTTATTGTTTTCACACGATGGGCCCCGTGAAGCCCTTTGAGACTGTGACGGTGATTAAAGGCTATACAAATAAAATGTGATTTGATTTGTCTCCATATGTGTTTATTAAAGAGGTAGAACTGTGCTGCAGTGCTGCCGCCACGCGCACCCGGAGCGCCTTTCTAGAGGGGCGCAAGAGACCAGCGAGCACGGCCCGTGTTGCGTTCAAGTACGGTGCGGGGGGAAAAAAGAGAGCGAGAGAGGCAGACAGGTAGACCATGCCAGACGGAGAACTTTGTAGTTACGATGTGCAGGCCTAGGGTTGTGTTTCTATTTGGTTTCGAGCCAATAATTACTCTCTTTTCATTTTGGTGTCGCAGAAAGAAAAAAAACCACTTTTGAACGGCGGGGAAAGAAAACGAGAATAGGGGAAAGCTTTCAGGGAGAACGGGAGGAAAAAGAACAGGGGGGACGAGAAGGAGGGCAGGTGGAATTAGTTTTATATCCGTCTAGCTGATAATGGAAAGGGGCATAATTAGAGAGGAGCAATCTCCCCATCGCTCTCTCTCTTTTCTCTGTCTCCCCCTGCACCCTCACGCACTCCCCCACTCCACACCCCCCATCTCAATCACTCTCTCTCTCCCACATCTCTGAGGTGTTTTCGTCCCCTCCATTTGATTTCCTCCTTTTCATGCTCCATAATGGCACATTGAGAAACCCCCATATGCCCTCATCCCCGTCCTCCTCTTCTCTTCCATTATCCCTCTTTCGCTCGCTCCTGCTCCCCCCCATCTCCCACTCTCTCGCTCCCCCCTCCCCCCCTCTCTCTCTCTCTCTCTCTCTCTCTCTCCGCCCCTCTCTCTATCTCATTACTCCGAGGGGGCCGCCATGCTGTGATTCCAGCCATCGGTAATGGCTCAGGGCCTCAGTGGATGGAGATTGCAAATGTAGCAAAGATGAAATATTAGGTGGCGACTGGGATTGTGTAAATCAATGGCTTATGAAGGCTGACCGGGCCCCCTCATCCCTCCCTGTCTCCCCGCCCCTGTGCACACGCACATCAGTGGGTCGGCCCTGTTCCCCTTTTTTATTATTTCGCTCCATGGGTGACCCCTCTCGCTCTTTCTCTCTCTCCTTTCTCTCTCTCTCTCTCTCTCTCTCAATTTACCATTTCTCTTCCCCTTTCTTTTCTCTTTCTCTCCTGCCCAATCACGCCCTTTCTCTCTCTCTCTCTCTCTCTCTCTCTCTCTCCCCTCCCGCCCCCCAATGAGTTGTGATGATGAGGAGTGAGTCACGGCTTTTTCTTCCCTCCTCTCCTCCCTCCTCCTCTTATCTCCTTCTCTCTCTCTCTCTCTCTGTGGCGGCAGGTAGATAATAGGGATCAGAGAGAGTGTCTCTCTTCCATTAAAGCCCCTGCAGGTTCATAAACGAAATCACAAATCAAACAAAGGTGCAGAGCTGGAGTAGGAAGGACTACAGGATTACAATAGCCAAATCATCAAACAGGGTTTAGTCATTTGTGAGGGAATGAGCAATAACGTGAACCTCCATTTTTTACGAATCAGCTTTGATGTGAATTTCAGTGTCGATATTAGAGTAATAATGTGCACGTGCAGTTCTAATGTACAAGTACACACTGATGCATGCCAACACAAATGCAGCAAACGTGACTCGGTCTACACACACAAGTCAATTTGTCCAAACACACACACTCGGCAGCAGTTCAGGGACAGAGACTCGCCGGAGCCTACTTCCTGATTAATGCACATTCACCCGCGTCACAATATCTCCGTCTGTCTCTCTTTCTCTGTCAATTTCACCCCCTTTGTCTCCACGTCTGCCTCCCTACTCCCCTCATCTCTTTGCAGCTTTCCCTCCCCTCGATCCATCTCCCCGTCTTTCTCTGCCTCTCCTCTCTCTCTGTCTCTGTTTTTTTTTCTTCACTCACTGGATCACACTCTTTCTCTGTCTCTCCATCAGAACCTCTCTAACACGTCTTATTCGCCGGGTGTGACGGAGTAGCTCTGGGAGAGATTTACTCAAATGCCACGTATTTTTCAACAACCCCAGGTCAGCCCGGGGAGCCTCAAGGAAAATCCAAATGAAGACCTTCAATGTAAAAGCGGAAAAACTGAGTTGTTCTCAGAAAACAAGCGTTTCATAATGAATTTGGGGGCCATGCAAGTTCAAGTTAAACACAAATTACTTCTTAATTAATAGCAAAAGGAACATGAATCGTAAAGGTAGCTTCTCTTGCTTTGTTCTGCTTGTCTTTGGAAGCCATGCACCCGTGGTTAATTATATAAAGTAACTGTGAAACTGTTTTTTTCCATTACCAGCCTATCTCTCCTTTAATGCGGATACACATTCAGAAGCAGAATTAGTCTAGACGTTTTTAAAACAAAGGTTGCAGTCGAACGCTAACGCGACAGACCACAATTCAAACAGAATTTTCCACACAACTTGACAGAACTCCAGAATCCAAGCGCTCTTCGGTCAAAAGGGAATTCTGCGTGCCACAGGGAGACTTTTAAGAGTAGTAGTGGTAGCTGATGTTGGGAACCCATCTTTGGTAACTTAGATAGGTGTTACCATGTACATATACTATGCTATAATGTTAGCTGTAAATGATTCAACAGCAGATAGGGCAACAGCATTCAGGTGTATCCATTGCCCCGATCAGTAGGATTGTAGCATTGATCAATCGGGGATAATTGAAAAGTGCAGTCAATCATGCTAAGCGTGCTCTGGGTTTGATTCAGTTTGCCTGTCTGTTGCGGAAAGACACTTTATTGTTGTTATCGTTGCTGACAACATTTGCCAGTCACTTAGTTAAGCATTGGCTTGAGCTTCAGCGTCGGTTTTGCCAGCACTGATTGGACAAGAACCTCGTCCAGCTGGAATTCGTTGAGCGGAGGAGGTCAGGTGATGTCATTTTCACCGACATAATTCAGTGATTTTTTGGTCCTGTGTGGAACAACGTTTGATGATTACTCCATTTTTTTATTATTGCGCATCCCTGTGGGAATTATAGTTGCAGGATAAAAAAAAAACACGTCCTCCAGTACCACATCAACAGTCTGATTCACGCACATAAACATTACTTTGCACGGCTACAATACAGTGCAGTGGTAGTCCTAGTCATCTATTCATCATGACACAGTGCTGCAGAATACACCTTCTTTCTATGAAGTACAACCGATTGGTCATACTGGAAAGAAATAATTACTGGGGTTGCACCTTAGAAATAGAAATAATAGTGACTCTTGCATGTGGTATGCTTTTATAGCTTAAAACACTGGACAGCGAGACACGCTGAGAAAAAGACGCTATCCTGCAAGTAATAGTACTTCCAAAGCTGCCTCTTTGTTTAATTGCTTGTCTGCAGGAGGCGGAAGCCGTGTGCATTAAAAGACTGGAGACGCGGCCATTTAACCCCATGACTGCTGCAGTGGAGTTGGAAAAAGTAGATGAAACAAATGATGAAAAACCGTATGCTTATTCAGTCTATTCTGGGTAAACATATGTTTAAAAAAATGAAGCTTTTGACTGTGAATACTGTGTGTGAAAGATTTGAAACTGTCTGAGATGATGACTAGCATACTGTGATGCAGTGACAAAACACACACACACACACACACACACACATTGAACTTACTTAATGAGTGTTAACAAAGACAAGTGTTCTAATGTGGTGCGTTTAGGAGTGCGTTTCCCACAAGGTAGGGGAAGCTGTGGAATTACCTTCACTCCCTCTGCCCTCTCTCTCGCTGTAAGTGTGTGTGCATGCATGTGTGTGTGTTTATGTGCGTGCGTGTGTTTGTGTGTTAACTGCTGTGAACGCACGCTACTGACAGCAGTGTATGTGAAGGTAGGAGTTGGGAAAGTGTGTGGAAGTTACGTGCAAAAAAAAGATCTTGGGCGTTTAGGAAGATACAGTGTTTGTGTGTATGTGAGTGTGTGTGTGTAAATTTCCCAGCCACATTCATAATTTGCTTTTAACTCTAACTTACTGTATATGTTAACTTCAATTTGGTTTATAATGATATTTCATCAGGCGCACACACACACACACACATTTCACCGATAGCAATCGATATGTACTTACCTCACACTGTATGAACCACGCAGTTAAATCCTGATTGATCCATAGATCTATTAAACAATGAAATGTCATTGTATAAAAATAACTTTGATGGTAGCGTTTCTCAAATGTCACCACAATTCCACGGCAGTTTATTCTGTATCTGAAAGAGACCGGACACAGTTCGAGACTTTGAGGAGCTTTGATGAAAGTCAAGGTGCTTTCTGACCTCAGACGGTGAAATCAAGCCAGTCTCTCTGTCTCTGGGAAACAGTTGGGCTCTTTAAGCAATCCGCAAACTTCCAAGGCACCGCATCATTATCGATTGCCTGGAAATGTCAAAAAAAGGCTATTGTGATTATATCAGATGTTTTATTAAATACATAGAGCCCCCCCGGCTACACAGAGAAAATTGCTGAAACCTTTAAGCAAAAAAAAAAAACCTATTGGCTGATTCATTAAATTTTTTTTTATCTGACATTCTCTTTTTTCCCCTCTATTCTTTCTCTTTTTTTTGGCTCCGTCTTTTTTAGTTTATTCATTCGAGGTGTGTTTGAACGTGAGGTTTCTCCCGTTTGTGTGAAAAGATTTCAAAGAAATCAAGCTGCGATGCTTTTATGCATCATATAGAAATTAAAAGCAATCAAAAAATGTATATTATATCAACACGAAAGTTGAAAGTGGCCCCTTTTCATGCCGAATCTGAGTTGTTTAGGCAAAAGAAAATTCTGCTTTCGGCTCTCGGTGTTTGTACTCTGTATTTCCATATGGACACATTAGACGGAAATGTTCTTTTAATGGCGGCCATGTTTGTTGCTGATGATCCGTGACGCGCCCCTCTGGTCAGGACCCCTTGTGTACGACGCTACACTGGCTGTCCTCTGCGTAGCACTGAACTGGCACACTCACCTCTTTAGCTAAGCCACATTAGACACAATTATCAGCCGACACGTCACACACTCTGCCCCCCCGCTTCGCCCGCACACACACACACAGCTGCTGACGGTGTCGGGGTCACGTTCAAACCTTGTTTCTATCCTCTAGCCTTTCCCAAGACAAGATCAATTGCCGGATCCTTTCCTTGAACCCTCACACTAAAATGTGAATTTTCCAGTGAGCTCCTCCCCGTGGTGGTTCAGTGATGCATGTAGTGAAGAGTGTGTCTATGATGGCTGCATTTGGATGTAAATGGAGTCAGAGTCCGATTCAAATTCCCCTGAAAATTGAGTCCAATTGCTAAACACTATAATGTGTTGAGAACATACAAGTGCAGTTTGAACCCCCCCCCCCCACTGTGCATCTACCAGCAGTAGCAATGAAGGCTTTCCAAAGGTGCTTTATCTGCATTGTACTATTAAGAGTGTACTAAAGAGGGACATGAAATGCAATGCAACCTTTGAGACTTTTATCCATGTACAGATGTAACCATTATAAGAAGATCCCGTCTCCTCCCGCTCGCTGCACTGCAACCGCAATCTCCACCTTTTATCACGGTAAAGGTGATAAAAGGTGCAGCGTTATCTCACGTTTTGTGTTTTGATGTTTTGAAAATAGTCGACTAAATAGCTGTCGCACCCCGCTCAGCTCAGGGAGCGTCCTGACGGTCTCAACAGATCTACTGACGAGTGAGTGCAATATCACTCCCCCTTTCTCTCTCCCTCTCTCTCTCTCCCTCTCTTTGTCTCTCATTCTCTCTCTTTCTTTCTCCCTCTCTCCTTCTCTTTCCGTCTCCAGTGTTCAGTGCCACATTGAGCTTTTCACAGGAACTTGAGCATGAATCTTTAATTAGCAACAGCTGTTGTTCTTCTGTGTGTGTGTGTGTGTGTGTGTGTGTGTGTGTGTGTGTGTGTGTGTGCGTGCATGTGTGTGTGTGTGTGTCTGGTGGATGCTAACTATTCTCACAGGCTCGCTGTCAACTCAATCATAGTTTCACACACCGCACAGCCTGCCAAACAGCACACGCACACACACACACATATCCATGAAAGTGCGCACGTGTGCACATGCAAACTTTAGTATCTAAATTCACATATATATGCACAGCCAAACATGAACACATGACACATACATCCAACATCCCCACGCACACACACACACTTTGTCTGTGTATATTTTCCAGCCTCCTTGGCTCTCATTCCTCTCCATCCTTCCATCTCTTTCCCTCGGTCTGTCTTTCTCTCTCCCTCTCTTTGCTCATCTGTTAGCAATGAATTATGTATGATATCCTTATGGAGTGAGAGAAGTTAGCTCGGGGCTATTATTCCCCACTTAACCACCATTAGTTGTATATTTGTGCCAATTACACTCCGATGGCCAATCAGGTTCTATTTACGGTCGTCCAGCTCCTCCATAATGCAGTTCCTCGCACCTGTTGCAGTTGCCGCTTAGATTATACTTCCAGAGGGGGGAAAAAAATTGCTCGTAAAATTCAGCAATAGTTTCAACCTTCGGAAGAAAACACAGCGATCTCTCATCCTAGCGGGATCTCAGCGACCAGCGCTCAGTGGCACCCTCTAAAGGCTAAAGGAGCTGCGGACCTCCGTGACACACTCGACACATACCCGTGTCAAAAGCCCACTCCTAGACCTAGAGTTTCATCTCACTGAATGACTGATTGGACCGACGTGATTGGCAACCTTAGCAGCCGCAGCAGGCCTGACAATCCCCCCCCCCCGACCCGGCCGGCCCTCTTAAGTGCTCCGAGACCTCCGCGGAGCACTTCCACCCCCCCCCCCCCCCGCCTTGTCGGTAGCTCTCTACCGGGGGATTTCAGCTCACAGAGTATAACTGAGTTTCAACCTGTTGATTTGCTGAGTGGCAAAGTGTTCTAAGCCGGCCACTCATTGGCTCCAGCAGGTCAGGATGATGTAATGGTTCTCAACTTGGGTTTCTTGAAAGGTGACTCCTCTCCTCCCCTCTCCTCTCCTCCTGCCTGTTCCCTGTTAGCACCCCGGCCAGATGTAGAGTGGGTGTCATCGTGGCCATGGTAACGAACCGTAGGCCCGGACTCACGCCTCGCCTTTCACTACATATCAGTGGTCGTCATGGTAGAGGTCCCCTATCTGTTCTCTGCTGGCTACACAGCAGCAGCCGCAGCCTATTCTTACACCAATGCATATGGTAGAACTGCATACATGGGCAAAGACATTACACTAGAAACGCTTTGGTTCACCATAACATCAGATGGGTGATCATTGGTCATTGCAGTTATTGTATTTCACCTTTTTACATGTTTGTTTCCACTTTTCATGTATTGTTTTTTTGGGGGAAATTCTTGCGGTACTGATGCTGCATAGTGGCATGATGCGAGGATGCCGTTGCAACTCTACCAACATTCCTTTCACTTCAGTTGACTGTTAAACAGAAGCAAAGTAACTTGCAAATTGTAAAATACACAATTTCATGTATGCCTATGTACAGTATTAGTACAGTATAGCTATAGCTGAGCTTGTAGCCATTCATCTTCTTATTCTGTGCAGTGCATATCATATACAGTATATAGTCTTCCCACTGCCGCTCCTCAACTCTGTCCTCACTCTGGCTTACAGGCTTAGCAGCTCAGTTCATTTCACACCCAACATCTCACTCCTCTCCGCTATTTTCCCTCTCTCGTCTACCCCTAGCTAGTCACGAGAGAGAGAGAGAGAGAGAGAGAGAGAGAGAGACGAGAGAAAGGTGGAGGGGTTGTTGGAGAAGTGAGGTATAGAGGGTAATGTGATGCAGAGAAAGATGGAGGAAGAAAGTGGGATTATGGAGGATGACAAGCCACTACAATTACAGCAGAATAAGATCTTGGCTAAGTGACGGGGGATGGTGGAGGATGGGAGGGAGTTGTCCGGGTCATACAGAATGGCAGCTTATAGAGAGATGGAGGGATGGAGGGAGAGAGAAAACAAGGGAGGGAGAGAGTGCAAAGAAGGGAAGGAAAGGAGGAAGGTGGGACAAAAAAAACAAACGGTCGGAAAGGTGACAGCGAGGCCAGCAGCTCCTCTCTTCTCAAAAAGGCAAATGGGAGAAATCCCTCTTCAAAGTAAAAGACCTGATACTAAAATAACACACACACATACACACTGGTGGAAACCCAAGCTTTGACAGAAAGAAGACAGTGTGTGTGTGTGTGTGTGTGTGTGTGTGTGTGTGTGGGCTCTCGCTATCCTCCCCTTCTCTCTTCCAGGAACTTAAAGAACATTTTGTTTTGTTTGATCTATTTCCGTTTTTATATTCTTTCTCTTTTGTAAGCTTTAATTTAACCAGGAAGGTCCGTCAGGAGCACAAAATGTATCCTCTTGAAGGGGAAGGTGAGGGAATAATAATAAAACATTCTCAGATGTACTGGGCTGCAAAAATTTAGAAAGAGAGAAAGGGCAGTGTCCAAATGTTGCCAGTCTCTACTTCTTCTTTTGTTGTCTTTTTAGCACATACAAGGTCATGTGTGGTCATTCTAGTGTGTGTGTGTGTGTGTGTGTGTGTGTGTGTGTGTGTGTGTGTGTGTGTGTGTGTGTGTGTGTGTGTGTGTGTGTGTGTGTGTGTTTGTGTGTGTTATTATGTGTGCAACATCAGAGAGAGGGAGGGCCAAGCTTCTTAATCCAAATATAAATCAATAATAAAAAGGTCTTGATTGGCTGCGGCACTAAAGAATTCCTAAAATCCGTCCAATCAGTTTGCAGCATTTGAAATGGAAAGCTTCCAGTCAGCGGGTTTACCTCATTCGGATTTCCAGTATTGTGACTTTTCTGCCTCAATTGAACTAATTCAATTCAACCCTTAACTAAACATACATTTATTTGCAAAAGCATCACAACAAGCATTACTCTTATCATGAGCCATATATATACAGTATGTCAAGACAAAAACATGGAAAATGAATAACTACTACTACTAAACTACTAAAACAGAAAACGTATGTGGCGATACGAACAGTGTAATTGTGTTTAGATGGCACAAACTGAGGGGAAAAGAGGTTGATGATGTCATCCAAAAAAAACCCAGAAAAGTCAATTCAATTTGCTAGAAAGAAAACAGAATAGCCCCCATTTCTACCGGAGGGTGAAAGGGTCAAACTCGCAGAAAGCCTATTGATCCGATAGGTGTCCTCGCTCAGAATTTACAGTCCTGCTGACATCATTCAAACCCAACGCCAGCTAGGCATGTATTCTCCACTGAAAAGTACATGGATGTAGAATTAGAATAGATAGAAAGGGTATCGGTCATCATTGATCATTGTTTGTTTCTTTCTTTCTTGCTGGTTTGCTTTTTTATTGCTTTATTTAGTATTTTCTTTAGATAGATGGATATATAGATAGATAGATGTATGGATGGATGATGTGATGGAGACAAAGATGGGAGAGAATATAAGGGAATACAGAGTTTGGTGGAGGAGAAATTGTGGAAAAAGTGGGAGCGGAGAGCAGGGATGTGATTTCCAGTGGTTTCAGGAGGCCCGCGTCTCAGTCTCAAGCCAATCATATATTATTCATTTTCATAAGGCACACAGTAATATCTCACATACTGTGGGCTTACGGCTTCCATTTCACCAAAGTGAGCAGAGGAATGGAATTTTATATGAGGGGAGTATGAAAATATTGTTCCTGATAAATAGATCTATTGGTGTTTTCTGAGCCTGCTGCGGTTTTGTATAACAGCGTATGAAGCCGCGTATACATTACCCGGCGAAAATAGCTTCTCTCTCTCTCTCTCTCTCTCTCTCTCTCTCTCTCTCTCTCTCTCTCTCTCTGCCAGGAATGAAGTTGAAAAGAAACATATTTTCACTTTCTCTGTTTGTCTATCTGGCTGTCTGTCTCTCCTCTTCCTCTGTAGCCTTTCTCTCCCATCACATTTTCTCTTGGTTTCTATTTCAGTTACTAACTCTTTCTCCCCCCCCCTCTCTCTCTTTGTCTCTATGTCTTTTGATGATTTTCTCCTTTCATTTCTTTCTCCTCCTCTCTCCCTCTCCTTGCCTCTGTTTCGGCCCCTCCTTCTCAGGGGGAGAAATAAATAATGGCAGACTCGGGATTGATTTGCACATTTAACGATGGCAACACACACACACACACACACACACACACACACACACACTTCTTCTGTGACTGTTTTTCTTGAAAACATTTGTTTGAGATGGAGGGAAAGAGAGAGAGAGACTGAGAAACTGACAGAAAGTGATATAGAAGATTGAGACAGAATGACAACCACTGTCTGTCCTCTCTGTGGACATAGACAGGCAGGCAGGCAGGCAGGCAGATAGATAGATAGATAGATAGATAGATAGATAGATAGATAGATAGATAGATAGATAGATAGATAGATAGATAGATAGATAGATAGATAGATAGATAGATAGATAGATAGATAGATAGATAGATAGGTAGATAGATAGATAGATAGATAGATAGATAGATAGATAGATAGATAGATAGATAGATAGATAGATAGATAGATAGATAGATAGATAGATAGATAGATAGATAGATAGATAGATAGATTTGCTGTTATCCTATTATTAGTTCCACTATTTAATGTAACATAGTTTCTATTTGCTTTTCATTATTTTGCTTGCTTGGAAATGCATACCCTCTTGACTGTGCATGTAGTAGCCCATGGATGGATGGATGGATAGATAGATAGATAGATAGATAGATAGATAGATAGATAGATAGATAGATAGATAGATAGATAGATAGATAGATAGATAGATAGATAGATAGATAGATAGATAAACAGGTACAGACTGTTCGGATGTAGTGTTCTTTCTGAATACAAGAGGATCGTGGGAGTTCACAGTAATTGTTCAAAGATTCATAGTTACAATTTGTCACAATGATACAACCTTTCCTCCCTTTTATCAATTAGATACTGCTGCACAGGATTATTTTTTGTGGTGACGATGAAACTTGTAAGCTCCTGAACAAACGTTCATATGCAGGTTACACTGTGCAAATGTAAGTATTGCATGTGTGTAGGCCCAGGTAATTACAGATGAACATGGACTATTATTTCAAGGTTAGCTAGCTAATCCTGGCTAGTCTTTCTTTTGACCAGCTTTTATGAACATGTGGGTACTCTGTAGTACAAACCGCTGAATGTAGTCAGGTGGTAAACTGAATGCGGTTCAACTACTAACTATTGTATTGAAAAAGAAAATGCAACTCTAATGCAACTCATGCAACTCAACTCAATAACTTGAGTTAACATGTAGAAGAATGTGAAACCAGATTTGTTCATTTTGTCATTTTATGAATTTTATTATGATATTTTATCTTTTTTGTTTTGTTTTATTGTTTGCAATTTTTCAGTTTGGAAAGGGAAATAAAAAAGAAATGACGCACTTGAGAAATGTTCAGCAAATAATTGCAAAGGATACTGAGCAGCAAAGTCCTGTCCTTTCGTCTCATGAATTGCTCCTGTTCTTTTTGAAAATATTGCGGTGCAGTCCCCGGTACCTACAGCACACTGCAAGAAAATTCGTCATTGCCGCCTTGGCCCTACGCCGTCAGCATACAGGAAGTACACAATGGACATTTTCTTTGTAATTGTCACCATTATTAGAGCAGCTTAAGAGTTGACACACTCAGCTAGGTAGCTGGAAGTGTATATACATCATATTCTGCGGTTCGGAGGCACTGACACGTCGCATTGTGAGTCGCATTGTGAGTCGCATTCTTTGAACCGCCTGGGGATTAATCCAGAGCGAGGCTCTGTGTCAATCTCCGCCATTGTTTGTGATGACAGTGTTAGGCTGAATAAAGTGGGCCGAGACATTTCCAACGAGCTGGCGTGTTTAACATAACAAAAGGATGTTTTCCCCTGCATCTTACTTTGTTCTCCGGAAAAACCCTCGATTTCATTCATGCGAGGCAGACTATCTGCTATCATCTCTCCTTTTCATGTGCTCCCTGTTTTTTAAACCCTTCTGAGCCCGCGTCTATCGCTTTCCCTTCCTCGCTTTCTTTCTTTCTTTCTTTCTTTCTTTCTTTCTTTCTTTCTTTCTTTCTTTCCTTTTCTCTTGCTCTCTCTCTGCTTCTGTCACTGCCTCTCTCTCTCACTCTTCTCTCTCTGTGTCTCTCTGAGGATTTGCCCCAGACATAAAACGCTCATTCACTTATTTATTTATTTGCTTTTTATTTGCAGCGGATGTGATTGTGTGTGTGTGTGTGTGTGTGTGTGTGTGTGTGTGTGTGCGTGTGTGTGTGTGATGGATAAGAGAGGTCAAGGTATAGGGGCGAGGTGGTTTTGGGTTTGCAATTAATGGATTTACATACGGTAATGGGGGATGTTTGGCAGGCAGAACGCTGCTCCCAGATGGGAACCACACTGACCTCTGACAAACGGACTGATCAGAGAGACAGAGAGAGACTGACCTCGGAGGAAACACAACCATCTCCCTCTTCATCTCACAGACACTCATTTACAAACGTTTTCATAAAAGAGAGAGAGAGAGAGAGAGAGAGAGAGAGAGAGAGAGAGGGATTAAATTGCTTCATGCATTGATAATATCTTATATTTTGTATTAGGGGGAGACAGGGGGCGAGAGAGGAAGAAAGACTGACCGATCTCTGGGTGATCTCTCTCTTAATTTCACAGATACTCATTTACAGGCGTTTTCATATGAGAGCGAGGGGTGTGGGGGGGGGTGCGCGCGAGAGAGAGAGATTAAATTGCTTCATGCATTGAAAATGTCCTATTTTTTTTGTGCAAGAGGGAGAAGGAAGATAGAGGGCGTGAACCCGGCCGGGCTTTTGGTTGCCAATCCCTACCGAATCGAATTCGGAATTAGACCGCTTCCCATTACGTCGCCCCTGTTCGACTCGCGTCAAAACATTCCCGCCCCGCCGCATGCACGGCAGATAATATAACCAACTGTGATGTTAGCTTAAGATACACCGGCGTCCGTTGCTCCGTTTACAAATGGAAACGGTGCAACAGCTGGCGAGCATCTCCAAATGACTTTTAAGTGTTCGTATGATTTCTTTATTTCACGTGCAGATAAATGATTAGTCCAGATTTGGCCTATCACTGTGAGCCTATAGGTCAAATACACACTTATCACACATGCTCTTGTCCTCTACAGATAAAAAGATACTTCTGCTTCTGTTAGGTGTAGGTGGCCTCACACAGATCACAAACATACAATTGATGTATAGTAAAAAAAAAAAGATAGATTACAATAAAAATATTCTCCTTGATTCTGAAGTTAAATGCATGGGATTTCTATATAAATGAAATAAAGAGTTTCCGATGTACGGCGACTTTGTTCCTGTGGCATCACCGGTAAACGGGAGAGATCACAGCGTCGTCACGTGATGACACATTCCCCGCACGTAATGGGTTTCAGGAGCTGTCTAAGTAAATTCTGTGCTTGTTATACACACGTAATTAGTTTTCCAAGTAGCTCTCTCTCTGAATATAGTATCAATTACTACCTCTCTCTTTGCGATGCTCCTCGGAGACGGGTGGATTTAGCGAGCTCGTCGCTTCTGATGTGACAGTGTGTTAATTGAGCTATTAGCCAGGGGTTGTGTGTGTGTATGAGTGCGTTTGTGACCGTGTGTGCAGGTTCAGTTTACCAAGATGTGTGTTTTCGATTCTTATAGGCCCGCGTGTGCTCAAGTGTGTGTTAGTTGTGTCACTTTGTGTGTGTGTGTGTGTGTGTATGTCTTCACAGATGCGCTGTCATATCCTCTTGTCTTTCTTCTCAAATTAACACGTGCTGACAATGCCAGCTCGACAGGTGAGAAATATGAAGCCTCGCTTTTTGCGTCTATTTCTGTGTCTAATGAGACAGAGACGGAAAGCGAAGATTCACAGAATCGCTTTCAAAAATGGTAATAAAAAAAAAGATGTAAGAGAAAGCCATCTTGAATTTCTGTTACTGTTACTGTAAAATGCGTCAGTGTTCGTAGAGAAGTAAATGGAAACCTGTTTCTCTCTCTCTTTTTCTCTGTCTGTCTCCTCACTCTGTTTGACTATCTGCTTTCACACCCACACACACACACACACACACACACATCAGGAAATATCATCCAAATGTTTGGCAGACCGGCCCGGAATGGAGAAATGCATTGGAATATGCATGGGCAATGTAATTCATGGACTTTCTGCGCTTCAGGCTGCCTGCGTTTGGCCTACGGTAATGTAAGCAAAAAGTCATTTTGTTTTTCAGGTTTTTTGATGCTGAGTAGCCTTTTCTACTTCCTTCCCCTTTCTTCTTCATCCAACATTTTTACCCCTCTCTAATGCAAAACTAGAGACAAGTTTTTCCCAGGTTTTCTTAAGTGTCCATGCCAAATAATGTTTTTTTTCTTCCTCATTTCTGTTTATGTTGCAATATTTGACTGCGCTCTAAAGTGAAACTCTAGACATCGTTATGTTTTTCCCAAGCTGAGGTGTCCATGCCAAATACCCCCTTTTTTTTTGGTGTTTGATTCTTTGTCACTGCAACCTTTCCTCCGCCCTATACTATGTATTCAGGATCGGAGCCAGTAGCCCAGTGCGCGTTTCATGCACAGGTCAAAAATGCAGCTATCAAACGGAAACCTGATACCTCCAGAAAAATGTCAGCTCCTGAAGAATTGAGAAAAAATATGTCTGATTTCCCTCTGAAGCCCATACGCAAAAGCTACACTGGGATTTGACTGGGAGTCACCCAAAGAACGAAGAAACAATCAAAGCTGTTAAAATATAAAAGGAGTTAAAATATCACATGCTCGGGCCACTTCTTGTTATGATCGTGTTTAATGAACCCAAGTGCAAAACTCAGAGACGGAGACGTAGGCAGGGAAAAAACAGGTTTTACTGGGGAATCAGTAAGGGGGAAGGGCAAGGCAGGATGGCAAGCTGGGGAGATGGGGCTGGTGCAGGAGCGGGGTGAACGGAGCTGGGAGACAGACAGACAGGACGACAGGCAGGCAGGGTAGACAGGCGGTGGTAGGTCGGCAGGCGGGGAGTCGGGGAAGGAGACTGGATCTGGACAAAGGATAGTAGGTTATTATGTATACTCTGTTTGCCCAAACACGGCATCTATTGCACGCCCAACCGTCCTGGTAGGGGGATCCCTCTCTGAGTAGCCCCTCCAGAGGTTTCTCCCACTTTTCCAATAAGGTTTTTGTGGGAGTTTTTCCTTGTCCTCTGTGAGGGTCTAAGGCTGGGGGATGTCGTGTACTAATCATTTATTATTTTCACATGTTGGGCATTGTGAAGCCCTTAGGGACTGTAACGGTGATTAAGGGCTATACAAATAAATGTGATTTGATTTGATTTGATTTGATTTGTTAGTCACAAGGCGTAGGGAGACTTTGAGTAAATACAACATGGCTGAGAACCGAGACTGACGGGGCAGTACAAACGAACGATCTGGCGATGAGCGGTTGGAAAGCCGGGGTTCTTATACTGGAGGAGATGACTTGATGAATCGCAGGTGTGAGAGGCAGAGCAGTTGAGAGAGAGGTGGATGATGAGCCAGGGAGGAACCGGAGTCTGGAGCCACACCCACCAAACACACACACACAAGCACAGACAGACAGACAGGTAGAGAAACACTGCTAGGGGGCAGAAGTGGAGGGCGTGACACTTCTGAAGAATCTACATTGAAGTTGTTGAAACTATGGACTATATTATGCCACTAAAGCTTTTCCAAGTCTCTACAATGTAAGATAATATGACTAAACTACTATGAGCTTAGCTGGTTGAAAGCTTTAAGTAGCAGACTCGCTAAGTTTCTCCAAAGCTAGATGATTTTCAAGTCTGGATTCACAGAAAAAAAAGTCTGGAACTCATGGACATTAATAACCTTGACTTCAGAATTCTTTTTGCAGTATAGTACATACATATACCGTACCACTGTACAACCTGAACCAGAAGCTGTATGGAATGAAATGTAAATCCCTGTCAGATCCCTGTGAGAAAATCAACTATTGCTGTGGAAAAATAACAAAATAGGCATTTTCAAACACACCATGTTGACATTACTGTAACGTAATCACAGGGTCTGCCCATTTCCCAAAAATCTATCCATCCATCCATCCAGGAATTATTTTCAAAATGCACAAGAAATGGTCCAGTAATAAGTTCAAATTTGATTCTGCTGTATAATAGTCAAGACAGAATTGTCCTCAGTAGTAATGCAGGCCAGATTTAAGTACAATGCTTAAAGGGGGACTTTTACAATAGCTGCCTCTATAAATGTTTTTTACTGCTTCTCTGTCCATCCACCCATCCATGCATCCATCTTAAATTAGGTGCAGGGCTCCCATTGGTGGCGTAAATGGTTTTTACTGCACCCTGGACAGTGGCAAGGCTGGTACAGATGTGACACATCGAAGATCTCTGCAGGGACTAGGGACGATCGGCAGGGCTGTTATTCTTACACTGTGCTGTGTGTGTGTGTGTGTGTGTGTGTGTGCATGTGTGTGTGTGTGTGTGTGAGAGAGAGAGAGAGAGAGAGAGAGAGAGAGAGAGAGAGAGAGAGAGAGAGAGAGAGAGAGAGAGAGAGAGAGAGAGAGAGAGAGAGAGAAAGAGAGAGAGAAACCGTGTTGGGGCAGGGTCTATCGACAGCCTCCTTTTCCTTACACTCTGCAGTGGGATATGGGGTGTGACTACTGTGTGTGCATGTGTGTGTGTGTGTGTGTGTGAGTGTGCGTGTGAGTGTGAGCGTGTGGGGGTGGAATGAATGTGTCTGATCGAAATCTCCCTGCTGACAAGCCCTAGTATCGATCTGTCTGTATCTGTGGCCGTCACATTGCGCCCCACACACACACACACACACACACACACACACACACACACACACACACACACACACACACACGACCAGTCTCAAATTTTGAGATTTATATTGCAGAACAGAGCAGGCAAAAGGGCACGGGCAAACAAAAACAACATAATAAAATAGAAATACCACACCAAAAAAAAACATACAGCTGGAATACAAAAATACAAAGATTACAAAAATATAATTTACAGTTAGACACTTTGTGCTTTTTTCAGCCTGGATCTGGTAGAGCTCAAAGGGGCTGGAATGGAGTTCAATCCAGAAGCCTAGTCCTCCATGGAAGGGCCGTGCACAAAACCGGTTCAGGATTTCGGAGAGAAACCCCTGAAGAGCCCGGGGAAGTGGTACAGAGCCCAGCTCGGTGACAGGGAGAGTGTGAAGGAGATGCTCAGCCACCCACCCAAGCAGACACCTGGATGAGAACCCTGGAACCAGAGCGGGCCTGCCTGGCAAGTGTAAGGCCTGGGGCGACCAGCACGGGGTGTACTCCCCAGACTCCTGTGGCCACTGCTGGTTTATGAGGTGACCCTTTCCACCGTAGAGACACTGGAGAGGAAAAATCAACAGCTTCCTCAGTCCCCAAAAGCTCCTGGACATCGAGGTCCGTCAGGCAGACATCAACGTCCGAACTGGCCACGGGTGTTCGGCCAGCAGGGCGTTGAGGGAGGCGGGGGAACGGCTGCAGCGCGCTGTCATTGTTGGCACGGTGAACCAGGGTAGGCTTGGCCTGGGTTGCGTCACCATGGGTGAGCTGGAACAACGCAAGCCCAAGGGAGCGCCGTGGCATGGTGCAGAGGGAGGTCTGGTTGGCGGAGGAGGAGGATATACGTGCCAGAGCTGTGGCCATGAAACAACAGGGCAGCTGGACATGCTGGAAGTTGGCTGCAAGGGCTTTCCAGGGCAATCACCCCGAAGAGCCCTTGGAGTTGCTTGGTGTCGGAGGACCAGCCCCGAAAGAAGCTGGTAGCCGATATCAAGCGAGCGGACAGAAACAGCTTCCCGGTGAAGTGGCTGAAGAGGAATGAGCGGAGGCTGAACCAAGCTGGCACAGTAATGGAGGCAGGACTCAGGGCTGAGCAGTGGCCAGGCCTGAGTGGTGGAGGGAGTAGTTCCAGGACAACGGTCCTGCTGTCGAGCCCTTCCAAGGTGTCTTGGCTTATTTCCGAAACACCAGTGGAGGAGGGTGCTCATTTCAGAACCCTATGAAACCACAAATGGAGGAGGAGGTGTCTTAAAGGAGGAGAAGAAGGAGCGATTGTTGTGCCAGAAGGCATAGGATACAGTCTGGTCAGGTGGGCCACCGTAAAACATGCCAAGCCAATATATTTCCAGCTGAGCTACAATGGAGTTTGATAGGAGAACACAAGGATTTGGTATCGGCACCTCATGTTCAAAGAAAAATATCTTCTTTCTAGACCCACCATTTTGCTCAACAATCATACAGGGAAGAAATCCATCGTAGAAGAAGCGACACCACTTTCTCCACAGTATCCTCAACAGTCCACAATGCAACGCAGTGCCAAGAGACGCTGTTTTTTGAGTACTACAAGCTCTCGCTTTCTTGTTATCGCTCTCTCCACCTACACATATGACCGACAGCTGAATAGTCTGAAAGCTGAAAGGCATTCTGGGAAATGCAGGAAATCACTAAATGAAGTGGAAGTAGACGAGGCAGGTTGAGGGAAAGTGAGTACAACAAAAAGGTAAATCGCAACACTTCATCACAAAATAACTCCTGGAATGCGTTGAACACCACAGATTATTGACATATAACAGTATGACGGTGGAATGTTCCTTTTTGAAATGTTATACGTACTGTATGACATGCTCTTTTTGACACAGAGCATCTGTAAGCAAACCAGAACCCAGGACAAACATTATTATATAACACTACATAGTAGTAAAGCGCTCTAAGACGCTCTCTTCCGTCCCGCTGTGCCCTTTTATTTCCTTTTTTTTTTTTACCAGAACGTGTTCTGCCAGACATATTGATTTGTTTCCCAGGGTCTGGATCCACCTGGCCCAACAGCAGGGGAGCATTCACAACCTAGCATCTTCTCTGTGGTTTACAACGGTTCATAATGCAAGAGGCACGACGCAGAGCACTGCTGAGGTTAGGACTTTAACATGGGGGGGTGAACAGCCATATGGATCAGCTGGGCCAGTTTTGAATGCATGTGTGTGTGTGTGTGTGTGTGTGTGTGTGTGTGTGTGCGTGCGTGCGTGCGTGCGCGTGTGTGTGTATGTGTGTGTGTGTGTGTGTGTTTGTTCAAGAAAGGTCGTAGGGTTTGCTGCTGCTGCATGAAAACCTTGGAACTCTTTTTTCTGATTCTGAAGGACGCAAAGAGAGGACAGAAACAATATGGGAAATTCTTTTAACAAAACCCACCTTTTTATTTGATGGAACAATGCTGAGGTTGAGGCACATCAGCCATTAGTGGACCATTTTGAATTGATCCAGGGATGGGCATCTTTTGGCCTGGCAAATTCAGGCTGGTACATTGAGGTTACTGGTGAAATGTTTGAACGGGGGCGAAGGAGACTGTGTGGAAACAGTAGGCAATTAGAGCATCCGTCCACGTGATCAAAATCCTCCAGCTCCAATTTTGAATAGAATCAACAAATCTACTCCCCGTTTTTATAAAGCGCCATTTTTTTAATCAGTCCAATGCAACTGAAGCCTTTCCCTCCACTTAATAATAATCTGGAGAATGAATTTTTTTTCCTTATCTTGCTGCTGCAACATATTGTAAAGAAAGAAGAGCTAAAGTGGCCAGGCTTCTTTCCTGTATATGATATGTTGCACCACAGACTCTGTTCTCGTCATGCTAGGTAGCTAATAAACAACAAACTGTGGGAGAAGGATGGGAGATCTTTTGACCTCCTCTCCTTTCATCTGGTCGAAGAAAGAAGATGAAGAGAAGCATGGCGCATTCGGCTGCTCCTTGCAAACTGGGAAATGTATCTCAGCAGGAAACCTCATATCTGAGGTTGCAGCCTCAACTGAGTAATAAGCTTAGTTAGTTTGCAGCCTAGTCTTGCTGAGTGTTGTTTCATATCCAAACTTGGTCATTTTACCCCCTAACATGAATTATAGTGAAATGATTTTGAGGTTGAGGTTGTGCACTAGTTTATTAGTCAAAATCATAACCAGTTTACCGGTTTTTAGGCTGTCTGAATTGGCTCGAGGTGCTGAGAAAGGGCGAGTCTGTCAGTGATGGAGTGGACACCATGAAGAATAGGACTAAAGGGGTCAGCCATGGCTTGGCCAGTCATTAGTCTTGCTGGAAAGACAGACAGCAGCGTAACACAAGCAGAGGCATCTATTTAAAAAGAGTTGAGCCAGTGATATCAGCGAGGCCCCCGATGGTATCCAATACATTCTGATATAATGTTCCAAACAAGCACACACAGTTCCAGTACTTTTATTTTGTTTTTGAAATCCAAACTATTTTTTCTGTCTACACAAAATGTAACATTTTTTCACCCAGAATTGCCCTGCCTTACACTGGAAAGCTTAGTAGCACTGCATACCACTTTCTCTTTGGTGGCCCACTTAAATATCCCTGTGACAAACGTTCGTGTGTCTTTGAAAAACAGGAATGTAGACTTGGAACAGCTGTGATGACAGTCAACAAGCTGCTGCAAAAATGGACACTATAAAACAAATGTAGCCATAAAAGGTGAGATGCTGTGGTTGCAATAGTTCTACTGGGCTAAGTTATGTCTTAGTAGTTAGTAAACAATTTATGGCATGATGGGATGGGATGGTTGTTTGATGAGATGAAATTTGGGGAAATAGTTGGGGGAAACAAATATTTACTGGTCTACCATCCCCCATACTAAATATGCAATAAATCACCCTCTGATCAGAGTCAGCAGAGTCAGGGGCCACATCAAGTAACAGTTTCTGACTTGAAATGGTCCCTGATCAATCACATTAGATGAAAGAATTGAACAGAATGCATCAGTTGCCCGGATAACTGACTCAGTCCTTTTTTGTCGAAAACAATGATTCAACTTTATATTTGGACTTGCACTGTATTTTTTGTTTGTTTGATCTATGAAACTGAACATAACAAATTGCATAATTTAAGTTATAACGTTATTTGTAAAATATATCCGTGTTCCAAAAAGATGCCATCATAAAAAACCCCAATTTATTTTGCAATATCGCCTGGGTTTTGCTTTCTCTTGAACTTTTCAGTTAATTCAAACAATTCAAAATTCATATAAAATAATAAATAAATGATTATTCAAATGGATTTCTAACTTCCAACAAAGAAAGAGAAAAGGGGAAAAAACTGCAGGCATGCAAAATGTGCATTCTCTCCAGGGGTTCATTAGTAGCAATGGAATTCAGTGACCCAGAAACTAAACGTAGCCCAAATCAATTAGCAGACACACACATGCATACATTTGAGCTCCTAATTACAAAGACAAACTCCACCTCACGTGGTATTCCTCTTTGAAGATGAGACAAACTGTGAAAAAACAAAATTTTCAAAGGCCTTAAGATTACAATGCAAGTAAGGGTCAGCTAGTGTGAGTAGCTCAAGTGTGTAGATTTGGTTCAAATATTTGTCGATCACAAATCTGAGTGGATGTTTTCAATAGGGTGCAAATGAACCAAAATGATCGGCTGTGACATTTCACCAGTCCTTAAAAGTTGATGTGATGTGTCATGTATGCCATGTTGTATTCTCTCACATTTCGTCCAAATTCTATACAGGAAATATTTATCACGATTAAACAACAAACAATAATATTTATGATTACTTCTACTACTACTACTACTACTACTACTACTACTACTACAGAGCAGCTTACCCTGTGTGATCAGGCTATTATTGAGGTTGAACTTGTGACCTTCCAATTATGGGATGATCTCTCTAACCACTAGACCTCCCTAAAAAACATGTGGAGGATTGCTACTATTAGTTAGGCTACTATTGGTTTTGATTACAACATTCGTGCTCTCTCCACCAGGTGATTTGAGGCAATTAGCCCAACATTAGTTAGTACACATTGTTAGTAGTCATTATTAAATGCATTACCCAAACAGTACAATTTAGTGTAAAAAGTGGAGGAAACAACAATATAAAACAAATTGCCCTTTAGAGCTGGATGGCTGCACTGCGGGACTGTAAAGAAGCTCTACTTGTTTGCAAGCCTTAATTCGAGTACTGTCCCTTTAAGAAAGTGACAGCAACAAGCCGTGGAGGAGTTGGTCAGGAACTGGCCAGGAGCAGACTGTAGTGGAGGAATTTCAAAACTTTTCCCAGCACAGGGCAAGTTGTCTTGCCTTGGAGTTGCATTCGTTTAATATTTATCAAAAGTATCAAAACTACACCTACGTTTGTTTGTACTGAATGTATCGGTAATGGAGCGTATGCTGCTGCTGGCCACCTGGGAAAAAGGAAGTTTGCGAGAGGAAAAATTTACCGAATGATGCGAGAGCGACTGCATCCCTCCCTCCAAGGTTCAGCTAAGGTGGCTAACGTTAGCTAGCTCAGGTTTCTGCTCGCTAAATCATGATATGAAAGTTGAGATAAACTTGTTTTATTATCGAAATAAGTAGCGTTAGTAGTAGTTCGCCTGGCGTAGTGAGCGACATCATCACAGGCCTGTTGCACATTAAAGGTTCTCATCCCTAGCCTGCTATTTTAGCCAGGCCAGGTTATACTATCTAGCTAATCTTATTTAGCCAAGCACAGTGAAGTTAGCGAGGGTAAATTGGTAATCTCAGTGAAGAATGGCATGATACAAGACTGGCCTCGTTTGTCAACATGAAAACATTGGATTACGTTTGACGCTTCTTGAAATTCAAGTCTTTGGCCCCAGTGCCTTTCTAATACACCTGTGGGATCTTACTAGAGGTGACGAGATGACAAAGTAGCTGAAAGAAAAGTTTATGGCTTGGACAGAAAGCCAATACATTTGGTTATCTTGGGAAGGAGCACCACTGATTCTGGGAAACCTTGACAAGCTGTGCCACACTTTGATACATTGGACAGCTAAGCAGCTCTTTTCAGGGATATAATTTTTCTGGTATTTTAAGCATTTCAGATTTTTTTTGGACACAAGACTGCATTCATTACCAGTCCTGTTTCCCATCTTCTTTCCTACCATTTCCTGCCTTCTTCTGTTTTGATCACATCACTGCCTGTTAATCAAGACTCTCTGGGACCTCCTTGAATCATTATCCCCATCAGCCTTCCCACCTACAGAGGCCCTGTATCTTGGATGTAAGCAGAGGGCTCTATAATGAAGGTGACTGTGACATTTGGGCGGACAGGTGTGGTGGTGCCTTGTAAAGACGGATGGACTGTGAGGGATCTCATCCAACAAGCCACACAGAGATACAGAAAACTACTGGAACAGGTACGATTCACAAGTTACACATTTACCTGCAATTCTTATCAGTTTTTTTTGCACAGCTCACAGTGGCTGATACATCCCAAGATGCACCAGTCACTTTAATTACAAGCCAACTAGATATTTACTATGGATTAGAATTTCCACATCATGGCAGGTCTTCTCCAAGTGATGCAAACATTCTTGCAGAGGTAGAATAGTCCAATAATGAATGGATGCCAGACAATAAAACAACACCAAAAAGTAGAGAATGGTATTAGTTCTTTTAATGACATGGGTAAATATGAATAAATTGGCTAAATATGGAAACTTTTTTTTTGTTAAGATTCATCTGTAAACCCTCCCACACAATCTTAGAAGTCGAGGGATGATGTCATTTGACATTGGCTAAAATGGAAACTTACTGCATCAAGACATCTGAAAGAAATTCTGTAGTTGTTTGTGTTACATAGTATAGTGTTTTATAATTGTGCTATTATGGCAAAAATGGTGCAGTAGTGATTAGGATCATGGCAATAGGCCTCATTTGACAGTGGCAGTAAATTGGCTGCCAATACCTACTGGTCTGTTCTTGTAATAAGTCATTTTTTCTCTCTTGACACTGTGTGAGCTTCTTTGACCAAGCTATTATCACACAGAACATTTCGTATCATCACATCTTACATTTTTTCCAGGGAGTTACCAACATCAGTCAGCTACATTATTCATTCTCAAAAGAAGTTTTATAATAATGTCTGAGATTTTCAGGAGGCCATGAAAGACTTAGAAAAGAGGCTATATCACTTTTTATGAACCAGCGGTTTGAGATTTTTCCTGAAGTCATAAAGGAATTATAAACGCTTCTATCATTTCTTATATTTTGAAAGGGGCATATGATTTTCACATCCCAAAGTCTTGGGAAATTAGATGAAGCCGCGGAGGTCCAGTTCCCCATAATTGCTGTATGAAAAATTAAAAGCGTTTCTGATATGAGATGTGATCGTCCAGACAGGAGCAGGCGTGAGCCGTTTCCATTTTAGTCTTCAGTGTAAAATGCAAATGACTTCCTCTTGCGATTCCTTTATGACTGCTGCTGATTCCCGGTGCTGCTCCGGGTGCGGGGACCTTGTGACCCCCATCAGACAAGCAAATCTTCTCAGTGACTCACTTCATATTGGCTCCATTATTCAAAGATCACACCAGTCATATAGATACATAGATAGATTGGTAAAGTTTGGATTGAGAGGGAGGCGTGAGGCCGTGTGCATGTGGATGTGTGAGTGTTTGTGTTTACGTGAGAGTTCACTCAGCAATGCAATCATGCTCTCTCTCTCTCTCTCTCTCTCTCTCTCTCTCTCTCTCTCTCTCTCTCTCTCTCTCTCTCTCTCTCTCTCTCTCACTCACACATTCTCACCCTCACCTCCCTGCTTCTTTCTTATTCTGCCTCCCTCTATCTCTGTTTCATCTCTCTCTCCCCACACAACTCTGCACTCAGCCGTCTTGCCCATTTTGCCCTCCTTCACCTGATTTATCATCCCTTTCTTCTTCCTTATACATATCCTCTCCACCTTCCACTCAGCCTCCCTTCTCTCCCTTCCCTTTCATTTGACCTCTTCCTCCTCTTCTTCTACCTCCTCCTTTCCCTCTTTCTGCACCCCTTCCCCTCTTTCTGCACCCCTTCCCCTTTTTCCTCTACATCCCTCTGCTCATCCTCCTGTGTAATATTTGTTGTATTATAGGCTAGACCCATGGCAGACCTTTGAAAAGCAGTTGGAATAGTCTACATTTTAACAGTCAAACTTGCTTTTACGTGAAACCTGTATTATTTTGTGTTCAACTTTCAGGTCATTTAAGTTCAGGAAGTTAAATAACACACACCTCAGCTGGTTAGAATTTTAGACACCATGCAGCACAAGCACAACAACGTTATTAATGTTCACTGAGAGACAGAGTGAGTGCTCCAGGTGTGTTTTCCTGCAGCTGTGAAGTGCGTAATGGAGCAGCTCTGTGCTCTATCGATTAGCTATTTGAGTGCTTAAATTAAATACTTTGTTTTCTCTGTGTGAATGAAATGCCTTGTTAAGCACAAGCACTGCTCTTGGGGTGTGTTTTGTCCTGGTCCCCCCTCTCCTTTCTCCTCCTCTTCATTCTCCACCTTCTCACCTCCTGTTTCTTCTCTTCCTGTTAAACCCTCTAACTTCCTTCATTGCCTCTTGACTATCCCTTCCTACTCATAACCTTGTATTCCTTTTTTCCTCTTTCCCATTTGTTGTCATCTTAGTCACCCTTGTCCTCCTTTTCTTTGTTTTTCTCCTTCATTCTTGTGGGATAGAGAACACATAGTCGGCCTCCCTAATTACTCCATCTCATCCCTCCTTCTCTTTTTATTTGTCTCTCTCTATATTTCTCCCTCTCTCTTCCCATCACTCAGTCATATTCTTGCAATGCTAATCTGTTGTAGCCTTGTAATTATGGCTGTTAATATGTTTCAGGATTACAGAGCCTGTGTGTGTGTGTGTGTGTGTGTGTGTGTGTGTGTGTGTGTGTGTGTGTGTGTGTGTGTGTGTGTGTGTGTGTGTGTGTGTGTGTGTGTGTGTGTGTGTGTGTGTGTGTGTGTGTGTGTGTGTGTGTGTGTGTGTGTGTGTGTGTGTGTGTGTGTGTGGTAAGGCAGTGCCATCCCTAATCCCTCCCAGTGCCAGGCAAATCATGTTTTTAAAACATCATACCAGACAACTCCCTCTCCCTGTCTCTCTCTCTCAGTCTCCCTCCCTCTGCACACACCCACTCACATGCATACTCAGCCACACATACATCTACTTGATCCTACTTACAAAGTGTGGTGGTCGTATTAAAAGCATTTTTTTTATCTTGTGTGTTTCAGCGTGCATCCACTGTAGCTAACTGATACTGGCAGTCCCATTTATCAGCAGCTTTGTTTGAAGTTCTCGCAGTGGTGCTTAAGAGAAGCTATGCGTTAAGCCGTGTTTTTGTGATCTTGAAAAGAGTCAGGAGCCTTGAGGTTTGCTCTTGAATTGAGTTAGGCAGAGGATTTTTTGGTGTTTTACTGAAAAGTTCCTTTTACGTTTCACATTGATGGCAGCCTAATTATCAAACTTAATATGCCACTTTGTGATAGGGAATGTATGGAGCCACGAGGGATCAGAGGGAGGAAGAGAAATGGCAAGTGAAAGGAAACAAGAAATAAAGAGTGCAGTTGTGTACATATGTAGGATACACCGGGCTCGGGTTATACCGCTGTATTGAAATGTCCCATCTAGGTATTTTGCAGCCTTTGAGATTGTGAAAAGCTGTAAGCTTTCAGTTTTATATCACATAAAACTCTGGCTTATCTCCCACTTGGCTCAATATGCTACTTTGTATTAGGCCTACCTGTTTAAGAACTGCAAACATAACTCACTTACAGTGATGCAAAGCTGTGGAAGAGAGGTTTATTGGAGAGAGATAGAGAAGTCAAAGTTTGAAATAAAGGCTAAATGACAGACCAGAAAGAGACTGAAGGAATATATCACAAATATGTAAAATACACATAGTAGAAGACTTAAAATCCTAACCGATTTTGAAAATACATTGCATCAGTCACATAATGGCGGATTTCTATTTTTGTTTGTCTCAGTCGTAAATATGCTCACACTAGATGATTAGGTCAGGATGGGGTATCACACACTTAACGTTTTAACTGGGATTATCCTGCTGAGTCCTGAAACGTCACTCATGCCACCTCTGATTTCACAGGAAATCGTGTGATCGAATGTGAATCGCTTTGGGAGGTCAGGAGGTAGATGGAATAGAGGGAGAGGGAGAAAGGGGGGGAGGAAGGAAGGAGCAGATTGTTTTTCTTAACAAGGGGAGTTGTCAGGAAGTTATCAGCCTGTTGACAAAGACTTCTTAATTACCTTAAGATAAACAGACGTGTGTGTGTGTGTGTGTGTGTGTGTGTGTGTGTGTGTGTGTTTGTTTATGTGATTTCAAGTTCAGTCTCTGTACTAAGTGTTATATGGAGTATCAAAGTGGTATTCAGAGCAGCATATCATTAGTCTTTCCAAGTAAAATATAGTTTGTGTTGCCTTTCTATTTGTTTATATGTGTATTGTGTTATAGACTCCCGATGTCCCCACAACAATAGAAACAACCTGTAAAAGTAGTTTGTGGACTGAATAGATTTGTGTCTATGCATGTGTAGGTAGCAAGGTGGATGTGCGTTGGTTAATGCTTACATACGTGTGCTGTGGTTTCATTAGCCAGGGGAGTGCCAGATGCGGGGCAGGAGTGCTGAGGAGGCCGGCCAAACAAGCTGATATCATCGTAAAACATCCTGGCCCTTGGCCAGAACACAGACAATTAGTTCTGGGAAGGGTGGGAGGGGGGGGTCAGGGAGGAGACGCGTGCCGCCTCTGCAGATAAACCACAGGAATGTATGTTGGTCGAGCTGTTTTGTTCTGTTCTATTCTTTTCTATTCCACTCATCAAGGTAGGGATGGCCGTTATGACACGTGCTTTCTTTGCCAACTTTAACAACAGGAAAGTAAACCAGCCATCTAGATTGTTCTGCCATCAGCCAACTTTCCACAAGAGATCAGGCTCACTTCATGTTTGGTCAATCAACAATGAATTTATACTGTCAGCTCTCTTCAAGTTCTGATATTGAGATACTTTGGGCCCAAGACGTTTGTCATAGCGAAACTATTAATAAATGAGGATGAATGCAAATGGATTACAGAGACGGAACTGAATGTAATTTGATCCCAGTCCTGATTTTGGAGAATTTTACCAAAAATTGAGCAAATATTTTACCTGCCACATTGATTGTCAAAACAAAATGTAACCTAAAAAGGATGGCTGTTAAACAGCGAATTCATCTATTTTTTTTCATTCCTTGTGCACAGTCGCTGGAATGTTAAGATACCATGTAATAGTTACCATGGCATTTCCACCAGCAATTTTCTGACTTTGCGTTGCACAGAAAATGGGTTTTGCTACTAGGTCGAAAGCTGGGTCATAACAGGGACAAGTTAAATCAAATTTTTGCTGGCTTGTTATTTTCTGGCAGAGATGGATGCCATATCAGTATCATCTCTCGTGACACAGGGCTCTGTGTAACCTGATTTGTAGTTACATGTTGGTACTGGGCCAAAAATATAAATATGAGAAATGTATTTTTTGCTGATGGAATTGATGAGCTTGTACAGGGTTTTCTGCTTCTTTGATAAATGATTTTGTCTGGCAATGACTAGTACTGCTATTCTCTTCAATTTTGTCCTAAATACTATATGATGAGGAAACTGAATGGACCTCCACAACTCTCTCAATAGCCAAATAGCAACATTTTAATTGGAAAATGACAAAACTCTCAGCCTGCACTGGCTTAGAATACATGGTGTCTTCTCCTCCAATATCACCCCTTTCAAATTTCTAAACCTCTCAGAAATCATTTCAAAAAGTTTGATTATTTCCACAAATCACAGTCCCAGTCAAAATGCAGCTCAGGTGTGCCAGGGCCAATCAGCTTTGTCCTTTTTTGATTGGTTGAAATCAGCTGTCACTCCTGGAGTAAGTGGAGGGGGGTTTTAACCGAATGAAATTATTCAGTGTGCTCTGTCCCTCGGTCTAGAAAGGCTTTCTGTTTGTTGAGAGAGAGAGTGAGAGAGAGTGAGCGAGAGAGAGATTGGGGTGGGGCTTGGGAAAGAAAGAACAAAACAGAGTCCATTCCAGCATAAACACGTACCTCAGCAGTCTAGAAAATTCAAAGTTTTATAACACCGATGGGATTCTGAGGCAGAGCTTTAGCTCTAGCTCGCTAATCACACAGAGATAGCCCATTTCATAATTTTCTAGGTCACGTCCTGAGGGCTGAATACCTAAAATTGCCCAAGATTATCTAATAGTATCATGCAAAGCACTATATTCAAGTGCTAATCCCACTGATTTTCAGATTAGATCAATGTGTTTACAACTCTTATCTTTAGGCTTCCAATATCTGTCTCTCCCTTTTATGTTTTATACCTGGCAGATATTTTTTTCCCAAGGTTTTTGCAGTACACTGACAATACGTAACACTTAATCCATGCAATCCTCCTGAAATTCAGATTAGATCAGTGTACTCACCACTCTTATCACTCTACCTCTCTGTCTCTGTCTCCTTGGTTGTATGGTTTCCATACTCTAATAACAGATTAAAAGGGGTTGCTGACCTCAAAACAACAGCAGCTCACCACAGGAATGCATGTTGTTGGTGTCCTGCAAAAAGCTTGTATTTCCAAATTTGCTGCATATTTTTTCTGCTGCAATTAAGGCACATAACTTGATTATTATTGCCGTGCTGTGGTTCGCATTCAGCAGTCAGTTTTAAATGTAGAGACAGATTCCAGTGCTCTCAATGATATTGAATATGCCATGCGAATTTACAGGAACATGTGAATAGTAAGAGGCTTAAGATTATAATGGTAATGCAACAAAACTATAATAAAAACTGGTTATTTTGGTTTGATCATACTAATCAAACATATGGTCTAGCCCAGATAAAGCATTAGAATCTGCAGAGAGAATAGGCTTTTCTCACCTGTGAGGTTTAAGTGGCTAGTTTGTTGGCTGTGAGCAAGCTAGTAAAGTCGCTTGTGGAGTGGATTGCTGTATGTGTGAGGATGAGGGGTGGAGGACTGACCAATAAACCATTATGGGCAAAGAATACAACATATTTTACATGGTGGGTTGAACAGGTTAAAATTTTCTTTAGTAATCACCAAAACATTCGTGTGGGTTGCCTAAGAGTTTAATATGGCCAGGAATCCCTGATTGATCGTGCACATGCAAGATAAACAGTGTCCGAGAGTGGAAATAAAACAAAGCAAACACAGTGTTCAAAGCATCACTTTCTCCCTTACATCTGGCCTGGTTGTAAGCCAAGTCACTGTTACAATGGAGTCGAACAATGAATTCCATCAGGAAAGGGAGGGATGGAGAGGGAGAGAGAGAATATAATAGTATAAACAGCCCCGGTATCTATGAGTCAGACACAGTCTTGTGTAACGGTAATAGCTGAATGGAGGCTGTGAATGAATGGTCATTTAAATTCATCATTCTGTAACATACTGGAGTTTTTTTTATGGACTCAGGCTATATTCAACTCAAGATAAATGGTTATTCTAAAGTAAACAATAACAACCATGTTCGTAAATGACTTGCATATATCAACCGGTGCCAGATGGTAATGAAGAATGAGTAGGATCAGTTATGTTGAGCTACATTTGTCCAGGCTTCATCATAAACAAGTGGGCCACACCTTTGTCCAACAACAATTAACTAGATTGAAAAGTGTTTTTGCTACTCGGCCACGTAGCTAACAACCACCCTGCCTAAAAGATCTGGTGCTTTCTGTGGCCTTTCTACCCTGTCCATGTCTGAAGGAAGCACTAAGATGTAAAAAAAAACACATGATGCATGAGAGTAGAGTAACACTTATTTTTATATATATCTCTGAATTCAGCTGCTTGACTTCCCTTTAAAATTCCTGATTTCAAACCAGAATATCAAAGCTGAGCATTTAACAATATATATATATTTTTTATCAAATCAATATCTTTTTAAAAATAGAGTTTTTGGTACCTTTTAAATACATTTCAAAATGTTGGATTCTTTCAGCAAGAATTCAAATTTCCCCACGCCAATCAATTGAATCTAGTCTCCATTACAAGTAGCTGTATGTATAGCTTCCATTGCCTGAGCATGCTTTTAAACAAAACAAAGCAATAGTGATTGTGTGTGAAAGGCTACAAGCTGGCAAATGTATGGCTTGCTAAATGCTGTATGAATGGATTTGGGACTAGTAAAGCCACATTTACAATAACGCCTTTTGCTGGCTTCTCTGTTTGAAAGGGGCTATAGAAACCAATTCACTCTATTATAGAATAAAATATGCTTACATTCAACAAAGAAAGATGTTGTAAAGAGTGTCATTCCAGAACTGATATTTAATTCGGTATAGAAACTGTCATTAGCATCAAGATTTCCAGTGATGCACATGGCTATAGAACAGGACGTTTTTCCCTCTGTGAGAGTATTTTTTGAAAAGCACTGACAGTCACCTGACCCTGAAAGAAGGATTTAATGGAGTGCCACCCTGTGTTGCTCTATGTTTTTGAGTCATACCTTTCCCTAGGCTGCATGTTTCTCTGTGTGTGTGTGTGTGTGTGTGTGTGTGTGTGTATTGTCTCAATATGTTGTTCAACAACCTCCTCTGTGTAGTCAGCTGTCCAGCGCATGGGCGATGTCATTAATCACACAACCAATACAGCATTGAGGGAGAAGGGGGAGAGGGAGAGAGGGAGAGGGAGAAAGACGGAGGGAGGGAGGTTGGTGGTGGAAGCATGCTGGAGTTGTAATCTATACAAGTCACCTAGGGGAAGAGGTGTAAGATGTAGGGAGGCCAAGAAAGGGCAGAGATAGAAGGGTTGGGGGAGAATACATTTGAATAGGGAGAGCTACATAAATGAGGAGGAGAAAGAGAAAGGAGATAGTTGGTGACTAGGAGCTTTGGCTTCTTTCTGTTCAAGCCAAAAGACATAGCTGAAAGAAGTGAATGGATTAGGGCCCCTTCCAAATTGTAAGTATTTTGATGTGTCAGAAAATTGACAATATCCCATGTATTTCAATTAGACCTATGTCATGACCTCCATTGTGATCTCTTCATTAAGATTGAGGTTCCTCTATAATATATGAAATAATGACACTTGACAAACCTTTAAGCATGACTGCACATGCATACATGGGGGGGGTACCGGCGATATATGGTTTAGGTCTGTCCACATATTAGGATGCAGGTTTGTCTTGATGACCACTCCCTGTCTTTTAGGAAGGGGACTTCCTGGTTCGAACCCACCATGTGGAATACTGTGACGGGGGGATCCTGGACCCTGATGATATACTGAGCGACCTGGTAGAAGACAAGGACAAGGTAAGAACACCCCAACGAGTAGAACTTAACTGGTTTGGTCTGCTCCTGTGTTTTGATCTGAGATTGTAAAAAAATAAATCGGTGACTTTGTTTGACTTTCTGTATTCTGAAAAGAGTAGAGAGTAGAACAGAAGCTCACTAGTCAGCCAGCTGACTACAAACAATGCTCTGTGCAATGCAATGTTCTGTGCTGAGGTGATAGTCTAAAGTTCCACTAGTCAGTCCTACAAACAAACAATGCTGCTAAGAGTATAAAATGAAATGTTCCATGGCTTCCAATAGCTTGCCCCATCCAGTTGTAAACAGCACCTCCCTAGCCTAGTCAAATTGCTGTGTGTGGATGGAAAGGGATTAAATGTACTTTTCACCTTTGCATTGGCACTAACACAGTTAAATTATTTCTATGCATATGAAAGGGTTTACACTTTGTTGACCGTCAAATTGAGTGGCTCTCTACCTCACTGTCTGACAGTGAGCTAAGCAGTCACATGTCGTTTCATCTAAGCAGCTAGCTAGCTAGCTAGTGTGCAAGGAAGAAGACTAGCCAGAGAGCTCGCCCTCCCTACAGACAGCTTCATAGCATTTTAGTCCATGTATTTAAGTCAATAATGCCAGTCCACCATCATCCTAATTGAATCTTTTAGATAGCGGATCCCTTTCATGTGACGCAATTCTTTTGATTCTTCCTTTTAATTAATCTCTTATCACTGTGGGTGGACTGTCTATGTGCACAAGGGTCTATGAGTGTGAGTGTGTGTAAGTGTGAAGGGGTATCTATATTGTTGTGTGTGTGTGTGTGTGTGTGTGTGTGTGTGTGTGTGTGTGTGTGTGTGTGTGTGTGTGTGTGTGTGTGTGTGTGTGTGTGTGTGTGTGTGTGTGTGTGTGTGTGTGTGTGTGTTTGCACACTAGAGGATTGAGCTGCAGTGGCCTATAAGCCACTCCTTTGGATAAAATATTCCCTCATAAGCAGAATTCAAAAGGTAAAGGTTTTAACTTGCCTTAAGTGTTAGGCGTTATGTCATTAGCAATTCACTTTTTGGGGCTTTGCAAACTTAATCCATATATTCTCTATTTTTCTTAACTCCCCCAAGGAAAGTGTCATTTTTCATTTTCCCCTTTGGAAAGTGGTATTTCTTTTCATCTTCTCTCATGGATACTCTGACATTATTAGAATGTGATAAATGGCCTAGATTAAGGCTTTTTGAGCCATGGCTCAGGACCCTAAATGAATCTTATGCCTACTTTTGGTGGGTCTGCACATAAAAACAGTGTCAACATGTTTTAATGAGCCTGTGTCTTATGGTGAACTAATTTTTTCATTTCCCATAAAAAGCTGGAGAACCCAGAGGCTAGATTGTGTTACTCTGAAATGTATATTACCCTGCCCACAGTTCATATGCCTTCAAGGATGGATAAATACTGCAAGATTAGTTTGAGATTTTCTGAACTAATTAAGCACAAAGTTGCATTAGTAGGCAACTTCTCTCAGAGTGCTGTGAAAAAGCTCTGGGAAGAACTGAAGTGATCGCTCTAATCACCTAAATCTAGGTGGGACAACATCATTTGGTATACATTTAAATTGTATTTTTCTGCGGTTCTTTTTGGATCTTCTGGCCAAGAGATGATTCATCAGCTGGGGTATAGTTGCAACAAAATGAAGAATGTTTTCAATCTTATGTTCTAAACACTTTGAGATGGCCTTGGCCTTGACAAGCTCCACCAAGCCCTGCAGTGGAAAAGTGGCTAATGAGTACCATCTTTAGGGTGAAGCAATAATATTCCCACAGCAATTTTAGAGAGGAGGTGGCCTAGATTATTCTCTTTGCGGATGAGCTACACTGCCTAGTTTTGTTATGTCTGTATGTCTGGGTCAGATGAACGTCAATTACATTAGCTCTCTTGTTCAAGGTAGCCTCTGTGCATTGGATTTAGTGATGTAAAACTCTCAGTCCTTACTTACCCTCCTACATTTTCTTTCTTTCTTTCTTTCTTTCATTCACCCATTTAAGCCTTATGATGGGTGGCAGGGGGTGGGAATGTACAATACGATACACTAAGCCACACTCGCACCTTAAGGGCAGAGTCCATGGGCCGTATGAATTAGCGACAGGAGCAATAGTCAGGCGGCCAGCTTCTGACCTCAGGGATTACTATTACGAGAGCCTGTTGCCATGGTTTTGTAGTGTTTCATCAGCGTACACTGGTCATGCTGTTGACTAGTTTTCACCCACCATAGGGCACTGTGATCCTGTCTGCAGAGCTGTTCTGTGCTGAGGTGATAGTCTAAAGTTCCACTAGTCAGTCCTAGGCGCATAGAGAATATAATACATCTTTTTTACAACCACAAAGTCTTTTTAAGTAAGTTTAAAAAAAACAAAAAAACCCCCCAAAAACTAAAAACCTCACCCTTGGCCATGACTCCATGATTCCAGTTGGAAAATAATTCAGTTGTTTAGACCAGGACCAAATATACCTTCATTTGAAGGGTTGGGGTGGGAGTTGGGGTCTCCAATCACCCCCGCTCCCAAGAGGGAATGTGTGTGTGTGCTGTTGCTATGGTGATGCAGTGGTCCAACCATGCTAGTTTGCTGCAGTTCGTGCCAGCCATAGCCAATGTTTGCTCAGGTTGTTGGTTCAGGGCCTTTAGTTGGGTAGGGCGGCTACATGTGCAAGTATCTGTGTGTATTTGTGTGTAAGCGTACATCTGTGCTGCTTTGCACGCGTGTGTGTGAGAGGTTTGAATTCTTGAAGCTATAACTAGTCCCCATGTATTTTATGATCACTTTTTAACACCTGACAGCACCTGCTGTAATGCCCCCTCTCTCTTTAGACAGTCTTGACAAATCAGTACACCTGATGTAATGACCTGCTTTTTTTGTACATATGTAGAGTGATTTGTAGTAGTCCAGCACTGACCCCTGGGACTTGTTGTCTCTGGGCCATGTGTACTGTACATCAGTATGAGAGTTGTCACCATCTTCCTGAATTAATGTCAGCCATTCCTTTACATTTAAAATGAAGAGAGTTTGGTTCTGATTGTACGTACTGAACGGGAAACAAATAGAACATAAATGGGATATTTGAATGGGAGCTTTCTGTTGGTAGACTGATAGTGAAGATGTTGTGGCCTGGCCCATCATCCTGAATATGGAAGCCCTCTGCTCCTTTACATGCAGTCAATATTTTTGGTGCAGACAGGGAGACTCATCCATCTCAAAGAAGGAGAAATAGATTAGGCATCTATAAAAACTAGAAGGTAGAAAAGTAGAAACACTAGATGAGTGATGGGTCATTTGAATGGCAGGTTGACAGTTGGTTAGAACTGGTTCAGCAGGTTTCCATATTGAGGTAGGAGTTATGACTGTAAATGTGTGTATGTGTGTTTGAGTGTTTCTGGTTATAGCTTTAGGTACACTTCTGTATAGTGTACACACATACACATTTAGCGACTTTTTTGAACCAGTCTCCATCACCCCCTCTAGACACACACACACACAAATTCACACAAAAAGTCAAATAAAATCCTGCTTATTGTTAATATCCTCTGAATGCCTGCAGTGAAATCCCTTCTCAGCACAGAAACCGAATATGAAAGCACACACACATACGTATACACACAGAGAATAAGACACCACAAAACACTTGGAGATTGAATATAAAGTGCCACACACCAACACGCCACAACACACACACACACACACACACACACACACACACGCACACAGACAAACAGAATTAAACTCCACGGAATGATACCCTGCAAAACACACTTCTCAGCGCCAGAGATTGCATATGAAATGAAAGTGTGAAATATTCATTGGATTGAAGCGAGGCTCTCATAGTATTACTGGAGCTGAGACAAATAAATGGCTCCTAATCCCAGATGAGTGTTTTAGACACACTGAGACTGACTGGCGTTAGCTTTATAACCACTGAGAGTAGAGAGAAGACTTTTGAAGTGTGTTGAAGACAGAGGTCAAAAAATACAATTTAAAAAAAATCCTTAGTTGCGATAAACTCAAATGTTGTATTTGGAAAGATTTGAAACATGAGGAGATTTTTCTGGCTACTGAGATATATGCAGGGAGTTTGTGTGTGTGTGTGTGTGTGTGTGTGTGTGTGTGTGTGTGTGTGTGTGTGTGTGTGTGTGTGTGTGTGTGTGTGTGTGTGTGTGTGTGTGTGTGTGTGTGTGTGTGTGTGTGTGTGTGTGTGTGTGTGTGTGTGTTTTCGATGAAGGAAATGCATTAAACATGAGGAAGTGTGTTTCCACAACAAAATATGGGCTTGCTTGTTTACTAGTCTGTGACTAATTCAGCTGCATCTTGGGACAGTGGGGACAGTTGAATTTTCTCCAAACTCACCTGCCTGACCCTCCAAAAACCAAGAAACAATCTAAACAATGAAGCCTAGTAACCTTGTGCTTGAGTTAAGATTCATAACCAATGAGAATCTGGCATTTCTGTGTTGGTGGTGGCTCATACTGGTGAGCTGTTATCTTATCAACTGTCTTTGTTAATAGAATTGTCTATTGGATTTTTTAAAAAATTGGACAGGGAGGATTATGGATCTGTCGCTGTTCGTCCATCCCTCTGTCCCGCGTGATATCGACCTAAGGAGAGTAGGAGTGATTTCAGATCCAAACAAGGTGACATAGTTGCTACTGTTAACCTTACAAAGTATCTTGATTCTGCCATCTTGCAATCAGGGCAGGAAACAATCTTTTTAATTCCACGAGCCACAGTGGGTGTTTGATGCCAAACTTACATTGCATTTATACATTAAATGATTGACTCCTTTCTGCTCTCCTGACTGCCCCCTACAGTTCTCCCTAGGTGCTGCATCCCAGTTAAGACAGCTACTGCTAGGCTTCTCCTGCATCCAGTTGATAAAAGGGTTGCTGTCATCATAGTTGGGTGCCTTTTTAGCTGCTACTTTTTTTTTATCCCATATGTTTTGTTTGCTTGATGTTTTAGTCGTTCGGTTGTCCCATTCTGACTGATATTTTAGTTTGGTTGAGTTTTGTAGGGAGTGCAACAATAATTAAAACATCTAAGGTACAGCTAATATTCAGGGGCTATATATACGCCGAGCCATGGAGCTAGCAGTTATGCAAATAAAATAATTAAGGCTACTAATAATACGCATCTCCTTTGCTGGGAAGTAAAAACTAAATCACAGGAGGCATACAATTGTTTCCTCAATGTTGCAGCTTTTTTATTTAGACACAAGACTTCAATACCCAGAGCCACTGGCCACATCCCCTTTACCCCACAGAGAAAAGTGTACCTACATGCTACAACTACACCAGGTGAAAAATAAAACTATTTTGAGTGTGTTGTGTTCAAGTTTGCCTACAGACCCATTTCCTCCTCTGCTTCTTTCTCTATTCCCCTAATGTCTCCCATACATGTTGGGTTAAGCCCACTCTTAACTTTATGCCAAAGAAAATGAGAAGTAAGCAGGAAATCTGGATTCCTATCAGCGTTTTCTCTGTAGCCGGCAGTGTACTACCTAATGTATTTTTCCCATCTGAGGAAGTATTGCAGAAATGGCCTTAGAGAGATGAGGGTTTCTTTTAAAGGTTAGCTGGTAGTGGAGAGAGAGACAGGAAGCACAGTTGTCTGGTTGTATGATATTGATGTTTGTTCAGGGAGGTTAATGACACGCGCACTTGATCAGTCATGCACACACACACACACACACACACACACACACACACACACACACACACACACACACACACACACACACACACAGCCTCCAGAATGTTTGAGGCAAGAAAAAATTGCCACAAGTAAGCGTTAATTAAAACCTCCAGTCAGTCATCACATAGTGGAACAGCCGTACAACCATGGTTGGAACACCAATTGAACACACACACACACACACACACACAGCCGCCAAATGTCGGTAAAACTTGTCTTTGGTGGATAAGGGTCATCGCCACACTGGCCGGGTATTTTTGAAACGATAACATTTGAATGCCTTGGTTATATACAGTCTTTGGTCTTTGGTCTTTGCCTGTTCTCATACTTTGTCCCTTCTGGCCACTGTACACTCAAACAAATCAAAACAATGGCTCTGTATCAAACAGGCTCCTGATTGGCGGTCCATTGTGCTGCTCTACACAAAGCGGTAGCATCCAAACTTGTGCAGACTTGGACACATGTTTATGAAACATTATTATGCATATTAATTATTTTGGACGCTAAAAATGATTCTTGGCAGGCTCATTTTTAGTTTTGTTTACTAACCCTTGGCAGGTGAGCCGAAAAATTAAATACGAACACTGAATACACACACTGAATACACACACTGAATACACACACGTGCACCCAAATGCACAAAATGTTAAACACACAATAATGTTGCACAGAACATACAGGATATGGTAATGTTACATATACCCACATGCAAAGGCATGGATAAACACACATGCACATGTTAAAGGAAAATGTTACCCTCAGATACTTGTACACTGTTAAACATCTGTTATGTTCTTTTTATTGTACACACTTCCCAGAATGCCTTCCGACAACCCGTAGAGAGTATGTACGTGACCGGAGTAAAGTTAGCTTGATATTGCATATTCTGTTGATATTTGTTTTTCCACAAGTAAAAACACAGTAATGAATATATATATGATTACCAGAAGAGACAAGAACAATTTACAACCCCTTGTTTTAGTGTTTAGAAAATATTTTGAGCAATTGAAATTTGAATGCGCGTTTAAACAGAATAATACATATTCTCTCGGGCATTGAAACGAGTGGTTGTTAATTGTTCTTCCTCCTACAGTAATTACAAATACATTCATGTGCTTTTCCTTGTTGCTTCAGTTGTTGAAGGTGGACAAACAAATAGCCACTGAATATCCAATATCAAGCTAACTCCACTCCGGATTTTACGTCTAGGTGAGAGTGCAATAGCGCTTGTGCTACCTGTTGTTGCCAGTAGAGAAAAAGGGTAGAGTCAGGTAGAGTCAGGTAGAGTCAGATGTCTTGTCACTGCACTGAATTGTGGACTATTGAAGCTGCTGTCGGTAGAGTAATTGCTATCTCCTGCTATCGATGGATTTCTCTCTTCATTATTGGTGAACGTCGGTGCAAATTGGTGGGTCTAGAAAGAAGCCCTTGCGCTTTGATTCTGAGTTTTACATATTTGAAAAATTCTATTAAACTCCATCGTAGCTACAGCGGGTAGAGCAAGGCACTAACAAAGCCAGGGTTAGAGCTTTGATTCAAACTGGGGGAAACCCATGCTATAAATGTGTGCACTCATGGTACTGTAAACCATATTTGATAAGGGTGTCCACCGAATGGCGCATGCTACTCTGTAGTGGCAGTCATTAGAAGCCTAGGGAGGTCTATTCAGATTCATCTATTAAATTGAGGCTATTACATGCAAACACTTAACAATTGGGAAGCCTCTGATCTCTCTCTCTCCCCCCTTTTCCCTCTCTACCCCTCCATCTCTCCATTCATTGGGCTTTAATCAAGGCTAATCAGTTGCTATTCATCCCATTGACAGCTGGACACACAAGCGTGCACACACACACACACACACACACACACACACACACACACATGTGCACAGAGCGTGTCCACTGGTGTGATTATATCCTATCCCTATTCTGATTAACCCCCAGCAGAGCTTCCTATTGGTTCAGATTCTAGCAGGATTATAAATATTCATGTCATGTGATGAATGAATTGGCTCGGCTTCCCTCAAAGACATTTTTCCATTGGCTCTTTCCCAGCTTATCAATATTCATATGACTGTGAATACACCTTCTATTATAGGTTTAGCTGGACTCCTACTAGCTGACAGTGTGACACTATTGGCCTTGTTGAGCCTTTTCTGTAAAGCGTGGTGTTCTAGATTGGGGGTATTTAAACTTTTGAACCCAATGTTTGGCATACCAAGCCCACAGAAACATTACACACAGACCTGTGACTCATTTTGGCTCCCAACCGATAACGTTGGCCTTGATGCATCTCACTCTGTTGGCGGTACTTTGTGGAGACCTGTGGTCTCACCCTGAGGTGGATGTGAATCTGTATAAAGCAGACCCTACCTTACCTCATCATACATGTAAGATTGCACATTAGACCTCACATTGTGAGGGATTCTGACTGTGATCAATGGAGGGAAAGTTTCACAGATGACTATTGATTCACTGCTTTGAAAAATGTACAACAAATTATTGAATGCCACAAAACATCATAGATATCCCAGTATGATCAGACACATGGTCACATTATAAAATAGATATTTTTGCCATGGCATGAATGTCACAAGGACAGAAAAGTAGGTGAGAGTTGGTTTGTGATTGGGGTTATCCAGCGAACACTAGCGTTGTGAGATTGGATGAATACATTGGGGATTGGTGCTGGACCGAATCCATCACAGCTGGAATTTTTTTTTGCCGATTTAAATTATATTTGGTATTTTAAAATGTAGCCTAGTGCAAGACACTCTGTGTGTGTGTGTGTCTGTCTGTCCACCCCTCCACGTGGTCGAATACATCGCGAATCAGCACAGCCAGAAACGTTTCTGATAATTGCCTTTAAAATCGTGTTAAAAAACACGTTGAATTGATCAAACTTGAAGCATATCTGGCTATTATTACTGTCTGGCTGGAGAGATGAAACGACCATAAGGAGTCTTACTGAGAGACGGTCAGTTGGACAGTTGGTGGACTCAAGCCAGCTCAACGGGGGGTCCATTGTGTGTGTGTGTGTGCCCAAGTGTCCATTACAGTTAGCCAAAACCATTTGACGGAGAAGGGAAACAGGGCAATCGTTCATCTCTCAGTTTGGTAATGTTCAAACCACGCTGTCATTTTTTCTCTCTCTCTTTCTGTTCCTCTCTCTCTCTTTGTCATTCTGTTTCCCTGGCTAGTGTTGGGCGATAGTCTACATCCTCCTGTGAAGCAGTTGTCATCTGTCAACTGCACCTGCATGTGTTTCCTGATTTGAGTGTCTTGCAGTAGGATATATTTTACATTCCCAAAAAATCAGCAAGGGAATTTCCACCTTCTGCTGATGTCCAATGTAATTCATCCAATCGCCCAACCCTATTGGCCGGTTGTCTTTCTGTTACTGTTTCTCATTCTCTCTCTCTGACACTCCACACTTGCTCTCTTTCAGCGACCTCTTCCATGCATCCTGTCACTCTTGACCCTTCTCAATCACAGTTACCCTCATCTAAAACCTCACAATCATTAAGCAATTAAACCAAATTTCTCTTAATGGGGAAATTATTCAGAGCAGGCGCCCGGTTATCAACAGGCCCCTCCCTCCCTTCTGCGCTCCCTAATTCTACCGTTTTCCCAAGCCGTCCACAAAAAACCACATGATCAGTGGTAAATAACAACCTGCTAACACAGCTGCTGCTTTCCTTCTTTCTTTCCTTCTTTCTCTCTACACATTGCCTATCTGTTTTCTCTGTAACTTATAGCCTACTCACATATTAATATTACATTGGCTGGACTTAATTATTGTTAATACAAATGAATCAATTAAGAGCTTATGAAAATGTTAGTTTAGCAAGCCTAAGTGAGGAATGATAATGTTTGGCTGGTGCAGGATTTATTTAGATGTGTGTCGTCTAAATACACACACACACCCTCACACACACCACACACAATAACAAAATACTGAAGTAATTTGGGTGAGCGATTGTGTATCTTGCATCATTTGCAGATTGATTGCTGTCATCACTGATTGTGTGAACTGGTAATGGTAGTTACACTGGAGTTGGAATTTAATCATGGAGACTCCATCATCATTGTAGATCATTCTAGTTTAGGTGTTTGTGTGAGGGGAATAGGTTATGAGGCTCATAGCTCAGTGTGGTTGAAAACACCCTATACAGAGTGTTTCACAGCTTAAAGTTTGAAAATGTAGTCAATACACATTATGGTGTGTGTGTGTGGTATATAGATGATAACAATCAATGCCAGCTCTGCTTTCTCAGTGCATCATTTTGCAGCAACAAAATGTCATTAATACCCAATATAGTATAATATAATATTATTCTGTGCATGTTTGTGTGTGCGCACACATGTATATCCATCTATGCTCCTATCGTGACTCGTGTGTGTGTCCTTGTTGAGCATAGATTTATTGAGGGAAAAATACACCCTTGGATACTTTTATACTGTTAGATATAATCAATCTGTAATCAACGCATCCAGGAGTTATTTTGTGATGAAGTGTTATGAGTAACATTTTTGATGTACCCACTTTCTCTCAACCTGCCTTGTCTACTTACACCTCCGTTAATGATTTCCTACATTTCCCAGAAGAATGTGAAAAGTGAGAGTCACGCCTCTTTACTCATGCATCTCTTCTGGCTGCTTTGGATCATGGTCTATCTTGGTTACTGTTGGTGGAGAAACTGGTATCTCTCCTCCGATGGATTTCTCCCTGTATGTTTGTTTAATGTCGGTGTAGAAAGAAGCCCTTGCTCTTTGATTCTGAAGGACTGACACCAAAACCTGACATTTACCGTTAATAATAATAAAGTTGATGTTTTAGATCACTTAAAAATGTTCTGCTATCAAACTCCATTATGTTGGAAATATCTCACATGATGTCACATTTGGCCAGTTAGCTGAAGGAATAACAAAAATACAACACCAAACAACAAAATCGTCCCCGAAATGCAAGTTACATTGCCAATAGCTCTTTTTTCCTGTAAGTAGTTTGCTGTGCTGTTACCCATGCTAAGATTTCTGCTAAATTATATTTGCCTTTTACAGTCATGCTTAAAATTTCATCTTCAGGTCCTGACAGCTCACTTGGGTTTAGGTCAGGACTTTGACTTGGCCAATCCAAAACACTAAACTTTTTCTTCCTGAGCCATTCTTTGGTAGATTTGCTTGACTGCTTAGGACCATTGTCTTGTTTGACACTTTCAGCCCAGCTTTAGCTCTCAGACTGATGGCCTGACATTCTGTTCATGAATTCTCTGGTTTCCCTCAGAATTCATGGTTCCCTTAATGATGTTGAGTCGTCCAGGTCCAGAGCCTGATGCCCCAGACCATGACACTCCCACCACCATGCTCAACCATAGAGATAAGGTTATTTTGGTGGTGGGAATTCTGTCCTTCTCAGATTCATTATTTGTGAAATATTGATGCCAACATATCTGAGAAATGTATATGCACCTGTAGCGCCCTAGACTGGACGGACGAATGAAGGAGGGGCATGATATTAGAAAGATTAAGAGTTAAATGAAGGAAGGGAGTAATTGAGAGCATAAAATGGTTGGAAGAGGGGATTATAGGACTGGGTAGGAGAGGGGGAGTGATGTCTGCTTTCTTTAGCTTTCAGAGAGGCTTAGGCAGTAACATCGCCAGTGGGTTGGTTTTACATGGTCATGATGAGTTGAAGACTATAAGAGCATACAGCAGCCTTAAGGAGGCTTTTGGAAATCCAAGACACCATTGGACGTCATGTAAATGTGTCATTCAAAGGAAAGATGCAGAATACCATATTTTTCATTTTCATTGTGGTGGTCATAAAATGTATGTTTTCTCTCTTTTTTTAAATATTTCTTTTAGCAAAAATGTTGAATGGAAAGAGGAAGGAAGGATGGAGTGTGTGTGTGTGTGTGTGTGTGTGTGTGTGTGTGTGTGTGTGTGTGTGTGTGTGTGTGTGTGTGTGTGTGTGTGTGTGTGTGTGTGTGTGTGTGTGTGTGTGTGTGTGTGTGTGTGTGTGAGAGAGAGAGAAAGAGAGTGTTTATGTGTCTGAAATGGGGGAAGCCCAAGCCTAATTGCCCCTCTTCACTTCCCTCCCCATCATCCATTAAATCCTCTATCAAAAAGAGGAAAGGGCTTTAGAAGGAGTTCTTAATGCAGGGTGAATTATCGGTATCCTGCGGAAACCTTGTATGTCCAGTTCTTCCTCTTTGCGTACTACAGTCGGCGGCTGACATTGTCGACAACATGTAGAAAATGTTTCATTTTTGTAATTCACATCTGACAGCGGCTGTATTTGGAGATAGCCTCCCTCTCACTGCCTTTTTACCCTCTCTCTTACAAACTATCTCCTCCTGCTCTCTCCCTTTCCCAAACTTCTTCCACCCCTTGGTTCCTTACTATCTCCTTCTCTTCCTGCTTCTCACTCTTCATGCATCTCTCTTCCCATCCCTGTCTCTCTCCCTCTTCTTCCACTTCTATCCTTCTCATTTCCCCTATTTCTGCTCTCTTCTATGCCTCCTGTTTTCTCTCTCTCTCTTTCTCTCTCTCACCAGCTCAGAGCTGTCACTTTGAGGAACAAAAAAACAGCCAATCAGAATCAGGCACATTATGACCCTGATGGAAGGGTAATTACCCACAATGCCCCATAATCCTCCTCTACAGTTTTCACCATAAATTACATGTACATTAAGTATTTTGCAGTATTGACATGCTGACAGGACACACCCATGCAGATGCTCATAGAATCTCATACACACACACGCACACACACACACAGAAACAGAACACTACATGAAGAGGGTTTATAAAGATGATGCAAATGTAACATGATTATTTATAGCAGCTAAATCTGTTGTGACAAGATAATAAAGACAATAGATACCAGACAGACAGATTAATTTTGCACGATTCTGTATGCATGTGCACATTGTAGATGTTTATGTACGGCATACTGTGTGCGTTCTTGTGTTTGTGTCTTGCGTAGTTGCAGATAAGGTGCTTACAGCATTTGTGTTTGTGTGTATGTGTGCGTGTGTTTGTTTGTTTACGGGTGACATGCCGATATTAATTGAACCATGAACCAGATCAAAACACTGTCACTTACAAGGAATTAGACAAACATACACGCGCATTGAGAAGCAGCAACATCAGGCCAGCCTATACGAGTCGGTCCCTTTTGACACAGTTTACATTTAATCATCTTTCAGACATTTTAATCCGAGGCAACTTAACAACCTACTAGTTATTTAAATTAAGTAAATGAGCATCCTACAAATCACATTGTTAACTTTAAGGCTCAATAATAATCATATTAGCATAGTGGCAAGTGTAATAATAAAAGATCATAATTCATTTTTTGCTTTGCCAATATCATCAAAGTCCAGTCAGCATGGTTGGCGATAATAGGCCTGGTATTCCCTCAGTACTAGCTTTTTTTAGCTTCACCAAATCCTTGGCAGCAGACTCCAGTGTACAGGTCTGTCTATCTGAAGTGTCTGTCTGTCTGTCTGTAGTTGCAATAATGTTTTGTGATTATCTTCACCGAGGGAAATGCAGATGTAGACTGCGTCTGGTGTGTCCCCATGTGGCGAGGGTGCTAGTTTGTTTTAATGAGTCTGACCACTAGTGTTTTCTGGACTGAAACCGTTTAAGATGTATCTGCAAATGTTGGTTTTAGACTTTCTTTGTTTAATGCTTTTTGCTCTGTTGTTTTTACCTTAAAGTATATAAAATTGAATTAGGCCTATGGAGACTGATTTAAGATCCAATACAGTTTAGATAAATAGCCTTTTTTGCTTCATGCGATCCCCTGCTTTTCCAGCTTGCCCTGATTATATCCATATTTATCAATAGATCGCTCAGGGCGAATGGGTTCAAACATGGCAGCATGGTCAGTGCGGTGTTTTGTGACCTCAGCTCTCAGAGTTCAAGTGAATGGATAGGAAAGAATAACAGTGACATTCTCAGCCTATCTGTCACACACACTCACACACATGCTCCTTTTCTCTTTCTCTGTGTGTAACACTAACAGTAACCTATCCACCTTTAGCCCCTGGGCCCTCCATATGAAGTGGCTAACTGATGAGAATAATATTGACCTTGCATTAAAGCAAGCAGGGCTGCTCATTGCTTTGTACACACCAATATGTGTGCTTTTGTGTGATGGTGATATGTGTGTGAGGAGGGGTGAGTGTACTTGTTTGTGTTTCTTGGGCTGTAGCTTTGTGTGTGTGTGTGCGTGTGTGCGCACGCGTGTGTTGCATCAGAGGAGGAATCTGTGCTCGCTGTTTGTATCATTGGGTGTCTTGATGTTTGTACAATGGGATTATGTCATTTTGCATTAGACAGGGGCGTAGGAACTAGCATAGCTTTACGTTTCTATAATACAGACAGTTTGAATGTATGTACTGTATGTAGATGTGGATTTGTATGCATGCACGTGTGTATGTTTTCATTTTTGTTTGTATTAGGGTTGTCACAATAATCAAATTTTACCCCCAGCACTATGATAGGCAATATGTTGTGTGTGTGTGTACGTGCACCACCCTGTCCTTGAGAAGGGTACAAGAGCCATAAAATCCTCTTTATCGTATGTGCAGCTCAGATATTATTTCTTCTTCTTATTAGCTCAGTTACAAATTGGGCTAGAGGTCTTTTTTGCCATTTTATTCATGTAGCACGACATTTTTCAAGATTTAGTAGTCATCCATGTGTGTGTTTCCATTGATGGTTTTGTTGGTGTGAGTTCAAGTGTGTGTGTGCATGTGAGCATGAGTTTTTGTATGTTTGTTACTGTGGTGTATGTCCTAGTCCTTGAGAAGGGTAGA